>VZTE01002857.1:1406364-1467024 GCA_013397775.1 Eulacestoma nigropectus
AAAAAAGAGATGATGTCTCAGTCTTATCTGACTCTGCTGCCAAATTTTCTTCACCTTACACCCTATGATTGCTGCAGCAAAATACGGAGTTTTCAGTTTGCATTCACACAGTTTAGCAACGTCTACAGGAACATTTGTAGCCAAGAACCTTCTCACTTGCTTATTCTTTCATGTAAAGAGAAGGAATCCAAAGAAATTTCTTTTTAATTGGCTGTGAGGTCCTTTTAGGTTGGTTAGCAGCCTTAACTGCCAACAAAGCATGGGACTGGGTTGTAAAGAGAATTCGTGCAGAGACCAAAAAGTACTTACCGGGTATTCCTCACCTCACTAGCAACTCATTTGCTATCATTAATATATGTATTTGTACACATAGGTAAAAATCTGAGACTCCTCAGGATATAGGGCAAGAAGAAAATGCAGATTTTCATAATAACTGGCATTATTAAACCTAAAAAATTATACATATGCATTAAATGGGAAGTTAAAGCATGAAAGAGAGTAAAAGAGAGAAAATACAGGGAGTTCAAAATAAAGGAAGGTTTCATTTTCAGACATGCAGGCAGTGAGAAAAGTTTCTCTAATGTTATCCTTCAACATACAGTGTAGTGTACTAAATTTGGATGCAAAATATCAAAATCTTCCACTTCATTTTTACTTACATACAAGCTCAGAACAAGAGTTTCATGTACAGTGTAAACTGAAAATGAGAGGTTCATTAATTAAAAAAAAATTAATCTTCACTCATAAAAAAAAATATGTTTCACACTAGAACGATTAAATAGAATGAATGGAATTAATATTATTGTACCCTACTTTGTATGAACAGCACTTAACACACACAGGTCTAAAAGACCATTTTAGGTTTGATTTGAAGAACAGAACTTCACCTGCATGGTTGGTTGCTTTTGTTGCTCTGTATTATGTCATCTTACATGCTGTAAAATATGTCCTTGACATCAATTTTCTGTAGAAAACAGCCAGGAAAACTATTTGCATAACTGTAAAAACAAAACCCCTTGGAGTCATTAGTATTGAAAAATATTCATGTGCGTTTAAAGTTGGCCTGTGAAATGCACAGTTCAGTGCTCACCAGGTCCAATTTCTGAGCTTAACTTAATCAAGCCTAATGGTGCAAAGGTGATTATCTGTCTTCTGCTAAGCTCAAGAATGTAATAAAACTGGTTACATTAGGGAGATAATTTATTATCTGTACAATGGCAGGAAAAGGTAAAGAAAAGGTAATTTATGGTGGAGCTTTCTGTGCTTGATGTATTAGTTGCAGCAGAGGTTAAAACTTTCATCTTCTTATACCTAAACTTAGAGAAACAAGAAAGCTTCTGAATATGAGACAGAACACTTGCAATAACATAGAAATGACACTTCTTTATTTATGCAGCAGATGGAGATTCATTCTTTTGGTGTTACCCCAGTAATATTTTGTTCTACGGTACAAAGAGTTACCCTGAAGTAGAGGAGGAAAATCTTTGGGGTTGCATTTTCCTTTTCACGTTGTTGCCTTTTATGATCCCTTGGGAAAAAACTGCTCAGCTGTATTGTGGCTCCACTTATGGCAAATGACAGAATCGGGACAGGAATATATTTCTCATTGCTTGTATTAGTCTGGGGGAAGAGAGTCAGTGCCAGTAGGACTTGAGGATAACAGGGAGCACACAGACCTTGGATGAACAGCAGAAGCAGCACAGCTTCTTCAAGCCTTATTGCCTCTACCTCTTCTGAGAATGATCAGTATGTCAAATAAAACAAAAAAAAACCGGAGATATTTTTCAGACAGATATTTTCTGAAAATATCCCAGAACTCACAGGAAAAACACACTTTTCCATTTGCTGGTTTGGAAACCCAGCACTTTCTTGCCATATTGCACCTGTTGCAATTGCAGGGCACCAGCCTAACACGTCAGGGAAGAGGGAAGCTGAAATGCAGCAGCCTGTCTTTGGCTCATATTACTGTAAAATTATGGGTTTGTCTCTTTGCTCCCTACGTGCCAAAGTTTATTCCTGTCTTTGACCCCCAGCCTGTCTCACCCTTCTGATTCATGAAACTTCTGAAGAGTCACAGGGAGACTGAGGGTGATTCCAGGCTGAGCTTGATTGATCTGTCATTCGGATTTGTAAATTTATTACATTTTGTGATTATCTACAAAGACATTTTCTCAATCATGTTTGCTAAGTTAGCATAAAAAAATTGGCAAATTCTTAAAAATGGAAGGTGGTTGTCAACTGTGAGAATTCTCCACATTTGCCCCAAACATCTCCATTCCAAAAGTAATCATTTTTGTTTGCTATTAAAGGAGATTGTGTGTTTAGACACCCCAAAACCAACAGCTCTTTCACAAGATAATTTTTCTATTCCATTAGAATATTTTCTCTTTGGTGTCAAAACACGTCAATGGCAAAATTAAGAGGGAAAATAAATT
The DNA here is from genome assembly GCA_013397775.1 of Eulacestoma nigropectus. Taxonomy (NCBI): domain Eukaryota; kingdom Metazoa; phylum Chordata; class Aves; order Passeriformes; genus Eulacestoma; species Eulacestoma nigropectus. The sequence goes on from VZTE01002857.1 coordinate 1,408,800, forward strand.
AGCAGACTGTAAATATGTGTGATTTCATACTGAAGTGCAGCAAAATAAGTCCCTGGAGTGGACTACACTCCAAATGACATTAAATTTGTGATGCCATTTCCAGAATCTTACATAACATTCAGCGACACAGCCACTTCTGCAGTGTAAAATGCACTTTCCACAGCATCCAGCACCTCACTCCGTTCAGGATGCATCACCTTTCAAGGCAGAAACATCACCTGATTGAATCAGGTCCATTAAAAATTGAATCTCATGCATGCTGTATTAAATCACTTGATGAAATCAACTTGTGATTATAGAATAATGCACCAACATCCTTGCCTGGATTGCCTGCATCTTTCAGGAAGCCTGGTTGTGGGTAGTTTCCTTACTGGAACTTTAGAATTAAGAAGGTCTCTGGTTCTCCGTGGGACTGACAGAACTGTGTGAGTTTTCAGACTGGATTCACCTATATATATTCAGGAATAATGGCTAAAAAAACCAAATTATTTTCCCCTGCATACCTGTTTTACTGCCAAACATCCCTCAGCAACTCCTTTTCTAGCACAACCAGATTTTTTTTTCCCCCAAAGTTCTGATAATCACTTGCTGAGCTTCCCTATCTGCTGTTTGGTACCATTCAATCAAGCTCATTCATTTTGCTCATGCAAAAACCTCTCTGAGATTGGGCTTATCAGGAAAAGGCTTTCTGAATGTGCTTGGCTTCACTTTTATGGTGCCATTTCAAGACATGTGTCTGTGTCCAGATATCCCAGAGTTGTGATAAATAGAGCCAGGGGTTGTTTATTACCAACATTTGCTATCTGGAATGTGCTGCCATCTCACTACAACGTGTTTCAACTTCTGCATGGACAGGTCTCTTATTTACACTCTGCTTTATTCATGGAGGGAGCCCTGATATTGGAGGCAGCAGAAAGCAGAGCAAAAGGACTCCATTTGCAATGCTGTTAAAATACTTTACCCTTTTCACTACTTTTAACAGCAGAAATTGATATCTCTGTATCAAAAATTTTAAAGTTTCTGATTCAAAGATCCTCAGGTTGATGTTAATGGTGAAAGCCTGGAACTAAGATAAAAATTCATGGTAGTCTGGATCATCTGAGCTTCTGGGAGCTGTCAGCCTACCAGCACATACAGACAGTGAGAAGTATGGATTGCTTTTGACTCAGACTCCCAAAGCAAGTTTGAGGGCACTACAATACCATAAGGACTTCTGGGCTCAGAAGTTTCCGATTAAAAGAAAGGTACAACTTATCTATTATTCTGCCCTGGTCTCTATAATGTCGTTATGTCATTTGTGATATAAATGAACATGACAAATTTTACCCATATAGCTCCATAGAGCCGCAGTGGAACATTCCCAGGTAGATAATCAGGACATTTCTGTAAGCAACACTTATTTTAGCTGTGCTCTCAGTGAGCTCTGTGAAGAATTAATTTTATTATCGCATATAAAAAGCAATGAAATGATACTTAATTTCTGGGATTCCTTAAATAGATAAAGAAATTACTCTAAAAATAAAGTAAGAGCAAAATTCAGACCTGAAGCGCATCAGCTTCGTGCTCTGCTGCATTTGCAAAAGCACAGCCAGCAGCTCAGGAGAAAGGATTATTCACTTTTACCTGGCATTTGTTGGACCACACTTTGCCTGGTTTTGGACACTCAGTACCTTGCCAAACCTTTTTTCATGAGAGATTACTAGCGAGTGTTTCACAGGGAAGACAAAGCCAGACATTTCTCAGACGTTCCCAACAAGACCTGTGACGATGGGCAGAAGTTGCAGCGAAAGAAAGGTGTCATTAAATCATTCTTCGTGCTGAAGGTGGTCAAATATTGGAGCAAGGGCCCAGAGAGGCTGTGAAATCTCCATTACTGGAGATACTCAACACTCAAAAGCAGAAAATGTTGTGCAACCTCACCAAACTCAGCCTTTTCTTCCTGAAATAGCCGATGTCGCTGTGGTCCTGGAATTGTGCATCTAGAGAGAATTTGTTTGCTCGTATTCCCAACCAGACTGTTCTCACCAGTTACGGATTTTCCCAAGGTTGTTGGCTTGGGTTTTTTTCCAGGGGCTTTGGTGCTGACTTTTCTGATAAAACCATCCTTAGCATCTGGTTTTGGAAATAAGAATCTAATGACAGAAACATTCTTCCAAAGCCACCAACTGACTGATTTTAGTCTATATTACAGATTTCCAAGGAGGGTTATTCATGGCAAATATAACATTTTCCCCATACTCCTTATAACCCATTTCTTCAAGATCCAAATAAATGCTGTCAGAACATGGAATAAACTGTTCTTCCAGAATGTGAGAAGTGCAATCTGTCCACATCACACTCTCCTGCTCTCCAAGGAGCGAGAAAGGATTTGCTTCAGCAAAGAGGGCACTCTGTTATACGGCTTTTTCTTTTCTAGTCTCATATCTTATGTTTCAATGGGTAAACTCTGCAAGTCAGATTTATATTCAAGTCTAAAGTTATGTTTTGTTGCAGTAAAATCAGAGGAAACAGTGACAGATTGATCTATGGAAGAACAGGTGGGAACTGAGCAGACCTTATTAATCTTTTTCTCTACTTGGTGGCACTCAAGTGCTTTTAATACACAGAGAGAACTTTATCTGTGCCATGTGAAATTAACCTTGAATAGGACTTGGATTTCTAAGAGTCAGATTAATTTTTTTCTGAGTTAATAACTTGTACTTTTTTGATATTTCAGAGATTTTGGTGGCATCCTCTTGTCCTCAGTGTTCTCTGCCCAGCTGAGCATTTCTAATAATTTAATGTGGATCCCCCTCTGAGACAGCCCTTCCCATGCTTTACTTCTTAGACATCTTCCACTTCTCATGATGGGAGAGAGGCCTCTGGAACTAAACTTCCAGGCACCTCATTCCACTCTCTAAGGCATTTTAACAATTTTACAGTGCATAATAAAGAACTCTGTCTTCCTGTTGAAGCAACTTTATTTCCTTTTCAGGCATAAAAATTAATAGAGCTAAATACAAGCTGGTTTAAGCATGGCTCTGAAATCTTATGACTAAAAAAAATGGAGGATGCTGTGTTCAAGACCCCATTGCTCTGTGCATTTTCTGTGAAAGGTTTTGGGTAAGGTACAAACCACAGAGACTGATGTGCCTCTGCTGGGTCTCTTTAGCTGCCCATCCAAGAGACCTGAGCATAAAGCTAACCTGAAAATGGGGTCAGAAACCACAAAATTCCCATTACAGGTATGGTGTCTCTGTATTAGTCACCACCGTTATGGATAATTAAATAAATTTAATTTATTTTAATTTATTTATTAAATAATTTTAATTTATTTTAATTTATTTAATTTAAAGAAGATTTTCATACAGCTTTTTCACTACATCACCTATTTCCTTCTGATTATGAGACTGCATTTTTTATCTGCAGAGGCACTGAAAGATGCAGGTGAAGTTTTGCTGTCTGTCACACAGACAGGGATGGAAAGACAGCATTACCACCAGAGTTAATCAGCTTTCATCCTGAGAGGGTGACAGCTGAGAGAGTCTGTGGAGATGGGATGTCCAGGAGAGGAAATACTGCCCCAGCTGTAAGCACTGGTTTGCTTTTTATACCAGATCTGCTTCTCTAATTGCATGAAAATGCTCCATAGCAGAACAGAAACTGAAGACCTGTGTAAGTCACTGATCGTTGTTGTTGTCTTTCAGATAGAGTTTTGAAAAAAATGCATCTACTGCCTTTAGTGCCATTAAAAGAATTTAACAAGTTAATGCAATAAAATTTAATCATCTTGATTTGAGTAGGGCTGTGGTTGTTGCATTTACATGATGAAAGTGCTGTAAGGCTCATTATCTTAAATAAACTGCTAATTTTCTACTCACGGTTGCTAAAAGTGTTGTTCCAGAATCAGCAGCACCAAAACGAGCGCTCCATTCACTTCCTCATGGTTACAGGGCTCCAGCTTTAAACGCTGCCCTCTTCGTGCCACGGCTGCAAAGAAACCACATTTTTGTAGGAGCACAAAATCCCTGCAGATAATAACAGGCCCCAGGTTTTGTCCTGTGATTGCAGGGTGTCAGGGCTGAGACAGGTCAGGCTCTGCCCAAGCTTTCCATGAACTGCCCAGAGGTCTGGTTTTAACCTTGTTTTGCTGCAACAGCACCCAGATTTCTGAACCGTGGTGTCTAACACACATCAGGTATTTCTTTGTTCTCTTTGGAAACAGGTCTGCCCAGCTCCAGGTCTGTCTTTCTCTAGCTGAACATCTGAATATACATTTTGTTTCCTAAGTGCAGAAATAAAGATGGGATTCTTAAACCAACCAGCTGGAGAAAGAGGGGTTTATCCTGAACTCTTTCTTTGTTTAACAAGCCAAGAAGAAACGTTACAATAAAAAATACTAACCTGATTCTCCTGTGCATGCAAATCCTTCAAAGGAAAAGACTGACTTTCAACAGATGAGAAAGCAGATTTTCTGCTCTCAGATTCCATCGGGGAAGCTTCCACACCAGGGTGTTGCATTGTAACAATTGTAGGCAATCACTCAGCTGGAGGAAATTGTTCTGAATATCTGACAAAACAAACTCAGCATCTCCAAGCCACCCCGAACAGCCCAGGAGATGGCTCTGTGCTTTGCAGCCCTGCTGCAGCCCATAAGTCTCTTCCAATAACGTGTCTTTGCAGGGTGAGGGGCACAGATTTGTTTTTCCAGCCACCATCACTCATGAATGGCCCTTCCCGTGAGACCTGAATGCTGGTAAATATTAGTGGAGCCAGTGTCATTTAGCTTGTTTTGTCAGAAGGTGGCACATTATTATCTTTGACGACAGTAGTGAAGTTAAATTTAGTCCATGCTACATTTTTCAACCTCCCTAGGAGGACTGTTAGCCTAAACAAAAATATATCTTTTGTAAAAAGGAAATTAGCTTGCAATTTTCCTTCTCTCACTTCTTATTGGTATGGTTAATTATTTCCTTTTAAAATTAATGTCATTAAACAACTATTGCTCACACAGGACACACAAATACCACAGGAGATGAAGTGAGTTGCTGATAAAAACAAAAAAAAAGAAAAAAGGAAACAAGTGTGTTCATCTGTCAATCAATAAACTAAATAGAAGTAATAAGACTTCAAGAGAATAATCTTTTTTTACTGTTGTCTGAACTACACTTGATCTTGTTCTTCACGCTTTTAACAATCACACAACAATCAATTGCATAAATTTACTAGAACCATGGCAGGCAAAAGCAGTCTCAAGACCCTAACAATTTAATTTTAGACAGTAGCCAAATATCCTTATGCTGTTATCAAAAGCATTAATATGCTACATGAACACACGAACAACAAAAATTCCTCATTTATTCTCCCTGCATATCAGCAGGATTAATGTCAAATACTCTCCAGCTTCGTGAATAAAAGGTTTCTTGTTTTTGATGTGACAAATGAGAAACAAATCTCAGCCTGAACTTTCTCACGAGCTGATTATTTTACTTTGTGATTTATATTTTTTTGACAGGCCCGAGTTCCAGGTGGACCAGAGGTAATACCAGTCACCCATCCATGCTGGCAAAGAGGCAGCAGAAGAATACAAAACTGCACAAAATGCTAATTCTCATTATTCCACTCCTATCCCTGCAACATTCAGCCGCTCCCTACTGTGTCCTATGAGCTCCAACTGTGACCTGATTCCATTAAAATAAAACCAGGATATGTGTTAAAAGTTTTTCTGGCGCTCTTTAGGATATTTCCTTTCTGGTGCAGAGAGCTGTGGAAATAACCACTCTTGGTTTTGCCATCAAGTCCATGGATGCACATTTTCAGGGACTGTGTGATAGAGCACCCACATCTCAGAGAAGCCACGTTTGCTCTTTCTGTAGAGGATAAAATCAGCTCTCCCTCTGTAGTCTCCAGAAGCCTGCAGAGGCACCATTAACGTGATTCTCTCACTTCATTTGAGGGTTTATATTCGTGCCCAGAGTCTCTAATTTTGCAGAATGGCCTGGACCTAACCCTGGCATGAGCAAAAAATAAAACCTAGAAGAAACAAATTGTGATAAAAATTCAAATAATTAACCCAGAATCAAACCCATCATTTATTGCTGTGTAAGAGCTTCTCTTTGCCAGAACTGGCAAGCACAGCCAGGAAAACCAAAAAGAACCATTGTATATTGAGCAAAAGACCAAATCCTTCACTCTTGCAGCCTTGCAAACTGTACTCCACAAGAATATTTGTATGCAGAAAAAATCCATATCTAGAGTAAAGGAAATCAATTATTTATGCAGAGGTTTTTTTCAGGTAATTTTGCTGTTCTTCAGAGATCAGACTAGAATGGTAAAGAGGAATAATTTTAAGCTAAGGAGTCTTAAGGCTTCTCTGCTATGAATTCCCAACTTTATCCATTTTCTCTTGCAAGCAATAGAATTTTGCTTTGAAATAAATTCCCCTGTACTGTCATCTTCCTTCTTTGGGGAGCATTTAAGGCAGTTCTAAGTCACATTCTGCATATTCAGTAGGAGGAAAAAAGTTATCTGTGAATTTACTAATGCTGAGCCTAACACCTCTAAAATGAGAGAAAGCTTATCTCCCAACTATTGCCAGAGACAAGGCTGCAGATTTCAATTCAGCTCCAGTAGATAAACTGCTGTTTATGGGCTGGGTGCAACCATTTGGAATATTTAGAGCAGCTACAACATTCTGGAACAGAACTGGAAATTTCTTCCCTTCTGACCCAACATCAAATCTCATCCTACAATTCTGAGCTTCAAGTTGACACATGGTAAATTTTCCATGGCTAAATGTGTCATGATACAGCCCCAGAGCTGAGCTTCACGTTAAGGAATCTAAAGAACTCCACCTGGAGATAGTGAACCTTGGCTTAGGTGCAAATGATGAAGTGCTCATGACCTTCAATAAAAATAACTGAGACATTTCAAGGGAATTTCACAGAACAGGGGACAAGACCTGCCTTACTGCCCGGGATTTTATCTGCCTCAAATCCACGCAATGATGTGATGCCCACACCTTCTGAGTAATCTCAGCTGGTTTTTAATCAGCCAACATCCGCTGCTGCAGACTGGCTGCTCCCTAGGCAGCCCTGTGTGATTTTACATTTAGACTCTATTCATTACACAGTGATTTTGGATTCTAATCTCTCCCCAGAGCAGCAGTACTGACAGACTCGTGCAGTCACCTATGCTGTCTTTCCCAGTGTGAAGAGCCTTGTTTTCTTCTAATTGTTTTTTTCTTGAAGTTATTTAGCGTTTCTGGGAATGCTTTACCTTTGGCAGAGATACAGAGATTCTGGTGTTTTAAACCACTACTACTGTAGTGGATGATCCCAATTCTTTTCCTCCTCACATCTCTGAAAAAGGCTTTCTACAGCCATTCTAGTGCTGGTTTGCCCAAGTGTGAAAATTCACTGGAAAGCCAAGTCTGTACCCTAAAGTTTGATTTATGTCAACTGTTTTTTGTGCAGATTTAGAGATAATTTCCTGCAAAAAGAAGTATCACAAGAGGAGTGAGAGGAAGAGGACTTCAAAGGCATTCATGGTGTCCTCTTCCACAGGAAGTCACTTGATTTGTCAAACTAACCTAAATAGATGGCACTTGGAAGCATTTATTGTTTCTATTGTACAATACCCGAATATATCGGTCTGCAATTAAATAAATTAAATATTGGTCCACTTAAATTCGCAAGTTAAAACAGATCAGTTACCTTTGCCAAACACGAGAGTCTCTATGACAACTAATTGGGTTGTATCTGGAATTTATTGACTGGTAATTAGGCTGCGTTGGTTTGTGTGCAGCAAACAGCTCACACCACGTGAGGCGCCTGCCGTGATCGGGGCTCAGCACACTGGGAGCAGACGGGGCTCTGTGGAGAGCATTTTGGGTTTTGTGCACATTGTAACACACTCCGGCAGTTTGCATGCTCCAATGTATACATGGAGTTACAGAACTCTGTTAAATAAATCTCCTTTTTGTGTCCTCCAGCAAGAGATCCTGTCTGCTTCGACAAGTAGTCAAGCTATTAGAAATGTTTATTTATGATTCTATTTAGGCTGTTCTCGTGCTGTGTCCAAATGAAGGAACTGCATCCTCCTGGCTGTTAATGAAATGAAGATTCTCATTATGAATTTAACATGATCACGTTTTGCCTTTGACATCTGTACTTACCCCTGTTGGTACATCCAAGGCAATCTGGGGCTTGGGAGTCACCTGGAGGAGTTTGGGAAGGTGCAGGCAACTTCTCAGGGTGTGACACAGAGGAGAATCAAGGTCACTGCCTTCAGAATGGATGTTTTCTATTTTATCATATTTTTTTTAATATCATATTTTTATCAGGATTGTAACAACACAAGGAGTTTTATAGTAAAGCGAGAGAAAAACCAAATCTGAGATTCTCTAAGAACAAAATAAAGATTTTTTGATTTTTTTTTTCCTGTATGTTTAGAACCAGCACAGTGAGCTTTAGACTATTTCCACTCTCAAAACTGTTAAAAATCCCTCTGAATAAGTAGTCCTCAGTATGGACAGGTCAAGTATTGAAAGTATATTGATCAATACACAGTATGTACAGGATTATAATTATTGAAACAATTAGGTTCTATTTGATGCTACTCTGTATATAATTATGTAGGTAAGGTTTAGTGGATTACTTCTGAAAAAAAAGATTTATTTGAGCACAGGGGTTATATGTGGCTGACTTCAATTAAGTACTCAGTGCCCTCAAATTTTATGGGAAGCACCTGATGCACCGTTAAAATAAAACAAATTGATTGAGACTATATATATGTGCTGTAAGAAGTTCTTAATGAGGACCTGCCTGCTCGTCAGTGGTGCCTGGGAATTTGTGTTTTATGGCTGCCTCTGGTCTTTATGGACTTCTCAGTTTCCCCTTTGGTCTTATTCTGAAGATTTGCAATTCATCATCAAAAACCTTGTAAGCACCTTCTTATATTCTCTTTGGATGGGCAAACCTCTTCTCTTCTCAGTGTTTGTCACCTCTATTCTCAGAAACTTGTTAAATCCTCAGAAGTGATTTGGATCTTAATATCCAAGGAATGGCTACGTGTGCATGCAACACTCCAGATCTGGCAGAAAAGAAGCTTCATCTCACCTAAAATGCTTTGAAGAGTTAAGAACATTTTAAAAAACTATTCTCAGCATGATTTTGTTTCATTTTTCACACAAGTCTATTTAAGTGGAAGTATCTACATGTTTCCAGAGGCAAAAAAAGGGGGCAGATATTCATGTAAACCCTTCAGTTTCTCCCTGGTGAGTAGAGGGGACAAGTCAAAGACATTTTTGATTTGTGTGTATCTGCTTGTAAAGTCTCGGATCTTTGGAGAGTTGGTGATTCCAGGACGGAAGCATCTGGTTGATACCACAGAGATGCTCAGTACGGAACTGGGTAAATTGAGCTCCAATGCTTCAGCTGGAGCCATCCCTGACGAGTCAACTTGTGAAAATCAAGGGCAGTGGGAAGCCAAAGAGGAAGTTCTGCAGCACTGGGTCATTCTCTGGGCTGCAGACTTGGCAGTTCTCAAGAAAACAGGAAAACGAAGCTGTGGAGTTCATATTCTTCCAAGCAGAAACTTTGAGATATTGAAATTAAACAGAACGGAGATGGAAGGGATCAGCTAGTTCATCCTGCTGACAATTCTGTAATGTTCCTCTGAGGATTAGCATATTGTTCAGCACAGTGTTAAATATTCCCTGCTAGGAGCTGCCTTTTTTTTTTTTCCTTGAGAGACCATTTAAACTAGAACAGGTCTTAGTACCAGGAAATAGCCTTGTCTGTAGCCTAAATATTCATATTTCTTAATTTCATCCCATTATGTCTGCTGAGACCATGACACACACTGCTCTGTCAAATAACATTTATCTTCTTTAACTCCTTCAGCTGCTGAAGGCTTTTCCAGTGAGTGCCACAGATTGCTTAGTCAGAAATCATTCCTGCTAAAGAGTTCCTTTCACACTTAACCTCTGGTTCCATGACTGAATTATTCTGCTGCCATTGCCGTCTACTATCATCACTTCAGAACCTCGTGTACTATAAACAAAATAGACTATCTGAAATTCGTCATTGAAATAGCAACAGTGGGAGAACAAACTCCAGTGTGAGTTATTTTCTGTCAACTGTCATTTGTTTTAGAAGTTCTCATCAGTCTGCCACAATAAAGCGTGAAATAGAAGACATACGTTCCTCTGAAAACATCCCCAAAGGTTCAAACTTAGAGATTCCTACTGTGCCAAATATCAGGCAGGCTGCCAAGAAGCTCAATTAGAATCTTTGACTAAATTAAGGAGCTCACAATCAAAGCATACAAATGAAAAAAAGCCCCCTCCAAAAGAATGGCTTTCCTGGAGGTGTAACTAAACCTTTCCTTCGCTGCTCAAAAGAAGTCTCAAATTATAGTGATGTTATTTGACTTTAGGAACGCACAGACGTCTTAAGTATTTCATTGGGAATACAGTGTGGTTAGTTGGACAAGCATAAAGCATACATAATTAATTTCACTCTTACAGTGCCTCTGCTCTTTAACATGATATTTGTTACCGCAGCAAAAGCAGCTTACGAAGCACCCTGTTTAACTGACAACGTTGGAGGGAATTGTTAAAAAAAAAAAAAAAAAAAAAAGGAAAAATCTGGTTTCATTCCACTCTCAAAAACACAGACTGTGTGTCTGCATTTAGGGTTTTAAAGCAGACACAAGAAGAATGGCAGGTTCCTGCAGAGAAATATGTCACTGGTGATAAACAGCCCCAAAGTCAGTGGAGCAGATAATGCATTGCAGGTCAGAAACTACACCCCTGACAATACTGCACATGCAGGTAATACACCAAATGTCACATCTGAAGGGGGTAATGCTTTCTCTACTGCTACATCCTTAACAAATTGTACTACATAGCTGAGTTGCTTGCTGACATGGAAGCATGAAGGAGTTTTAGGTAACAGAAAATACAATGAGAGCCTGAACAAGATAGACCACCAAATCAGGAAAATCCAGGGATTTAACAGCCCAGCTCTCACCAGCAATATTATCCAAACAGTAAATCATCTTAGATTGTAATCGTAACCTATAAAAGTAATTGTTCTTTACAGCTCTGTATTAAAAGATTAAGCCCTCTAGACAGAAAGGCATCAGACCTTAATAAGGTTAAAAATCACTTGCTTGTTTGTTTTTAGTCTTGACACATTTTATCCTTTATGTGCAGGATTTTTAACAGCACATTTCACTTTAGTGGATGAAGTGGAATTCATCTAAGTTGTTCATAATTCTTAGTTACACACATCTGGACTTGCATCTTTCCAGAACCGACATTAACTCGTTCATTCTTACCATGCACAGATGAGTTGGAAATGAAAGGAGACAGGAAAACCTGCCTAAAATCATCCTGGCACTGCTGCAGTGCTCCTGTATTTCCCTCACACACTCAGTCTCTCAGGCCGTGCTTCCTCTTCCTCACCATCTTCCTGGATTATTGAGGAAGACCAGACTTAAATATTACAAAGCTGAAAAAAACTGTCAGAAAAAAGGACCTAATTAAGCTTGTCACCTGGACCAAGCTTTCCCATCCCTGGGTGAACATAGCAGAAGGCAAGATCTGAATGCACAAACCCACACACACGGCTGGGGCCGATGCAGCTGCCTCTAACTCCAAAGAGGGTGGGGTGGAGAGAAGCCCTGCCAATTAAACAGACCCCCTAAAGTCCCAGAGCAGCCTAAGGAACCAATTTTATGGGGTTTCCTTTTGCTGTACACACCATGCAGCTTCCAGATTAGCTACAGAGGAAACTGCTACATTCAGCGGAGCATTTTTGAGCAGAATTATGTTAAAATGCAGGAATACTTTCAGTAGTGGAGGAGGGTTTTCTATAATGAGTCCCTTCTTGATGAGCTGAGATTTTTCCTTTCAGGTCTGGAGCCAAGGAAAAACCTGGAACATTTTTGAATCATTGCTTGTCTTAGCCAGCAGGAAACTCTACTAGTGACTTACTGGTCCTGGCTTGTGCTCAGAATTTTAAAGACAAGAAAATCTGATCTAGGCAGAAGCTTGGGAAATGGTCTACTGCAGCACAATAGAGCACAGATAGCATTTCTCTTTCCTATCCCATAATCAAACAAGTAGGAGCTCTTGGTTTTTCTGTGAAGAAGGGTAAGGCTCTCCCAGAAGCCATCCTGCTTCTAAAACCTTGCCCCACAAATCCAATACTTGAATGACACCCAACACAAGGCATAAACACCCACATTTACCTGCAAGACCATAACGAGGAGGCAAATCTGCCCTGGTGTGTGATAGGGCCCAGCAGCTCATTAGTGGAGGGCTGTTGTTTATGCACTCCCCTTCAATTCTCATTAAGAAATCTGCTAGAGTTTAATGCCATCATTTATGGTTAAGAGGTTCTTCCACATGGGAGCAACAACTTCATGCAACACTCTTGTCTGTGCCACCCCTTTTTGCCTTCCCACGCTCGTGAATTATCCACTACTGAAAAAAAAGGGCCCCTCAGGTTCTGTGCAGCTCCTTAATTTACTGCAGACTTGCAAAGGCTGGCATGTCAAATTCAAATATAAATTCCATGATGTGACAACACCAGATCAAAGTGGCAAACTGTCAGTGTGACAGCTGTCTGTAACAGTGGTCTTGTCAAGTGCTGAACTGGTGGTTTTATGTTGATGCAGGGCCAGGTAAAAAATCACTCTTCCTGACAGACAATGGCTTTAAACAGTTCACTGTTTAAGTCCAACTCTGCCTGAATTTGCACATGCTCAGCTGATGCCAACCTTTAGAGATCTGAAATAATATTTTTCCTGCTCTCAAAAACAGACATTACAAATTAACAGCATAGAAATAGTGTGGAATTCTTCAAATGAGAAAGGAAAATTTCTGTACACGGAGCAGGCTCATACTACAGGCTCAGAATAGTCAATAATCCAGACAGAACTGGCCCTCCCACAGGTGTGATTATGCAGTAATTCCTCACAGGGTAACTCAAAACAGCTGGAGGCATTTCTCCATCCCGTTTAGCAGCCACTGCCAGGGACTGCTATCAACTGGTCCCTAAAGTCAAGGAATCTTCAGTCCTGATTTATTTCCTAGTTTCCAATAGAATACTTTCAGGGTGGGCAACAGCACTTTCTGAATGTCTGCCAAAGCATTTTAATTGCGAAAATATCTCTGTCAACACCAGCCGTGGGCTGGTTTGCTCCGAGACAACAGAGAGGAGCCCAGCTCCTCACTGCACTCACTCTCCCTTTGTAGTTTGGAGGGTAAATATCTGCCACTGCCTACTTGGGGGCTCTAAACGCGTCACAGAGTCTAGAGGATCCCATCAGGACAGTAAGACTTGCAAAGAAGATGACAAAACTAAACCCATGTCATCTTAAAGGGAGATTCGTGTCCCTTCCAAAGGAAAATGGATCTCTTGGTTTAACACCACAGCAGTTACAAGCCTGGAAGCCGAGAACCACCTGCCACCCTGATAAAGCTGTCTCACGTTGTGATACGACGCTATTAAAAACTAAACATTTTTCCATTAAAATTGTTAATTTACTGAAAAAAAGGCAAACACGCCACACCAGTTATTACTGCCCTGACTAAGCACTTCTAGCTCAGTTTCAGGTGGAGTCAGCTGATATTGTCTCTCACACAGCTTCCAGACCGACCTTGCACCTTATCCGGTTTTCCAGCTCCTTTCCAGGCATCAGGACATTATTTAGACAGAGGAGGCACCCAGCAGCCTGAGCTGTTTGTATCACGGTGTGAAACCTGTGAAATGCTTTTCTTTGTTCACGCACGGACTAGGTGATTGCTTTGATAGCAACAGTTCATACTGCTACAAAGAAAAAACTTAAGAGGATGAGAAAGATTTGAAACATTCCTGAGTGAAATCTGAAGGGTTTTAGCAGGATAACGACTTCTTTTTCTCACTGAGGGGAGCCTGGTAAGGAATCCTCGCAGTAAGAGATTTGTCATGTATCAGGAAAGGCAATGAAAGAGACGGCTTTTACCTTCGGAAAAACTTAAAAACCTCTTCTGTCTATAACCCCCGTTGATATTTTCCCACCAAAACACTGATTTGTGTTCTTTTTTCCACACAGCTTGAGATGTAGACTCACTGAAACAGCTCAGGATTCTGCACATGGACCTGATGTGCTGGAACTACAACAACATTTTTGATTTTTTTATATGTTTCTTGAGCAAAACCTGCATTTCCCTCTCAGAGCAATGGGATATCAGCCATGCATCTCCCTAAGCTGTGTGAATGCAGCTGGTGCTTTCCAGGTTCCTCGCTGACATTTGTCCGCTATTTCCCAGAGTCCCAGGTTTTGGGCAGTCCTGTCTCTGAACAGAAACAGTGGGGTGATGAACACTCTGCACAGACCTGGCAAATGGGCTTGGAAAAACAAATAATCCTCACTTAAAAAACTACAAAAAATGCATCAAGATGAAAAAATTCTGATCTTATTTCTTTGACCTGCTGTGCTGTCTGGAAACACCCCTTGTGGTGGGGATGACGAGCTGGAGGTTAATGAGTTGGGGGTGAGAATCCTCCCATTTTCCTTTCTTGGGTTTTATGTTTCTGGTCTCCTCCACTCTTTGAATATCTGGATGGACTCTCCTTTTATAAAAGCAAGATTCTATTGCCACAGGAGTCTGATCAGATTCTTCAGGTGTCCAAAACCAGATGTCCAGGAGTGGAGTTTCGCATTAACCTACAAGATGCCCTTCCTAAAAGGGCAGCAGTGTGTTAAAAGCAAGATGTTCTCCTAAAACTTCCTAATCATTTTGAGCTTGTAAAAAGCTGTGTCTAAAAAAAAAAAAATACAGAACAATTTTACACTAAGATATGATCTCAAAATGGTCTTGCTCCATTTTTTTACTAGCATATCTAAGTGGAAAATTACCAAGAAGTCATGACCCTATAAATCTCAGTTTTTGGTCCCTGATGTAGTGTAATCTGCTGGTAAAAAGGATATGAATAAGAGGTAGATGCACATTGGCCATGCAAGTCCTTGGTCTGAGTGCAATTTCCAGGGAATGTGCAAGCACTCCAGTACTGGGTGGAGCAAAGCCCGTGCAGAGGAGAGATGGGAATAGCAAGCACTCAGAATCAAGAACACAGTGTGCTTTCTGAAGGTCATTTGGTTTCTTCTCTCCCATTATTAAATTTAATAATTTATACTCTTTAAGCTATTTCTGCTTTCTTTTTATATCTCTTGCTTAAACAATGAGATTTAGGTCTTTGTTTAGGCTTTCTGAACATAAAACCATGTCTGATCTTCTACTTTCCACCTGACTTTAATGCATTAGAACTTTTCTGCTCATTATTCTAACTGTGGAAGGAAGTGTAGCAGCTTGAATTCATGCAGCCTCTCTTCTGGTTTTGGTGTTTTGCTGGGTTTTCTTGGAGGGGAGGAAGAGGGAAGATCCTCTGCTGTGGAGAGAAGAAGGTGTTTATTCATTTTTTTTCTCTAGAAATTCTGTAAATGAGTGATAAGAAAGCCATGTTTCCATTTAGGTTGGTCCTCAGACTAAAATAATTTAGGCTTACTGAGATAAAAGAACACTGACAAGATTATAGCCACTATACGACTGTTAAAATATGTAGACACACTAACTCATGGATTTAGTCTGCCTTTAGCAGTGTTAAATCTGGTAGAAAACAAAACAGCTTTTCTGCCAGATCCGTAGCATTTACTAAACTCCAGCCTCAATGGCAGTGGATAATAAACCTGAATTTACTGAAAGTGAGGTGAAGCAGCTCCTGGCCTTGACCTTCCCAGTTGCTCCTGTGGGATTGTTTACTCCACCTGGTCTCAATAATGGAGAATTTTCTCATTTGGAGCAGCTTGGCTGTGGCTGAGGGGCAGAGCAGTGTGCCTGGAGCAGGACAAGCCTTGGGGTCTATCCCATGGCAGCAGCACTGCAGGGATGCAGCTCTGGCTGGGTCGGTATTTACAGGGCATTTTTACAAAGCAGGTCCTGGACGGGAGGCAGGAGGAAGTGCCCCGATGTCATGACAAACATTCTGCTTCCCCAGAGGGAGCAAAGACACTCTCAGGATGTGCAGATAAAGCCCTGAAGTTTGACATCTCTAAAGCTTTTAAAAACAAGGCTTTCATCTGTGAGTTCACATCTCAGCAATCCAGACTATTTTATTACATACAATAAAAATATGGTCTTGTCAGTGTAGCTACAACCAAAATTTGGTGGACAGCTTCTGTAGATAAGGTTAATATACATCCTTTAGGTCACAGATGACACAGTGTAGAACTGGAGAGCACCTTAACCCAAGTGGCAGTGGCCTTTTTTAGTTTACAAAGAAGAGTTTTCTTTCTCCTAAATTAAGAAATTTGTTGAAGGCATGGTCTAGAATGCATTTCCTCACCCTGTTTCTTTCCAGCTTCTGGGTTTTTATCTCTGTTCATCTTCCCAAGCTACTGTAAAAACTTTGACGTGTAGGCTGACAGTTAAATCAGAATTGGGGAACTGGCAGAGCAGGATGAAATACATCCATTCAATACAACTGTTATATTTTCTTATTCTTAAGTCTTGCTCATCTTTCTATACCTTTTTCTTGTGTAAAATAAAACAGAATATCCACTCTCCTGGAGAAATAAAATTCTTTTCGCAGTAGGGTGCATTTGACACCAACTGCAAAACTCACAGGTTAAAGTTTGTTAATATCCGACAACACAGTCAAATAAAGGAACAGCAAAGAGCATTGCTGTGGCAGGGTGGACAACAAACCCTTTGAGAGGAGGATAATGCAACATTCTCATTCTTTATGCTTCTCAGAGCCTGGCTACATCACTTTTGGTATTAGGACAGTTAAATCTTTCCAGGCACATGGTTTGTTGTGCCGTACAGAGTCTAAGCTGACTCCTAAACTCTTTCGGTGTTTCACAGACTTTTGACTACAGTGAACTCTTAAACTGGATGAGATTATTGACACAGTCACTGTGCTATAACGCAAACATTTGTTTTCTGTAATGCTTAAAGGTTCCTTACCCTGTTCCATCCTATTTACCCAACTACTACTCCCTAACAGCAATTTGTATGTCCAAGCCATACCTCCATTTATGCTCCTGCTGGCTCCAAAGACATCCTGACACCATCATCTTCCACCAACCCTTTTTGTGTCCCCCCCAAGAAAGGTTTTATCCAGAACCTCATTACATTGAACTTTGAAGATTTACTGCAGCTCTGAGATATATTCGAGATATGACCCCTCCTATGTTCTCTGCAAAGAAATATTCCACTGTGCCTGGATAACCCACAGTCTGATTTGGGAATAGATTAGCTCTGAAAAGTTCACAGGGCTACTCAGTATTCAGCATTACTCCAGGAGGGAAATTTCACACAGAATGAAGCCATTTTACTTGATTAGGGAACATCAACTTGTCAAGATTCTCAACTTGTCAAGAATTCTGTTCTAACAGCCAGTCTGTGGGCGCCTGTGCAGTTCAGCTGCAGAGCCTTCAGTGTTAGCGACACGAGTCCTGCTCAGCAGGAAGGAGATAACAGGGCCCTGCTCCCGCGAGGCTGAGGGCTCGTTCCTCATCTGAGATAAGCTGAGAGATGGAGCGGAGCAGAAGCCGCGGCAGTGCAGGCGATGTAAACAGGGACTGCAGAGGAGGAGGTGGTGCTTCCCACACTCACAAAGTCACAATAAACAGCAGCAGATCGTTCAACACTGCAGCCAGACAGACTGTGGTCAGACATCACCAAAACCTCTGCAACAGCTGAGACAGGTGAATTTTGGAACACAGTGCCTCGACAGACAGCTGATAGCACCTTACAGGAGAGGGATGGTCCTCATGACTTATTGAGCTTTTCCAGACGAATTTCTCTATCATATTGTCACAGTTTTTTTTTTCTATTTTGGCATTCAATGCCAAATAAACAAAGTAGTGGAAAATAAATATATTTTCGGTCTTCAGATATCCTTTTCTTTTTTTACTTCTTCCTTCACAGTTGTCTCCAGAGAAAGAATTCAACCATCTTAAATAGATAAACAAGGGACCTGACTTCAGCTATGTTTTATGGCTCTGAATTCCACAGACAGTCTTCAGCATAGTCACTGGAATAACACTGCTGAACACTTCAGTGATTTTGACAGCTTCCCAGCTATCACTTGCTATTGCTCTCACAACTGAAAATCAAAGTTGTTACCCATAAAATATGAATGATAAACACAAATTGTGGCCTCCCACGTGTTCTGGGCTTTCATGGCTTTCTGAGACATCACAGGGTACCAGCGAGGGGGTTAAATTGCTGCTTGTCTTCATCGCTGCTCTGGCACTCATCTCTGGACAGCCAAAACAGGGCTCTGCTGAGCAGCACAGGGATGCTCCCCTAGGAGAAGATGCAGGAAGCAGACAGAGAAAGAACCCAGAACAAAGAGGCAAATGCCCCTCATCAGCTCTTTCTTTTGCAGAGTAAGGATCGGCCTCACTGCTGCCAGGAGTGGGGCGGGTGGCTGGGTAGGATGCAGAAGATGTGGCAGAACTAATGCAGAAGAGAGTTGCAGCTTTTCCTGACATTAAAGGCAAAGCTGAACTCATAAGAATGTTGCTGGATCTCACCCTGCTTCAATGAGAGAGAAAGCTGAAATACTGATTTCCAAATTTTAAATGGAACAAAAACGGCCTCCTTTATTTTAATAGGCACCAAGCATAATGGATTATAAAATAATCCCTGACTTAATGCACGACCTTTCAAAGGCAGAAAATTGGAATACAAGACATGTTTCAGACCTTTCCTGAAATTTCTAACAACTTATCACTATTTCTTAGTTTCAAATTCAGACCATTTCTTGTTTTATTTCTGCTAGAACACAGTACTTCCCTTTCTCAACCACTTGATGACATACTAGTCTTGTAGACTTTCCTAAAAGACATCAGTGGCTTTCTTGAGTAGGAGCGTTGAGGGAGGTGGTGTGGCAGAAACCAAGGGTTTTAGTACAAAAATATTATGGAAACACAGAATGTTTGTTTAGAATAAAATGTTCCACGCACACCAATCCCCCCAGTAATTTACAGATATAGATACAAATGCAGACTTGCAGATGGGTTTTGTACTCATTAGGATTTCTGCAAGAATTTACACAGGTTCATATGTATATATATATATATATTTATTTTTTTTTTTTAACTGGAGCTGTAGTTGCACAGGGTTATGTGGAAAAAAAGGAAATGCAGGTGCTGTTACTTCTACTGCTAAGAGAACACATTTTAAATTCATTCTGCTCCAAGACATCTCCATGAAGGAAAGGTGTAAGACGAGGCAGTATCCTGAAGGATTGGCTGATGCTCTTTTTACCTGCTTAAAACAGGAAAATTTTGTTATTCATTTTGCTGCTGCTGAAAATTTGGGCTCAGGTTCTGTGTGTCACTCAGGGCTGAGCTGATACACCCAAGTGCCACTCCAGGGCACTGTTGCATAATCTGGATGTCACATTCAATCCTGGTTCAGCCACTGGTGATGAGAAAAAAATCAGTAGAAATTCCAAAATATTATTAAAGAATGAGTGTCCAGGCAAAGGTATTGCTGTACTCAAACCCAAATAATTGCACCACTCTCTCTGTTAGTGTAAGACTCCATCTTTGGAATTTAGTTGTTTCTTCATTTTCTCTCTTCCTGTTTTAATACTTTTGATGGTTTTGCCAAAACTGCAGCACTTCCAAGGAGACACAAATAACTCCCTAAACGATGCTGTAAACCCTGAAACAATGTGTTGATGCTGAGAGTTGCATTGCTACAGCAATATCCCGAAATTCCTCCATTTCAGCATTGCTCATGCCGTGCTTAAGCTTATTTAATACCTTCCAGCCCATGGTTCTGTTCATCAGTGATGTGCAGAAAAGCAGAGCTGCAGAGTGGCATTAAAGAAGATGCAACTCCTGTCACAGTGAAATACCAGACCTGAGTCAGTAAAAACACTGAAATTCACAATTTGCTCCTGTATTCCAGGGCACATTTATAGAACTCTACCTCCTTATTCTTCAAGTAATCAAAAATTTAAAACTTCCTTCACCTATTCTGTTTGCAGTTGGGGGGTTTAATATTAAGATGATAATACAAGATGTACAATAAAACACCTTTGAGCATGCAAACACATTTTTGTAAAGCAAATTCTTTAATCTTTCCAAGCCTCCAGATGGCACCACCAATTTTTTTAACTCTTTTTTTTTTTGTTGTTTTTTAAAGACTGTGGGGAAGCTACTCTACACGTCTGCTCGTTTACTGCAGTTTTTAACATCTTCTGTAGAGCTGTTGGAAGAGCAAAGGCTTTCCTGACAGGAATAAAATACATGTGAAGGAAGAGCAGAAATAAAAGGGAACAGTTCAGGAAGTTCAGATTAATTTGCTGGCTGAAGCTCTCAGCACCAGGCACGTTTATATGAATTGCATTCAGCTGTCATGGGCTTGTCACTGATTTCTCACCAATTTTTTCTCTCATTAATTATACTGCCTTTTATTTTATTATTTATTATATAAAGAATATATCTACAAGTGAGAATTACTAACCTCCTATTAGAACCTTTAAAGCTCGGAGACACCAAGTAATGCCTTTTATTTGACAGAAAACACTTAATGAAATCCCAAAACTGGTGGGTGCAAATGAAAATCTCAAACTTACAAATCTGAGGCTTTTTTTTTTTTCTTTAAGAGGCAAATAAAGATAGATTTTTTTTTTTTAATCTTTTCCTGAAATGACTCTGACTCTGCAGTGAGAAAGCAATTAAAAAAAAAACAAAACAGAAAAACACAAAAAACAAGTATTGCTAGTGAATAATTTGAATTAAGATGAACAAGAATTTAACATGTTCTTGAAATGCTTTTAAAACAAAAGTAATCTTTTCAAACTGGCCACTGCTCAGAGGAGAGGAGCGAAATTTATGGTGTGGGAAACCCTGCAGCAGCCGATATCAGCCTGCCACAGCCCAGGCAGCCAAGAGCCATGGCACACTGAACAGATTGGTGAGAGACAAATCCTCCCAGCTTTTGGCTCCCACCCTATTCCAAACCCTTTGGAGGAGCTCTACTGGCACTGCTACCTCTGCATTCGAGAAGAAATCGGTGGCTTCTTGCTTCCTGAGAGGGAAACTCAGCAGGAGTCGGGAGACGACGAGAACACATAACCTCTAATTTGGAAACGAAAATCAGATTTAGCACTAAAATGAAGTTGCCAAAGCCTTGCCTGCGGGCCAAACTCTCCAACTGTTTTGATCAGTGTTCTGTGGGAAATGAACACATAGTCTGGGATGGGGGAAATGAACTGGCAGCAGGATGGTGCTGAACATTTTGATGGGCTCAAGGATATTACATTTGGTAAGAGACTGGTTGCAATTATTTGTTTGGAATACAGAGACTGGCACACACATGTTTGTACACACATAAAGTACAAAGATAAAGTGACATTTAGAGAAGTTTCAAGAATGTTGCATGATTCCTACCAATCTGGAGCCAGTGCTGGTCCACTGAGGCCTGGAAGCTCTATCTATGAAATTAAGATCTCTGCCTTTCGATGGATGAGGTTTTAGAACTGTAACTAAAAGACAAAGCCATATATCAGAGTTTTACACAAATAAGCTAGGAAGAGATCAAGAAATGACCCAAAAAATAATCACCTGAGCTCTGTAGAGTTTTAGCATTACTTAATCCACCTGTAATCTTACTTCAGAGCCTCTCTTCCTAACCTCAGCTTAATCCTTGGTCCTAATCCTTGGCTATTCCCCTTTTAATAGAAAAAAACTGAGCCTCACATGTTTCACCAACACATCCTTCATTGAGAAGATCAGCAATAAGCTGCTCCTGTACCCTTCACACCAATCCCAAGGTCATCCCCAGCAAAAAGCACCAGGATCACTAATCCAATCTATCTCTATCATTCATCAGTGAGCCAATCCCTCCTGTCAGCAAGAAGGAATTTCTAATTAAATTTTCCCAAACTGGCCGGTTTGTCTTATGTCAAACCCAACATGAAACTGTTATTTCTGGTTAGATACGTGGGTTTGGGATGCAGAGCTTACTGTAAACGGAAACAACATAATGCTGTGTGCCTGAAGAGCTATTTTGGGTATGGTCTGACTGGAGACATGGACAGTATGTCAGAAAGATTTGGTGCATTACAGCAAATAAACAGCTGTAAAGTAAGCAGTTTTTATTCCAAGTTCATTTAATCTTTAAATAAAGCAAAGTTAGAAAAAATATAGGCCTTTATTTTTTCTTTCTACAAAGAAGAATCTCTTTATGAAGAAAACCCTGAATTGGCATTTTTGCTTCAATTGGAACCTAGAGCAGGAAAGCAAATCTTTCGTGGCTTTAATCTGAAACATTAGGCCTTGAAGTCTGAACAACAGTTTACTATTCCCCTATCTGATAAAACTTCAGAACCCCAGGGAAACTAATTTAAAAGGAAGACCTGAGATCAAGATAAGCTTCGGGAAATCTAAAACCAGTCATCCAAAATGAAAGCGAGAGTTTCAGTTTACTTGATAAATCTCTATCTGAACAGCAGTGTTATAATTAATGAACAATAAGGAAGACTACGATAACCACTTCAAATCCCTCGACCCATAACTCACCAGGAATGGAGAAAACTGCTTTCAGGGTCATTTTCTGTTGTATGCTACTTTGGAAAGAAAAGGAAGGTGTGTCTAACTACTTAAGAATTAGTTAAAGGAAAATGAGGGGAGAAAAGGCATTGAAAGTTGCTAAATTGAGCTTTGATCTCTTTGACTAGCTTTAACTAGTTGTCAAGGTGTTTGGGGGTAAGTTTTATTCTTCTTAGTCAATACATGAAATATCACTCAGACCGTGGGGAAGCTGGAGTTACGAAGCCCCGATTCAGCAGAATATTTAAGTCTCTAATTAAATCTTTCCCTATTCAGCAAAGTGCCCGACATTATATGGACTACTGTAAAGGAAAAAAATTGAAAAAGTGACCTTTATAGGGAAATCAAATTAAATAGCAAAGGGGGAATAAGCATATTTTACTATATTCAAACATGTTTCCCTTTCCTTAAAGATCTTAAAAATGTTTTAGCCTCCCCTAAAGCCTGTTGGACAGAGTAAGGGACCCATTAAAAATGAAGTGCTGATAAAGCTTTGGTAGTTTGAACAACGTCAGCCAAAGAAGAATTTAAGAAACAACAAGCACAAAGCAGAGAACTCTTTAAAAATCTATAATGTCAATACATATACTCCAAGAGAAGCATTCAGAGAAGCCAAATTCTTTATATATGGTCCCTGTGTCAGAAAGAGAAGCAATTCTTACTCCAGAATCCTTAAAAAAAGGATTCAAAAAAGACTCCAAACCTGTCTGAAGCTGAAATGACTGTAGAGGAGATTCTGGGACATTTTTACATTATGAACAATATCAAATGACAAGAACTAAACCACATTCATCAATGACTTCTAATGGAATTCAAATAGAAAAATCACTCACAGCAGTGAACAACCATTGACTTAAAATCACTGAGCACTAGGAAGGGACAAACATGGTTCCAAATTTCAGGATACCAGGATAGATGTAGAGAAATAACTCGTCTGGACGTCAGACTTCTATAGAAAATGTAAGGAAAAACAAATTAACAGACATCTTGACAACAATAATGTACTTTGAGTCGGTCTACCTGCCTTCTCTTACAGGAAACTGCCCCTTACAAACACAAAAATTCTCCCAAAAGGTCACGTCTGTGCAGTTAAAGTGATCCAGTTAATGAAAGTTTATATGTATTTCTAAAAGGCTCTCAACAAATTTCACCATCAAGGCTTTGCAAGGAACTGAGAAGCTGTGGCATAAGAGGGAATGTGATGGATAAATGAGGGCCTAAAAAGATGGGCAACAAAATGCAGGAATAACTGATCTGCCCTCCTGAAGGAGGGAGGTCACTAATGGCATTCTGCAGGGAGGTGTGAACACTCACAGGCTGGAAGAGGGACTGAGCTGACAGGCAGGGGGGTGGCAGTTCAACAGTAGAAAGCCACCTGAAGGAGTAAGGACAAAAAGCAGCTGTGGGGAGCTGCAGAAGGAGTTTCAGTTAGAGCAGCTACACTCAATGACAAAACCCACAGTATACGTACATTGGCTAAGCAGAGAAATCCTAATTGTATTATTTAAAAAAAAAAAAAGGTTCTGAGGCAATTATTTTAATTCAGGACCAAGATATTGGGGGTTTGGGGAATAGTGGAAACATCAGCTCGGTATCAGCCTGAAAGACCAAGCAGAGGTGAATCATTTTATAACAAGATAAAGCACCACAAGCAAACCGTGATTTGTGGGTATCTTGCTTATTGCACCCAGTTCTGATCCTTTCACCTCAAAGAACAGACTAGACCTGAAAAGGTTCCAAGGAGGGCCACAAGAATGATCAAAGCTGGGAAAAGGCTTCCTGTGAGAAATGATCAAGTGAGGGAAGACTCCTGTGCATCCTTTGGATAGAGCAGAGATCTGTGAGCGGCACGGAGGAGGTGGCTTTGGATCAGTTTGCCATCTTCTCCTCTTTGGCTACTCACCATGCCATAAAATCCACCACCTTTCTACAACAGCTATCTCTATTGTATTTCTTTTTTTCTCATGTACAGAGGTATTCTGGGGACTGGCACAAAGTGAAGGGAGAATTTCTGTATATTACAGGGCCTGATAGCAAAGACTAATGAAAGACATCACACCGCCACTTCGATTTTCATTTAGTAACAAACCTACTGAAGAAAACCTGGAAAAGAAAGGGATTAAATAACTAAAAATGCCCTATAATTTTTTAGAAACACCTACACAGTGAGTGGGTAGCTCCTTCTGTGAGACTACTATTTACCCTATTCCAGGCTCTTTCCTCAGACATATATTGTATTAAGTTAATCTCAGGGAAAATATAACATCCCAGAAGACTCACACTGAGCTAAGGTTCTTTTTGTCTTTCCAAAGCTCCTCCATTCATTTTTTTTTTTTGGCAAAGATCTTTCTAATGTGATTTTGAGACTTTATGTCAATGCAAGTGTTGAGGAGCTCATAGCAGGAAATTTACAGTTTATAATAAATCTACTCCTAGATTACAAAATGTCTGTTTACTATGCCAGCTGCTGCAGCAGAAACAAAGCAGAATTGTGATGATACCACCCCAAGCTGATCTCCATTCTCTTGCTTTCCCAGGACAGAACCTAAACAATCCCTCTCACTAATCCCTTTTATTCACAATGTGAATGTTGAACCCTGAGCACTGATCATAATCACAACAAAAAAGTAAATTAGAATAATCAACATTACTAAACTTATAATTTTCAGTTAAGATCAGTTTGGGAGTCTTGGTTGGGGGTATTTTTTCTGCCAGGAGTATTCAGAAATTCTTACAAGAAAGTATTTCCTCTTCAGTAAGGGGAATCATGATCGGGAAAAATATGCAGAAAGAAATAGGGAAATGCTAAGTAGGATATTCAAATTTCACACAGCCTATTTCTGTTAATATTTTTATTCAAATCTAGTGCATATGTAGTAATGAAGAGATGTATTACAGGCTTACCAATAGGATTCATAGAATCACAGAATAATTCAGGTTGGAAGGGACCTCTGGAGCTCCTGCAGCCAAGCAGGGTGAGCAGATCAGGCTGCCCAGCTGAGTCTTCAGCCTCTCCAAGGACAGAGATTCCACAACCCCTGTGACACCTCGTTCCAGGGTCTGACCACTCACACAGTAAAATATTCTTGTATCTAACTGGAATATCCTTGGGTTTATAGTCTGTTGTGTCTCAGCTTTTTCCCGCTGCATTTCCTAAGAAACTCTGACTCTGTCTGCTCTAGACCTTCCCATCAAGATAGCAATAAAATCACCCATTTGTTTTCTGTTCCAAATGCTGAACAAACTGATTTCTCTGACTCTCCCAAAGACTGCATAAAGGGTACAATGGCCAGAGGACACCCATAACCAGAATTAAGTGCCACTCCTTCACGGTGATCCTTCTGTTTATACAGACTTGGATCCTTGATAAGGCTTTGTGAGAGAAGCACAGTTCAGCCCAGCTTGTAAGGAACAGAACAAAGCCAAAATCAGAGAAAGAGCTGCCCAAAATTTTGTATCTCTATTTGTTGCAAGTGTGTGCCTGGAGGACACACCTGAGCTGAAGGAAACTTGGCTCAGGTGTTCTGGGGGATGCTCCAGGCCCTGCCTCCCACCCCACACGAGCTCTCCCACACCCTCCGGGCATCCCCATCGCCCCCCTGCCAGGTGGGCACCCCTCACCTGCCAGGGCACAGCTCCCACAGCACCAGGAGCCCAAATGGCCCTGCAGCCCCTTTTATTCCAGCCCAGCTCAGGAGTCACCCAGTGACCACAGCCTGCCAACCACAGCCCACCTGAGGGCTGCAGAACCTTCTGGAAGCTCCCAGAAGCAACCGAAAGCAACAGCCTTGTTCTCAGGAAAGCAATCACAGAACCAGAAGCAAACGAGTGATTAAATGAACAAGTTCTGATTGGCTAAAAATGAAAAATAATTCAGAGGGAGGGGCAGCTGGAACAGGAGCTGAGTAAGGCAAGCCCCGAGCAACCCAATCACACCTTAGCTCTGCCAAAGACGGTGGGATGGGCCAGATGGACTCCAGATGTTCCTTCCAACCAACTAAACCCTCCTTCTCTCTTTTATGCCAGTGCAAACGCACAGGTGCAGCAATGCCACGGTCGTTGGCATCCAGACCTGAGCTCAGTAACCTGCAGGGTGGGATGGCTCTGAACGAGGCCCATTAGGGAGGTTGTAGGGGCTGTGAGCCACAGTCTGGCTCACCCAGGGGAGGTACAACTGGACGAGGCACTAAGAAAATGCTAAAGTGGGTACAGTACTTCCTCCTGCATCTCTCTCGGGATCCAACCACTTGTAGCTTCAGCATTTGCTGAGCTGACATCGTTCCTATTTGTAATAACAAACACAGAGGATTTCTCTGAGGATTTGCTGTGTGTCCCCTTGAACCCATTAAGGTCTAAGCAGTGACAGCAGCTGTGGCCGGGAATGCCAGGCATGAACTGCAGCCTCCTGAAGAGCCACCCTTTCTGCCATGCTCTGAACTCTTTGCTAGTTTTGTTCTAGTTCTCTGATGGGCAATTAATTCCTCTTCACCTGTCAGACACCACTCATCATTTTCTAATATACTTCTAATCACTCCACTTTTGAGTTTATTGCCACTCTGCCCGTGCCATTGCAGAGTGACAGGACCCAAAGAACTTGTGACTGCAGGCTGGATGTAGGTCCTGAATTGATTTAAGTTTGGCTGGAGATACCTGTGCTGCAGCTGAGTCTGTTCATGAGGAAAGATCCCATTTTTTTAGCTCTTCTGAAAGTCCCAAGACAGCTGCTCCTCATCTGGTCACTCAAGGAGCTGGGTGATGCTGTTTGTTCCTGAAAAATGAGCTGTATTGTCAGATGTCACCGGCTTTTGAGTGTGGAACATGTCCTGCTGCCTGCTGCTGATGTGACAGATGTTGAGTAAGATCGAGGACAGCATCCGTTCATGTGGGACCTGGGGGATGAGAGCCCTCAGAACTAAAAATAGCTGCCCACCTCAGCCCTGGGAGATACAGCAGAAAAGAAATGAGTGAGGACAGGATAATGTCACCCTAATGATTCGTGCCATGTTGTACAGCTGGGCCAATTAGATTTTGTGACTGACTGATAAGACAGGAAAGTGAGATGTTTTCCCCCGGCATTGTCAATGCTTTTTGTTCTCTGTATCATACTTAAACCATTTTTTACAAATGATTTTTATTAGGTTTTGGATCCCTCCCAAATTACACAATCAGGATACACCAAACTCATCCTGGAAAGGTGTTCTCTGCCAGGCAGCCCTTCCTTCATCCAGACAGAGCTCCTTCTGTACAGCTGCCAATTTCAGCCCATACCAGAGATTAGATCGATGCTTGCCAGACACTGATCTCAAAATCAAAGCCCGCCAAGAGAGCACAGCACCGTAAAAAAATTGTAATTATTTGTCCAGAGGTGTTCTTGTATGAAAAATACACTACAAATAAAGAAATTGCTTGGTTTAATATTCAGCCTGAATATTCTACCAGGAAAAAGGTGGTGTGAAGGATATGAACAGCAGGGCAAGGCGTACTCAAACTACTGAGGACATGAAGGTAGTTAATCTTCAAAGTAATCATTAATGTCACTAACTAATAGTAAATACATTTTCTTTTTGTTGGTAGTGAAAAATCTATTAAATAAAATATATAAAATAAATTAAGAAAATATATCTTTTCAATGCTGTGAGAGAAACCTTATTCCTTTAGGACATGATTTGAGGCCCACTGAAGGCTGATGAAAATATTTTGGCCAGCTTCACAGGATATCAGTTCTGATAGCTCAGGTCCTAAAAATTCCAGCAGCCAGCAAAACATATGAATCCAAGATTCAAGATTTAAATGGGATAATCTATATTTCACTCCAAGTTATACTCAGAAAATAATCTGGATAAAGAATGTTCCTAACCTTTTATCTGCAGCATTCTGCCAACCCCATCATTCATCTCCCTGCCACGTCTGAAACAAGGAGATGTTTTGTCAGACCACTCTCAGACAGCAGCAGAGGTTTTATCACAGGCTTGAAATGGAAAGTGATGCTGCTGTTAAAATCTAGTCTTGCTAACATAAATCTCCTGACGTTATTGAGGCTGCCCTTCCAGTGCATTGCAGCGTGTTTTACTGGATTTATGATGAACACATGTAGATGGAAGAACAAATGAGATTGAACAGAAGATGTGACAGATACATTCTCTCTGCCTCTGCTTTGACCTGCTCACTCCATATTGGAAAAGAGTTTGTCTCTATGTATATAAATATACAGATAAGATATCACTTATAGAGTATGGAGCTCAAAACAATTTGTAAAGGCATCTGTGTAGGCATGTAAACATGATCAAAGTTGAGTAGAAAAATATGACAACATTTAAGTGACTCTGTCTTACATTTCAACTAAATCTGATAGAAAGAGCTCAGTGTGTACTTGGTATCCCTAGATTAATGCTAATTTCTGAAGGAAATTGGCATATTCTCCAGGAAGAAGTTGCTTTTCTTCAAGATTATTGCGGATTTTTGCAATGTTTTTGAATCACAACCAGAAAAAAAAATATCTTTATTCCAGAGACATGGCACATACAGCTAATAGGAATATTGGTATTTGGAGATATTTTTTTCCTTCAGGACGGAACAAAAGGGGTTTGTAAATCTCATAGCTCCAGATTGTGGCTTTTCTCTAGGGAAAATACTATCTGAGATGAAAAAATTCTCTTGCTTTTTACTCTTTTTTGTCACGAAATACAAAGCACATTTGGTTTCAACAGATGGCCAGTGAATTCTGTGGAAAAAAACCCATTGATTTCAACAGGAATTGGTCCAGGTTTGAGGTCTCAAACTTTCTGCTTGATTTGAGCATTAATTTGGAATCTCTGGTAATAGGATCATGGGTCGAGGAATGCCTGCCAAATCTCAGATTCCCAAATGGCAGCTGCAATTTCAGATCCTGTTCAGAAGTGTAGTACTTCCAGGTTGCTGACGTTGTTTCAATTAAGCATAGCTGTGTGGTTTATTGAGCAGCACAGAGGTTACACTGATATTAGAATATAGAAAATATCAGCATTGGTTTCAGGTTCACATAAAGGCTGTTCCAAACGATTCCAGCAGCTCTCCAGCCCCAATGGATGAGGACAGGCACTGTGTGTCTGAAGCACCGCACTGTTATTTTTCAGATTTTGAGATGTAATATGTCTGTCTTCTTGAAGATGTCTTTCTTCCCCTCCTACCTGTCTTCTCCCCGAGAAAGTTTTGTTCATAGTGAAATACTGGTAAATCAGGGATTTACTGAACGGGCAAACTGAAACTGGGAAGGGAGACTTGATTATCCCAAGGATTCAAGACTAGATCACAGAACTAGCAAGGAATAGAATCACCAACTCGATTCTCCTAGACTTGACTTTGCTTTACTTCTTTGTGAAGAATATCATTGCTTTTACAAGCCTGACATTCCTAATTGTTCCTGGGCAGGTCTGTTTGAATCCAGGAGAATCTAGCCAACAAAAACACCTAATGGAAATGGCAACCTGAACACGGCCCAGAACTTGGGAGCCTTCTGTTTGGAAGGACAAGATTTTGCAGACGCATTGAGAAATGTGGCACAGCTTCTTCCTTTTCCCAAAGAAGACTGCTGGGGAATGCAAATATCTGTGAGGGATACGGTACGAACACCACGCTGTGAAAAACAGGGTGCTGTGGTGAAAAATTCCTGAAGCAGCGCCAGAAACGTCATTGACATGAATGGATTGTAATAGGGAGGAAACAAATTCTGGCTGCAGGAGCTGCTTTTAATTAATTGCCTAGGATCTCATTCCTGTGTTGCCCTTGATGCTGTCACTCACTGGTTGGAAATGCTGCCAGCTCAGCAGTGCTGCCTGTCTCCCAACAAGTGGTGGCATTTCCCCCGTTCTTTGCACAGCTGTTCAACCAGTGCCAACCTGCAGCTCCTGGTAACTGAGACATAATTCTGCTGCTCAGGAACGGAGTCCTACCTGCTTCCTCTGGAACACAGAACACCTGCCCCAACAACTGTTCTCATCAACATAAACTTTACTTTAGGAAGCTGCCTAAAAGTAAAAAAGTGCAGAAACCCACCCTGGACCTTTTTGCCTTTGCAAGGTGGGCAAAATATTTACACTCATTAAAAAAAAAAAAATTAATAACAAAAAGTCTGTTTCCTGTTATGAAAATGGAGGAGTTAATATGACTGGAAATTCTTTTTGTTATGTTGCAAATATTCTATTCACAATATTCAATTTGAGTACAAGTTGCACTATTTGAGGTTCTTTGAATAATTCAGGTGCATTCATTTACTCTTGATTAGTGGATCAGGTTCTTCAAAAGGTAAGTATTTATTTTCTTTTATGACATGTAGCATTAATAATGTATTACCTTTCTCACAGGCTGCTTTTAAAGAAAGCGGTGAAAATTTGCAAGGAGACAAGAGTTCTGAATAGATATTAAAGAACCATGGAGACACTTAAGCTGTCATTTTGGAAATAGTCTGTTACACCTGCTATTTCTCAGGGAGGAAAAATGCAATCTCGATAATGCAGCAGAGTGAATAACCTGGGCTGAACAGATGATGCAATGACAGAGAATTACAGCACTGCTTTCTGAGCAATAAATGATAGTGAGGCACTCGTATTCTCTGCCTTCTCAGGGACGAGCGTCTCTTTGGAGAAAATCTTCAACTATTCTTATGCAGTAGTTCAAGGATTATCAAAAACTGCTGGAAAATTGCAGTGGGAAAAGGCCAAATAAAATTACTCGGACAAGTAGTAATGTTAGTAATGGCAAATGAAAAATAAATCACATCTGCAAAGTCTGAGTTTGCATTCAAAGGAGAGGAAAGCTCTGGTGGAGACAGCTGGACAGTGTTACTTGACTGTAAAAGTTACCATGTTAACAGAAATTTTAATGCTAATTTCATTCCATTACAGAATTCAACTCCTAGAACTTCACGATATCTTTGCAAACCAGGACGTGCTTTGTTCACAGTTTCCCTATTGACTGCACTTCCTTCAGCACCCAGCTTTACTGGTTTCTCTTAATTTCACTTGTTGATAATTACATTAAAATTGGAAAGGCTCAATTACTTTTGCTATCCTAATTTCTAGCATCACATTTAAATTACTCTAGAACGCAAGCTCCCTTAAATAGAAACTGAGAGGTACATCTGTTTCCATTTTTGCTAAAATCGTTTTATTTGTTGCTGAAATTGTGACAGTTGAATGGAAAGGCCAGGAGGGAAGAAACTGCCACAGTATTCAAAGATATTACCCAGAATTTATGATATTCTCCATCTTTTTTTACCTCTGCTGCTTAAGGACAGAAGTGTGGGATGTAACATTGGTTTGTACAAATCACCTTTGTCAGCGTTATTTCAATACCTGTAATTTTCCATAGTAATAGTACTACTATAAATTAACACATTTCAGGAGTAAAATGCAATTTTACTACACCATCCACTGTAATAAACACACAGTTTTTTTTTTTTTTTTTTAATTTAAATAAACAAGGTTACAACAACCTTGATTAATTCAGCTCTTTTCTCAACCAATATAGTTAAAATCTACTTATGTAAAACTTCTCAGGTTTATGCTGAACAGCCAAAGCCTCTCTAGAGGGTCAGCATTGAATTGATCACTTAATTTTAAACCCTTTATGGTAACTGAAAGTTATGGAATTGATAGTCACAAACTCAGCCTGTTTAAATTAGTGTTCATAAACTGAGCAAAAACAGGCACATTCCTGTGCAGAACAATCTGTGAGTCCTTCGTTATTACAGCTGCCACAGACTCCACTTAAGAAAATGCCAAATCAAGTTATAAAGTCTGCATGAAATACAATAATAATGTGTAACTTTATCAAGTACCTGCACTTCAAGGTAAGAATTGCAATGTAGCTGTATAAAAGAATAATTTTCCTACTCTGGATATGAACTTTCTGCACTGAAATCACAAGCAGGAGTTCTTTGAATTTATATCTGTTCTTATGATATTTTCATGTCACACCTGGTCTGTGAAGGTAACTATGGCTGAGCAACTCAAGATTTGGGGAAAATTTCCTAAGAAGGTGAATAACTCACAGCAAGAAAATTTTGGGGTAATTAAAAAGGTTTATGATACAAAGAATAAAGTTGAGGGAAAATGATTTACAGATACAAAAAAAATACAGAGTGCACATTTATTTTGCTGTGCATATTTATGCCCAGCTGAGCTGAGAACCAGGTAAATGTAACTCTGACATTATTTCCTTCATACCAATACCCACATTTTTACGGCCTGTGCACATTTCCCAACTTAAACTTATATCTCAGGTCATTTATCCTTGAAGAACTGGCTTGGAGAACACTTCTAAAGATGTTTTTTTCAGACTAAAATCCTCATTGCATCTGCCACAAACTCCCTACCACTGGAATTACTACAGCTGGTGTTGCTTCAATTAAGTTTTTGCCAACTCCAGCCAAATATGACCTTATCTAAAAGGTGTTTCTGGCAATCTCATGAGTTGAGAACCTTTCTGGGAAGCAGAAATTTGCCAAATTTGGCAACAAGTCCTAATTTTAGTGCCACGTGCTGCAGCATGTGAGACAGATCCGTTGAATACGGCAGCTGCTATTGAGCTACGGGCTTTTGGCAGCCCTTTCCTGACCATGTGGAGAACATGCAGTGTTGACACAGTCCAGCAAGTAATGAATTAATAATTAGTGAAAAATTGTTAAAACTAATGGTGCAGACTTTGTCCAAATAAACTTGAGGAACTCCAGTGAGCAGGATTTGAGATGTGCCCAGAAGGAGCTAAGTATCCAATTGATTTAATGGAAAACTGGATTTTAGTATTTTTCCTGTTAAAAATGGCACTGTCAGAGCTGTGCT
The DNA here is from genome assembly GCA_013397775.1 of Eulacestoma nigropectus. Taxonomy (NCBI): domain Eukaryota; kingdom Metazoa; phylum Chordata; class Aves; order Passeriformes; genus Eulacestoma; species Eulacestoma nigropectus. The sequence continues at coordinate 1,442,231 of VZTE01002857.1, forward strand.
GCAGTAGAGGGTGGATGATGGTATTCCAAGAGATCCCCAGGCAAAGGAGACTTGGTGACACCACCTGGGTGAGTCCAACACGACTTCCTCACTGAAGGGCTCTTCCTCTGCATGTGGCCTCTGTCCAGGTGACAAATGATGCAGAGGGGATGCAATTTTACTGAGATAACACTTTTCTTGCCTTCTTGTAGCCACAGGTGGTTCGAATTTAAGCAGTTAGCAAACAGGTAAACTCATAAAAATACATTTTCCCACTTCAGACGAGCTTGCTTTGTTTCCTGAAGAGCCAAGACCATTTACTGATTTCTCTGCATTATGGCAATACTTCTTGCAGATTTCTCTTTCCCTCTTGATACTTCCCCTGCACAAAGAGAAAGATTATTTAACGTTTTTGTTTGGTTCCTCTATGGTACAGGTGCACGTGCCTAAGCACAGTTGGCTTTCCAAATGCCACAGAACAGAGAGTGATGTGCCAGCACAGCACTGAGCAAGGGGGTGAAGAAAGGGAAGTGGCAACCCAGCAAGTGCACTCAGCTTCTTAAACAGATTCTGTTTCACACCATGGGAGTACACTCCCCTGCTCGGCTGCCTCTTGTGCTAGTGAAGCAAAACTTGCCACAGAAAACAAAAAATATTTGCCAATTTGGCTTTAGCACAAATGCTACTCTTTGTTCTTTTGCACACATCAAATGTCAGCCTCTAGCACCCCTCTGACAGGAACCTGGCATGGGCACAAAACACACCCAGGTGCATCCTGGCAGGAAAACCATCCTGAAAGGGGAGGTCGTGCCTGCTGGAGAAGAGGGGTTGGGCTTCTCACGTTTGGTATTCACTCATCACACTCCTTTTCATACTTAGAATAGAAACCTTTATGCAAATACCGGGTTTGGAATAATTTGATTTTAGCCATCTAAAAGGCAGACGTGTAATCTTAATTTTCCAGCTTCTCTTCATCCTCAGGTGGACACGTTCAGATTCTGAAATTTTACAAGTGAAGGAATTACCCCCGCAGGTTCCTTTTCCTCTATCCCCAGCTTAGAGATGTTTTAGACAACAAACTTTGACAAAAAAGCACCCTAAAATTACAGGTGATGTAGCTGTCCTTGGCTATTGGGTCTAATTAGAAGTACACGGATTTTTTTTTTTCTCCCAAAATGTAATAGGCAAATGTGTATATATTTATCTGCTTGTTTGTATTCAGCCTACTGGGAAGATTTACTTTCATTGTAATTAGATTCAGGTACTCACATCAGATGTTCTAAAAAGAGTAAACATTAAGATTCCTGAATTTTCATTTCATCTCTTATATTCAATGAATCATTTATATGCAAATTTACTTGAATTTTACAGCATAAATCTTCAATATTAGTGTTTTCGTGGTCCTTTCTTTGAATTTTGGTGGCATATTTTGAGGGAATTTCAGACAAGCACTGCCAAAACAGTAATAGGCTTCAATAACTGCCTTTTGTAGACTGAAGTGACAGCTTTGAGGCTGGAAAATTTTATCTTTTCTTTAATATTCAGTAGTTTTACACTGACAAGAAACACATTTTTGAGTCAATAGGCTGAAATCTGATAAAAAGCATTTAAAAAACCCAAGTAGATTGATGGTGTGCAATCATTGCAGGAGAGTGACTCCAGCTAACAAAAAGGCTCAATCTTACCCTGCCTCATGGTGACAATTTTGCTTTGCAGAGAAGGAGCTGTGCAGCACTTTATCTGCAGCACATAAGCTGCAAATGTGACCCTTCAGATTATTTTTTTCTGCATTTAAAATGTTTGTTTAGAATTTCAGAGACTTTCTTTCTTTGCCAATTTCCCCACAACCATTTTTATGAGCCAGTCAGCTCAGACAGCCTTTACTTTTCAGATGTCGAGGCCTTGCATTACATTTCCTGCATTACCAGGCAGGCACGGGGCTAAATGTCTCTGCTGCAAATAAAACAAACAAACATCAGCTTGGATCTGCCAAGACAGGGAGCTCTGGCTTTGTGCACGCCTCCATAAGATGATGAATATTTTTAGATTATATATAGTAATTATGCTGACATTTGTCCCTCATACAGAGATGAACTTTGAAAACAATGATAATTAAATTTGGAGTGTCTATATTTATAGGTAGGTTGATTATAGATCTTTCTTTTTTCATCAAATTTCAGTTTTTAAACCATTCTGCTCTGTTCTGGTCTCTCCAGTTAGCATCACTGGAAAGCATTTGCTTTTGCACAGCAGCAGCAAGAGTCCCTTTATATTTTCTAGAAATGAGCCCCTAAGATTTCCTGGGGAAAGAGCCTTTTTAAACAGGCCTCAAAGTATTCCAAGTGGGTCTCCTTTGTCATTATAGATTTTGATGATATTGATTTGAACAGATATTTCTATGCAAACCACAAATTTTACATGTCTATAAAATGCTAATGAATAAAATTAGCATTGCACTGCAGATCTGCAGACAGCCCAGTGTATCTGTTAGCTGGAAAAGTTGCTCATTTTTCCTGCTTGCCTCTGTCTTTACAGTTTTTTTCCAAAAGTATTCAAAATATTCACCTTTCCCCCCACCTACTCATCCCTCTTATAATCACTTCATTTTTCAGACTGATTTTAACTTCCCTCTGTACACAGAAGCCTGATCTACACAGCAGAGAAGAAAAACCCCACATCCTTTATAGAGCAGCTGACATTTGGAAAGTTTAGACAAGCTTTGGGTACAGTCTTTTATCATCTCTGGTAACTAAACAACAACTCAAGCTAAGCACAGGTTAAAAGCAATTTCTCTTAGTTTAATCTCATTATGTTAATCAGCTCTTTTACTGCATGCATAGCAGCTGCAGTGGCAATGAATAACTTCATTTCAGGGCCTTATAAAATGTCCTTTTCTCTTCGCACATCCTACTCATCTGCTCTAGAACACATCACAGCTGGTGGCTTACAGCTACGGGTTAAAATCTAGTACAGAGCTCCCAGGCACCTCATTCATCTGTCTCTTGGATGGATGTACACAGTAACTTTCCCTTTTATAAACACAGACTTGTTAATCCTAGTAGAGAAAAAGAGTGAGAAGAGGTAGCATCAATTCCATTGTGAAGAGCAGACTGCACGGACCTACAGATTTCAGTTTCTGCTTTGAATTAACTATAAAGACAGAGCTGTCACATCCTAAACACATCTACTGTTAGAGCTTTAGCTTGAAGCATTAAACTAGCACCACCAAAAGACATCCAAATCATGAAAATAAGAAAAATAAAAATGGTCATATGTTACTAGTCTCACTGTAGTTATCAGACATGCCATATTTTCACACTGGAATGTGAATGCAAGGACCAGGACACAAAGGATACATCTTGGAGAAATACTTATTTGCAAGCAGAGTACACAAGTACCTTCTCAAAATATGACTTTCATGACATTCAAGGGAGGAGAGCTGTCTTCTCTTTGATGTAGGAAACACCTTCTTGCTCATCTCCTCTTCTGCTTGATACGTGGCACTGCTGAGGAGGAGCAGACTCACGGCTGCTCCAGATACAGCTCAGCCCTAAGGCCACACCTGGAAAAACCTGAGGAAAAGGCGAGAATGCTAAAAGATCATATGGGCAGCACGTGCCCAAAATGGCCCGCTGCTGGGAAACAAATATTCTTTTTTAAACAAATCCATGCGCACGTTCTAGCAAACCCTTACCTCAGCCCGAGTTACCGAGCAGGGGTTGGAGCCCTTCCTGCAGGCAAGAGATGTTTTTGGAGCAGGGCACCAGTGCTGCGGTGCTTTGGGGAAGGTACCGCCCTTTGTAGGGTTACCCAGCAAATCCCCGGGATTCAGGAATTTCCACCTTGCCAGAGCAGGGCTCCAGGTGCTCCCTGCAGGGAGGAAAGAAAACGATGGCTCCCAGGGAACACAACTTCTGCACTTCCCCTGCAGCTCTGCACAGTGACACCGGTGACAAAAGTTGGAACTTCTTACGGTGCTACACACTTCTGCCTTGCTCTGCTCTTGTTTTGCCAGATCTCTGGGAAATTCCACGCTTTCCTTGCGTTCCAAGGCGGCCCTGCAAAATATGGTGAGCTCCATCCAAACCAGGGAAACCCTTCAGCTCCATAAATTTTAATCCATTTTCTTAATTTGGAGGCTGAATACATTATCTAGCCTAGCAACTGATGTGTCAGCAGTTATTGGCAGCAGGGGAATATACTTGTGCACAGTTTTGATGCCAAAGTAAATAATATTTTCCTGCTTGAAAGGGTCCTGCAGACAAGAAAGCTACTCTTGCAAAGCCCTAATGGCATCAAAGAATAAGATATTACTGTCTTAGTGTCAGGCCAACAAGAGTTGCTCTTTAAATATGGACTAAAATAAGACAGAAAAATGCATAAAAAGTTGTTTCATCAGTTCCTCGTTTGATGGTTATTTCTTTATCTCGCATTCATGGTGAGAGGATAATCCCTTTAGCTCAACAACAACTCATTAACCATGTTCTCTCAATTAGAAATAGCTTATTTTCTAACAAAGCAAACACTATAAACACTCCTGCCTCCAGCTCATAATGATTTTCTATAAGTAAATGTATCAGAGGCGTAGTACAAGGAGGGAGCTTGGTACAAAGAGAAATGACACAGAAATGGAAGATTTTTCTGATCATATAAAGCTCAATTGCTGTACACACTGTATGTGTGTGAATATTCTTACTGCTTACCAGAAGCCTGCTACTCAGGTGCATGAAGCAACTGCAAATAAAGTTAAATTTTCTTGAATTTCTGACAGTTTGGGGCTTCCCAGTAAAAGGAAATTCGGAGAGCTGAAAATGGGAGAAAAGCACATCTGGGGGAATACTTTTAGACAACTTCTGCTTCAGAAACCCAAAGAAAACAGTGCAAAGGAGAAAACTGCTTATGTGGATCTAGTTTATTAATAAGCATTGTAATTAACAAGACAACATGCTGTACAGAAACCTGAAATAGAACTACTGCAAATTTACTGGACTTTAAATGCTGCTGGACTGTAGTATATGATGCCCAGCTGCATTGTTTGTAGTGTGGTTAGGGCTGTTTCAATACACAGACATACACTGCTCACTCTCAGATCCTGTAGTATGCCATAGAGTAGGGAGATTTCCCAGAAATACAAACTCAAATATTTACAAGAAATTGTCAATCTCTTTCTTCACTAGGGATAACATAAGTTATACACAATTTTCCTATGTATACCAAATAAAATCTTTGCCTTCAACTTTACTTTGTGTCTGCACAAACCAATTCCTTCCCATGTATTTACCCAGCTAAATGAGGGCAGTAAGCTGCGGTGGGATCATTTAATTGCTCATCATTGATTAAGGGTCGCTATTTTAAACCTGCAAAAGGAAAACACGAGAAATCAAATAAAGCCAAGCCTAAGTTTTCCAACTTTAAAACCTCAGACTTTGTCAGCTTGACTCGAACAACCTTGAGCTAACCAAGCATTACCAATAGAAACATTTAGGTCTCTGCCTTTGGCTCGACCGTGCTGGAAGCAGGGGAATAGGGGTGGCTCGGGCTGATGAAGTTCCACATGGATTACAGCTTGCTCAGGATACAACAGAGCCAGGTTTCCCTTCTCTGACAAAAATCCCAAGCAGATCCAGGTGCGCTGGGGTCAAGGATGCAAAGGGACTGCTCTGCTCCAGCCAAGAGACCCGGCTGGGTTCAGCACCACAGAACCGACGCTGTGTCGAGCTGCCTCGTGCTAGCATTTATAAACCCTCAGGCCCTATTAGCACGGGCTCATTGCCATGCTAATTAGCTAAATGACCTGCATCCGGCCAGCTCCCGGCCCGGGGAGAGCAGGTGCTCTGCAGTCTCTGTCTGGCCAGGCAGACAGGCTTAATTATTCTTTAGAATTAAGTTACACTTCAGAATGCAGCACAGCTCGGGAAAACAAAGAAACAGCATCTTTTACTTCAAACAGTTTGACTCGGTTCTTTCTTTTAAGTATTTTTTTTTTCCCATTTGTTTGTTTTTTATTTTAGCAGTGACTGCTTTACAATATGGAAATAATCCTTTTTGCCAGCCACTACCCATAACTTTGATGCAACACTCAGGAGTGCAACACGCATGAGTTTGGAGGGGGAAATAATCTAGACTAGACTGTGTGACACATCACTTTGAAGGCAAAGGTTTTCCTTTATTGTTACACCATATGGAACAAATCTAATCATGTAACTAGCATTTTACTGTATATTGTATATAGAATTGTTTTCTCCACAAATCCACACAAGTAAGATAAAATAAGTTAAATGACTAAAAAATTAAAAAAAAAAAGAAAAAAATTACACAAAAATATACAGTCTATGCACTAGATAAATTATTTATATATATATGGCAAGATGTGTAACGAGTCTCTAGTAACATCCTTCCTCTGGATACTGACATGCTCCTCAGAAAAATGTTGCCTCAAACGTGTGTTTTTATATATTAGACACATAATATATAAAAATGAGGGAACAATTTATCTCCTGATACAATGCATATTTACAATTAATTGCTCTGTATCTTGTTGACCAAATTTTAGAATATCAAACACATTTTCATGGATATAATGTTTAATACTTCTCATAATCAGACTCACCTTTATAATGGATTTTGTTTAAGTCATTTTTCATTGTTGTTTGGTTTGGGTGTTTTGCTGGTTTTTTTTAATTTGTTTTGAGGGGAAGGGGGATGGTTAAGTGCTTCTCTACCTTAGGGAAAAAAACTAAAGTAACCCCTAAACATTTAAATTAAGCAAAGTTTGTTGGGGTTTTTTCCCCTACCAATGAAAAAAAAACCCCACTAATTCTGGATCCTTCACTTTTTCCTATAAAAATCCTAATATTGTAGAAATTTATTCCTTGCCAGGAAATTTTAGCTGTAGTTTTCATCCCCAAAAGAACTGTTGCAGGCAAAAGAAAAATGGGGAGTTTTCCAATGGAGCTGCCAATTCCATGAACATTTGGTATAGCAATGCTCTATAATAAAATCTAAAGACCTGTGCTTACAATAGGAAGCATTACTGTCAGCGTTATTCTAAATTTGCACAATTAAGATGTTTGGTAAATCTGTGTAAACTACAGATAAGCTTATTTTTGGCATATCCCTGAAAAGAACTGCCGAATTCTCTCCTCGTGATGTCTGCAAAGCAAACAACAAAGGGCTTTGTATACATTGGGTATGAATTAATTTGTCAATTTTTTAATTGTCCCAGAATTGGAAATGAGATATGTCAGCTATTATGTGTCAGTACCCAAAGGATTATGATTTTTTTCCAGGATTTACATGCAGCTGGAAGCCAGTGTGCCACATCTTTTCTAAACGTTATTGAAAACTACTTTAAAAAAAAAAATAAAAAAGAAAGCAAAAGAAGTACATCATTAGACAATCTGATGTTCATTAATTAAACCCTATCAGTAGGTTAAAAGTGAAGTTTGTTTTTTTATTTTTTTTATTTTGCACATAAAATCTAAATGTGGTTTGAATAGATTTACAGTGGGCACAGCGATATATAAAGCTACTTATACCTGCTGGGCACATAAGAGAAGCTCTTTTAGCATTCATTGGAAACCCTCAACAACTTGAACTTCTGTAAATTTTACAAGCAGCTAATATTACAGCATTTTTACACACAGTTTTGTTTATAAATTACAGATTTAAGTTACATTATGAAGCCTACATAGAGTTCTACCCATAGGAAATATTCACACACCGTTTTTCCCCTCCGTACAACGTCGATTGTCTCACTTAATGTAGCAATAAAACAAAAAAGTTATGCATGTTCTTAAAGGAAAACATTTCTTGGTATGTACATTCTGCAAATGGTGAAATGGCTAAAGACCAACAAAGGAGGAAATACTAGAAGGAAAATATGTTTTTTTCGCCTAAGAAAGGAATCTCCTTTTCATCCACTGTGGAATTTACCAAGAGAATACATTCTCCAGTACACAGAACACTGAAAAAAATCCTTCCTCTTTAGAGAGAATCACCTTGACACTTGTTCAAATAATATGATTAGGGTGTGTTTTTATTTATCCAGCTTTCATTACCTTCTTTCTTTACTGAGCACTATCAGTCATTCTCTAACAACTAATCCACAATGACAAATACTTCTTAATCTAACAGGTTCGTGATGAAGGAACTAATATTATAGTTTAACTTTTACTGAATACTTACAAGAGGTGAATATAGCTGTAAAAAAAGCCGTACACATCACTAGAATATTCTTTAAAACACTGGTAGCTTGCAGCCACGACATCACATCAGCTAAAAAAACTACCCCACTTCCTACTGTTTTCAGCAGTGCCCATGTAATTTTCAACTAACAGGAACAGTAGCCAAAGCAAGCTCTGCAAAAATGAAAATGAAAAAAAAAATAAAGAAAAAAAAGAGAGAAATAGACTTATGGCTTGAAAAACATAATAAGTATAATATTGTTCCTTGAATTAACATAGAAAGGAAAATTAAAAAATAAAGCTGCTTGTTATTTTTTTCCAGTTTTGATCTTGCATAGCCTCTCGTTGTCATGTTGTTTATTTCACACAGAAAAGCCTAGTTGAGAGCTTTCTATTTCAGCTATTGCATTCTTTCAGAGAATAAACACCTGTACATCGAGCCAATAAAAATGAAAATAAAAATCAGTTGTCACATACATTTTCCTTCTTAATTATATAAAAGATAAATTTTGGTGGGAAGATATACCATCCTTCTTAAGAATTAGATTTTAGGATCTTATTAATTCTATTATGTCAAGTAATCAAATGAGAAATTGCTCACTTGATCTCTAATGTTAAGCAAATGGAAGATGAAATCTATGAATATGCTATAAATTATAACAACAAAGAAAGATTTGAGTAAGCTATTTTTACACTGCAGTATTCCCCAAACCGTACTAAGGAATTGCCTTCAAAGGGAGGAAGAACTGTTGGCAGATATTTGCACTACATGGCCCATGTAAAAGAATGAACAGGATTTTGTTTTTCTTCTGATTGTTTCTGGTTTGTGGGTTCTCTTCCCCATTTCCTAGATTTTACCGAGAACTACGGCAAACACCTTTCAACCAGGTACTAAGGATTTAGGTTTTCCATTCCAGATTTAGGATTCTATATACACAAATATTCACAGGCCTAGCAAGTTTGTACGCGCCCGAGGAGCGGCGTTAGGCCGTGACTATACACAGTCACTCTTAAAGCCTGGAATCAGGGATTTGTCAGATATGCATTTACAGCTGGTGCTCGTGTACAAACGTGGTGCTGCTCCCAGCCCCCGGTGCCTGGCGGGACGCGGCGAAGTTTGCCAGAGGAATGACCTTGACGGGGTCCTCGCTGGCGCAATGTCTTTCGCAGGTGTTGTAGAACTGGGGCTTGAGCCCCCCCTGGCCTTTGTCACTGTCGTCCTTTGGCAGGGGCCTCCCGAGAGTGTGCCGTCCCTCGGGCCTGGCTCCTCGGCCCCAGCCTTGCTGGAAGCCAAACGATGGCAAGGAGGTGTTGGGCTGCTGGAACTGCGCCAGAGCCGGCGGCATCCAGCAGTTGTCGGAGTGGCCGAGGATCAGACACTCCTGCGTGCAGTTTTCAGAGGCTTCGGCCAGAGCCTTCTGCAGGTTCACTTCGATAGCTGGGAGGATGGAAAAAGACAAGACGTTACCAGGGGTATGAGGACAGGTGCACAGAGGGAATCAAGGTCAACAAAGCAATAGCCATCCCACAGTGATGGCCATAATTTGGGAAGGAAAGACCTCCAGGTGTAGAGCTCCAGTGAAGGTTCAGATGTTGGGGCCCACAGTGTTGTCGCAGTTCACCTTTAATGAACTGTTCATACCATAGTTACAGCTCTATAACAAGCCCTTACACACTTGATTTCCTAGAATCATACAACTGCTCAGGTTGGAAAACACTTCTAAGATCAGTGAGTTAAACCATTAACCCAGCCCCACCCCAGTCACCATTAAACAAAACCCCCAAGCGCCACATCCACATGAATTTTGAACACTTCCAGGGATGGTGAATCCACCACCTCCCTGAGCAGCCTGTTCCAATGCTTGATGACCCCTTCAGTGAAGAAATTTTTTCCTAATGTCCAATCTAAACCTCCTCTGGCGCAACTTGACCATGTCCTCTGGACCAGTCACTCACGTAAAATAATATTTTCACTTCTTGAAATTGTCATTTCTGTAATAAAGCTAAAAATTCTATAATAATTTAATGTCATTTGTTTAGATATTTACATAGAACTACTTGGAAAAATATAAATATTTTTTTAATGTTCTCTTAAAACTGGATTTTTTATTGTTTCCCTTTGCTTAAGGTAAAAAACTCTAAATTGGGCACTAGCCAAAGATGGTCCATTGGCTTCAAAGATTCACTCAAGAGCTATAAGAATGAAAGAATGTAACAAGTATTTTAAGGAGAATTGATTTCTCCATGCATTCGATACTGGAAACTTTAAAAAATCAAAGGGTACTAGCAAAAGAAGATGTAACCTCTATAGTTTGCTAGTAATCAAACCAGATTTCTTCAGGAGATGCAAGGTTTGTGCCCTTGAAAAAGGATTATAGGAATTTTAGTTTGTTCAAAGGCAAAGTAAACTACTAAATCTGAAAGATGTTAATTTGTAATACATAAATATTCTTGATCTGTTTCATTTAAATTATGTCTTTACCATGGTAGGTAAATTAAAAAGTAATGGAATTAAATTTCTACAAATGATTCCTTGAAACAGCTTTATTATTCCAAGTGTTGATTTTATATTCTCTTACTATGGACATGGTTAAATACATCAGAATGCAGAAGAATATCCGGTTGGATATTTCGTGTTTTCTTCACAAAACTTCCCAATGAAAGATACATATGTGTTTTTAATATCTGTCTTAATGAAAACAGCATTTAAAATTGGATTCTGGCTCATAAGCACTGGAGAAAGAATGTCTAAAATTACTTGTAGCAATGAGCGCGCCGAGTAAGAGCCTCCCACCCTCTGAGCTTTATGTTTAAACAGATGTTGCATTTCTGTTTTAACAAATACTTTGCATGTTGAAATCTGTGTAAAGCTGCAGAGCACAAACTCTTATTTCCATGTTACATCTCAATACAAAGGAATTAAGTTTTTCCTTCAGGCATTGAAATGCATAATGTTGCTGTCCAAAACAGGATACATTTTTTTTGAAATATACCACTACCAGAAGACAACTGGTTGCTTGTTATATCATGAATGCTCTATTCTTGATTATTTCTCCTTCAGAATGCTGTAGGTGTCAGTTAGAGAAGTGATTGTTTATAAAAGTTATTTTGGTGTATTACTGGCATTTCAACATGTCCTCAGTCATTTTGCCTGAATATTTTTCAGTTTAATCCTGACAAAGCTTTGGCACCTTGCTGTTGAAATACTAATCCAGTTTTGATGGGCAGCAGGAGCCATAAATATGGAAATAATTCAGTGGAGGCAATAGTTACTGCAAAAAAAAAAAAAAATTCTACTGGTAGATTAGTCTAATCTTTCTGTGTCCTACTATCTGCTATTAGAGACATAAATTTAAGTATATACAAGTCTTTTAAGCTCTAATTATCCAAGTTTGCTTCTATTCTGATGAAGGCAATTCACTGAAATCAGGTACAACCTTGACAGAGTATTGAGTTATTCTCATTTTATAGAGAACTGGTCTTTTTCGCATTAATTAAAAAAAAAAACCCTTAAAATGCTATTAATTCAGTTAAACTGCAAAACACACAATTATTTATTTGGAAATAATACATATTTGTCTTGAGCTCTTCACAGCAAGTGGTTACAACACTTCTACTGTACCATTTCTCTCAAACTGCAGTAAGAGAGTACACAAAGCTAAAACATCAAAAGGAAGCATTTGACAATAAAAAATTAACATTTAACATTGGCCAAGGCAACTGTGGAAGAAAAAAGGTCACGTGTAAAACAGTCTCCACACCATTTCAAAGATCAGGACAGTAATTTTGTGCCATGTGTTGCCAGACTACCTGGAAACTTGGAACATGTTACCACGTTAAGAAAAAGAGTATTGTTAAAATTACAGTCTTGCTTATTCTGTTAATAAAGAGATATTTCCATCTGAGTTTTATTTTTATTAAAAAAAACCAAAACAAAACCAAAATAAAACCACAAAACAAAAAACAAACAAACAAACAAACAAACCCCAACCAAACAAAACAAGAATGAAACCCCCAAAGCTGTATAACTATCCCGGACACAATCGTAAGATACGACTACAAATTATTTTGGTGCTAAGTTGGTTTTTTTAATAAAAAAGTCTGCCAGTGCAGGATTATTTAGAAGAGACATCTATTGTAGAAATCATAGTTTTTCTTTCAATCTTTTTTCAACATTGTTGTCAGAGTTATGCTTTTCATCAGTGCTTAGGGTTAATACCATGTAAAAGATACAGTTTTCCTTAACTTTGAAAAAACCCTTTCCTAAGTCAAACGAAGAAACAACTTTCCCCACCCCCAAAGCAGCGGCTCTTGGAAAATAATTCAAACTAGAGCAAACTGTAGGAAATTTTCTGCATGAATATTCATCGAGCATTATCTTTTTTTGCCTGCTCTTCCAGGCCATGAAATGTATCTCCTTTCCGTCAGCCTAACTCATCCTCTATTTTCCTAACATATCATTCCAGCCACACTTGTGGGAGATGTGAAGTTCAGCGTTCAAGTGGTCGTTTATCAGAGGCTCTGCAAATTGACCACGGCACCGTCTGGCTGCTACTCTTTAAGCTTCCTTCTATTTTGTTTCTTTACAAGTCATTCTAAATGTGGGTGACAATCAAATTTTCTGAGCCTTTCTCTCTCATTCCAAAGTAGTAATGCAGGTGATTATTCTGCATAGTCTGATAAGTAATCGAGGGAAGGAAACACCTCTGACACCTGCCTCTACCCATCAAGGAAAAGAAAGTTCCATTTGTCTCTGAGTATTTTCAGAAGAAATGATGGTTCTTTCAAGTGAAATTCAGTGTCTGGTACCATCTTCTCACATAAGATATGACAGGTTTATAAATGGAAATAGGAGTGTGCATATTCCCCATGTTATGAATAAACAGTACATTCCATTGAACTCTTAACAGTCTAACTAATTTCTCACTTCACTCAGTTATAAACAGTCAATTTTAGAAATTTTTTCCATACGACATGGAGACTCTTCAGACATCACATACAAATAATACGAAAGAGAATTTTTAATTCATGTAATAGATCACACTCATGCACGTGTGACTTTACCACTTTGATTTGAACTCTGGCTTGTTTTAGGAATGAAATTGTTTTTTTAAAATTGTCAGAAGAACTAAGAACATTTTTTAAAGAAAGTGTCTGTCAGCTCTTAAGAAATGTTTAGTTCAGAACAGTCAAATGTAACTAAAAGCACAATAGTTTAAAGGCTTTCTTCATTGTTCCACAGCCTTATCATTTATAGGTCAAAGCAGTTTTCAAATAAGAATTTTTACCTTCACGCAAGAAAATGTGGAATTCCAGCTTTGCCAGATAGCTATCCTTCAATGAAAACAGCTGCCAAAAATACCTTTTATTTCCTCGCTTGTTTTGACCAGAGGCTGTCTATGGTTATAAAGTCTGTGTGGGATTTTAGAGATAGTAAATAAAAACGTTGGTTATCCTCTTTGCTTTTTGGAGATGAAAACTGAAGAGCTCTACAGCGCTACTCTCCTTCTCAGTCTACAAAACACGTGGCACAGTACTTTGGCGTTTCCAGCTTAATGCTATGTTCCAGTTTCAAGGCTGCTTCTCAGGGAAAATTCACAAAGGAAGACAGGCTGTTGGTATGAGTACGTTACCAGCAGTCTCAGAATGTCGAAAAGTTAGAATTATGGAATCATTTTGGTCAGAAAAGACCTGTAAGATCACTGAAGCACATACTTAGTGTATAGACAACACATTTCCTTTTCTCCAAAAAGAATTTTCAGAATTGTACATATCCCTTAAAAGAAAAAAATCCAAATGTGTCTGTTGAAAGGAAGATGTTCTTCTCTAAGGGTCGGACAATCAAGAACAGGAGCTCCTGGAGAAGCATTAAAACATTTCCACTGTTATCCATATGTGCAGCAATGATCAAAAGACATTTGTAAATGTGTTCATTAGCAAAGTACTCAAATTCATTAGAAGTTCAAAAACCACCAGACTGCAAATATACCAATACAGGTCTAGGGGCTTAGATATTGTGCAAAGAAAATTTCCAAACCAATTAAAAAAGTAAAAAAAAAAAAAGAAAAACAACCTTAAACCCCAGAATATAGAGTGCTTGAATTTTAAACCCATGTAGCTGAAGACTTAATGAAAAGCCAGTTTTGAATTTGACACATTTTGGATGCAAACCATCCAGTGTTACATTTAGAGCACTCTTGTTTCATAATAAAGCAAGCAACAATTAGCAAGCAATTAAGCAAATTGCCCATAATTATGCCATTGCTGAGCTATTTTTCATATTTTCACAACACAGCACATATATGAATACATGGCTTGCAGTGCCAACACTGTTCTGTCAGCATCCAGAAGCGCCTCTCGTTTACTGAAGCGTTTCATTTTAAGCAGCTCCCAGTGCACCTCCAGTGCTCTCTGCTCAGCAGGAACCCACCAGAGTGATGGAGATGACAACCCCACACTCCTCATCTCAGCCAATAGTTCCTAAGGAATGGATCATGCCCACCCCACCACGTTTTGCCCGTGTGTATTTACTAAATGTGGTACTAAATCGAAGCAGGAATTCAAGCATAACGTGGGGAAATCATTGTCCCGAATTACCCTGGTGACCAAAAGTGGCCACTTGAGAAACATCATTTAGAGGTCTCCACCATATGAGAACAGGAATGACATTAACAATAAAAAAGGGAGGGAGGAATAGTAGTTAGTGTAAACTGGGTTACTTTAATGAGGTCAGGAAGAAGAAGCTTGAATGTAGAAACCCTAAATGAGTGCTGCTATAATACACTCTAGCTTTTTGGTTTAATAATAAAATGCCTTTGGGAGGAGTTTCCTATGAATATTTTATTTCCTGTATACGTCTCAATAAATTAAACACCTAAAAGAGTTACTTAAATTCTAGCCTTGGAACCTTTTTATTCAAAGAACAGGTAGGACACACCGCTTTCCTTAGTTTTCAGCTGTGTGTACAGAGCTTGCTTTGCTTGTGAGAAATCAGAGGAAGATTGATCCTCCAGATGTTCTGAGTGAGGAACCAACAGGCATGAGGGAAATCACATCTTCCTGTGCTACCTAGGTTTGTGCTGTGTAGCTTGCGAGAATCATCTCTGCTTCCATGCCAGGGAACACCATTTATATCCTAATGGTTTTATATCCATGGTTTTAATTTGAATTTAATCCAAAAAAGTACTTCTCATAAAATGCAAATGAGAGGATGAGGTATGAGGATTTTGCACCTGGATTCAGCAAGTCAAGCAAACATTATCAAAGATGGCTGAGGAGAGCTGGGGAGGGAGACAGGAGATGGAGGAAGTGTCAGGGCAAGAGAGGCAGCCTATGGTAATTCCTGTCTCATTAACTACACTTGTGAAGTAAATCTTTCCCTCACAAACAGTGGCCATACAAATAAAGCACATTAATCTTTCATTTGGTTTTCTCATTGTTATTCTGACTGGAACTTCAATCTTGTATTAATCATAACCAAGAAATGGTCTAAAGGCAACGCTCCTGTAAAAAGTTCAGCTTCAATAATTACTGTTTTCCACAGAAAGAGATGTCACACAAAAAGAAAAAAAAACCAACAAAACCAAGCCCCCAAACCTCCTGCAAACTCTGCTTTTTCAGCCTAATGAACATGAGTGTGACAGAGTTGTAGGACAGTACTTGGCATTGACTCTTCTTGCTCTAACAGTCAATTGAATTCCTCTTTTATATCCATGTATTGCTGCTATTTATGGTAAAAAAAAAAAAAAAAAGTCATTTGCAAAGGCCACACGTTTCTTGGCCTACAAAGTGTATATTGAGTTATCAATAAGAATTTTAACTATAACTTGTAAGTATAATGATCATCTAAAATGGATAACCTAAAATCGAGTCTATTGATTACAATACTGGCTAATACAGTGTGCTTTATTTAATATTTAATTAACTGCTTCCCATTTGTACTGAACCTTCTTAATTATTAATGCACGGTTCATTATATAACATGGAAGATAAATTCAAATTCAAATCAATTAAACAAGGTGAAACTACACAGCGAGAAATGGTTTATCCTCCAGCAGTAACCTTCGACCTGGAAACATAGTAAAGAGTGAAATTAGCATTTTTCCCCCATACCTGAAAAGACTGCATTTTGGGTGATATATATGTTAAGCTCTGCTACTGATATAAAATTTCTGTAATAAACACAACATCCTACAAAATCATGCTGAATAAAAAAGGGTTTCAGCTGTCACTTTTCAGAGGAATCATTTTTACAGAAGATAACACATACCTAGCTTTTCAGATTTAAAGTTCAAATAAAATTGTGTATGTCCGTGAAGGAAAGGCAGCTTTTACCGAAAATCACTAAATATCCCAAAAGAGTGGAGATTCATAAAGAGAACTAAGAATCACTACACAATCTCCATAAACTGACTTTGGTGTGGAAACAGCAGAAAATACATTTCCTAAACTTAGGCTGTGTAATCAAAAAACCAGGCACATTGTGGCTCAAGAGCAAAGGTCCGGGCTTGGAGATAGGATGAACACCAGAAAGATAAGAAGGGAAGAGAATTTCTGGGTAGGACAGGGTCGGTAGCACCAACTCCTGGTAACAGACCTACATGAAAACTTGAATACTCCTTTATCCTGCTCTAACACAGATTCCAACGCTGGTGACAAGGAGCAGATGGGGTGAGCCCCCCTCAGCAGGGGTCAGAGGCTGAGTGAGGAGGATGGGGAGGAGCAGAAGCTCCTGCTCAGTCCCGTTCACACACAGCAGCTCCTTCAAGGGTTGGTGTGGGAAAAAGGCCTCAGTTGTCTGTGCTTGCACCCTTTATGCACTTCAGTCTCTCGGCATATCTCCGTGCCAAATGGTGCTCTGTCTTCCTTTTTATCGACTTTACAGTAAAAAACAAACAAAAGTTTGATGGAAAGTAGAATGCTAAAAAATCTTTTCAATGAAGTAATTGAACAACTGTGGGCAATTGGTCACAGTTCAGACACTTTAATGAAACATTAATTTTCAAAAGGGAGTCATAAAACCCCCAAAAGCTCAGTGAGCTGGTAAACATATATCTCCTGTGATAACTTAAAAGATAGCCAATAAAAGTTGTTTTGAATTGTGTTCTCATCAGATGTACACAAACAGAAATTTAAAGTCAAAGACTACTAGAGCAGCAACCAAAACAAACCTACAACAGTCTAAAAATATTCTGTGCCTTTTGTGGTGACTTCAATTGAATTTCAAGAAAAAAAAAAAAAAACAAAACAAATCGACCATATTTCTTTATTAGAATATTAACAAAAAAAAATTGCTTTTCTTATGAATATCCTGACTATTTATTTTCAAATACTTCTAAACATTTTTACAATAAGCTCTTGTGCTGATATCTATGTAACACGCTATACTTTTTTGAGTGCTGATAGCTTTTACATTTTATTGGACCACCAACAATATTAATTCATTCCAGTTGAATATATAAATAAAGCTTGCTGAAGATTTTTTGACAAAACAATTTTCCCATCTAAAATGCAGTTTCAAAATTCAAATGCTTTGTGACAGTGTTGATTCACATTACATTTGAGGGTATAAAGTGTGGTAACTGATAGTTCCCATTTTCTCTATTCAATTCATTTTCGCTTATTTTTTTTTTAAATATGAGGATCCTTAATATTTCAACATTATGAAGAAATAGCATTACTGAATGGAAACGCTCTCATGTCTCCAAAGCTGTCCCTCAGATTTTACATTTCACAATAAATATTAATTCAGGTTATAATCCTGGGAAACAGCACTGCTTATATTTCATGGCATCTGCAACATGGCCTAACACCATCCACCCACAGCTACTCCCCTTTTCTAAATTCCCTGCAACGCCCTTACCACTACTACAGGAGAACAATCCTTGTGCTCCACCTCGGAACTTGAAAATCCATAATTACGAGTAATTAGGATAAACATTTCAGGGTGAGAGGCCATGGTTTTCAATTCCCATAAAGCACCCAGCAGCATGCTGGCTCTGTTGTGGTTTTAGATCCCTTAATGACAACCAACAACCTTGAGGAAGGACAGGCTGGAGGAGTAAAACTTCAGCGTTCCACCTCTCCACAGGACACCGGGATTCCCCTCCTGCTCCCCTCGTCCTTCCCAAGAGGACACTCTGCTCCATATGGCTGCAGCTCAGGAGGGTTTTTCTCTTGGAAAACCCTCTCAGCCACAGCCTCCTTGATGACTACACAACAGCTTCCGGCCAATTTTTCACAGCAGTTTTCTGTCAAGACCACTTTGTCAATCTGCCACCGGTTACCCTCAGTGGAGCCACGTGGCTACTCATCCCTTTGACAAAGGCTCCAAAACGTGTGAATACGTGGAGAGGGCCATGTTTGATTAACAACCTTGTGATTGCTGTAAAAATGAAATTTGAAAGGTAATAATTACATTTGTAATTACTTAGGCCTAAATCTCTTATGTTTCCTAGCCCCAGTATTTCTGGGCAGCTGGAGCAATGACTCATTAATAATAATAAAGTCATTTAACCCTGCAGGCACATTACAAGGAGAAAGATGTCATTTGTCACCAACGCAAATAGAACAATCACTGAAGGATACAGCAAGACCACTATTTCATATTTATTGCAAATGATAAAAGGGACATTTTGCACTCATTCTCACCATGACATCCCAATCTGCTTTTTAATTATCAGCAAACATAAGGGGACAGCAAACAACATATGAGGGCCTACTAATAATGCATTGTCCTGCGGTGACATTTCCATAATCACTTTAAATCTACCCTATACATATGTACTAGTTAAAGCTTTCAGCTCTTGAAATCATACCCCCTAGTAAGGAATGAATTATCCTGTGCAGATTGAGCACACAAAAGCAGCTCTTTCACAGAGTTTGAGGGTCTGATAGCTGACATGTGCCTTGCTATTACTTTAAGTGATAAGGTTTGGCATTCTGTTGCACTGATAGTGGAACACAGTATGACTTGAAAATAAGTGCAATTGTATTTTTAGGTCAGGAACTTTGCAGTTGTAAATCTCACTGGCAATAGTTTAGACAGGGACTTCTGCAAGTCACTTAATTTTCCAGTGCTTTTCAGTGTTTTTCTGCACTTTGCTTCCTCAAGAACTCTGCAAGAAGAACTCTGTATTAGATGACTCAAACGCCCTTTTTAATAGGGAACTCAAGTTACTGAGAATTTATTGGATTTTTAAAAAGAATTACTGATAACACTCCTTCTATGAAATAAACTTCTGAAGGAAAGACTATTCTTTCCTGATATTATTCTATTCAGAGACATGAAAACTTGAGGAAAATCGATGCAAAGAAATTTCTACTATGGTATTAATATGAAAGAAATTGAAAGGAAGTTTCAGGTAAATAATCTGAGTTTCTACTCCATCAAGCTAGGACTTCAATTTCTTCCTTGCTTTGCTTATTTATCAGCACTTATCAAACCATCAGGCATGTAGGAAGACCAGAGAACAAATTTAAAAATATGAAGTTATAAACTGTTATTGTGTGGGTTAGCAAGGAGGTAAGCAAACCTCCTAAATCTGTTTATATTTTCCCCAGGTACTACAACAATCTATAGAAAGACATGCTTTCAAAAACTTAAATAAGTACTGTTAAGAAATAAGACACATCAGGAAAGAGTAAAGTGCACAGAGTAAAATTCATATTTTCCCTGTTAAGATAGTGACAACACAGAAAAGCTTGTATGTGGAGTGAAATGTTTTGTCAAATTGAAAAATGGAAATAATATGAACACTACAATTTTCACATCAATTTGAGGTAAAATGTTTTGAATTACAGTCATTTTAATCTTGTTTTATCAAGAAAATGACTTCAAATGGGTGATAATTTAAAACAGCATAATCCAAACTTCATTGTGCTCCAGTCAGGCATCGGAGTGTGGCTGCGAGTGATTTGGAGCAATCTTTGCACATTAGCTCAGAGCCTCATTCCGAGCAGACATTTCAAGAAGAAAAAGGATTCCTGACTAGAGTTTCCATCATTTACCTGAGAGTTCAAAACCACTGATTGAGATGGCTCCAGCTTCCTAATTGGGCCTTTACAGGCATTGCTGGCACCTTCAGGAATTTGGGCAGCCTCGTGATGAGGCAATACTGTCACAGCTACCAGCTCTTTATACATTCCCTTGTTACCAGGCTCTCCACCGAAGTTTTGCTGTCTGATTGGAAGTTCCTCACCTCACTCACATGAGCCGTCTCCAGCTATTAAGAAGTTTTTTTTGGCATCAAGGAGTTTTGCTGACAGGATAGAAATATGTACATATATATGTTCTCCTAAGTCATTTTCAATTAAAATATAAAAATACTGGAATTTTAGCTAGAAGCATTACTAGACTTGTAGGGTTTTCTTTAAAACAGATGATTCTATCAGCCCCTGGACAACTGATGAACAGTGGGAATAATTTAAGCCAGACCAGCATCTGACACAATTCTTTACAGAACATTTTCTCCTAGCATGGATAATTTTAAAAAGACATTGTTAGGAAACAGTGATAGCTGTGATTATTCTGGAAGATTTTAGTGTCAGCAATATCAGCCGAGAGAATGGAAGTGGGCAGCTCCTGGCAGTATCTTTTCAGCCCATTGCAAGAGCTGTCAGGAAAGGTTCTGTGGCTGCAATCGTGAGGACTATGATGCTTGAAAACAGGGTAGTGGTTATTATTATTATTATTATTATTAATGATAATAATAATAATTTTGGGGGGGAAAATTAAGAAATTACTTGGAACATAAGAAATATAAAACTGTGGGAGTATTAAGTTAAACTTCATGAGGTATCCAATTGTTCATGAAATTAAACTTCATTACTTCAAAATGGAAGTGTTTTAAAACGGAAATAAAAGCATTGGTTGATCTTTAAATTATGCTTTTATAAACTCAATTATATAAACACCTTCTTATAACCATACACTGTCTATGTGTGTCTATGTAAGGATTCTGAGGAGAGATATAAGTTTATTGACCTTCAAATTTCAGAGAGGAGGTGTCAAGTTTTGACTCAGCCCTCCCTATATTCATATTTTTATACCTTGAACCACAGTTGTCTTTGCAAAAAAGTAACGCTCCCTGCTGTTTGATAAGCTTTGGCATGAATATGCCTAGGCTAATAAAAACCTAACATATATTATTTAACAAGGTTAAAAACTAGCATTCACTTGTCAGGGAACTTACCAGCTCCTCTAGTACGTAAGCCTCAATCAGCCATTCCTCTACTGCGTAGGACAGAGGCTCCCTTATGTTTTAAGGATAAAGATTTAAGAAATACTCAGTTCTCACAAAGTCACTAAAGCTCAGCACCCAGCTCTTTTGAAAGTCTAAGCTTCAAACTTGTTTTGAAATCCTGGTCAGGGCAGACACACATTGAAGGCAACCAAATAAATCCCAGCAGTTCTTGCTAGGCCTGAAAGTTCTTGAACTAACCTCATCTCTAGTTTACAAGAGCAAACCCACAAAATCCTATAATTTATGTTTATTTTTTCTTAAGTTCTACAGAGAGGATATTTCCAGTCTGGGCCATACAGAAAGCTGTCACCACATTTGACACAGATTTCTTTTTGAGAGGGTCCAAACCTGAATTTCTGAAGCTGATGTTCCTTGAGCTTCAGCAAACTGCATTTCACAACCACCTTTCCTACAGTTCCTGCGGATGGCAGGAGGAGTTCACACTTAGCCTGTGTTCCAAAGGGCTGCTTTAAATCTTTCTATGCTTTTTGATCAACCATAAGATATAAAAGGACCTAAATGAAAAGTTACCAGTCAATTGCTGACTAAGTGTTCACCAGCCTGTTATTGAACCTATTTCATCTATTTATTCCTTAATTCATCCATAGTCTAGAGATGTCATTAATATGCTCAAAGTTAATTTATTACCCTCTATTGCTTCTATTCAAGCCCATGTTAACAGAATAAATTCATCACAAATGATCAGACTTGAAAAGGCAGATTTGGATTCTGACAGAGAATAATTTAGCATGGCTGGGAAAAAGCCTCCCACTGACTGGGCTGTTGGAATGCTGGGAGACAAAACTGGAATGACTGCAGAACTTCTGCAGGAAAGGACATGAAAATCTCAAGGGGAAAACAAGCAAACAAAAACTCCCTGACCCCAACTCCCCAACTACAGAGGTTCCTGACACTGAGTATTTTTCTCATTTTCACACTCACAGGTCCTTTCTCTCACCCTCTGTGCTGCCCCGAGGCAGAAATAATCATTGAGGCTCTGCTGGCCCTCGTTTGCTTACCCAGAGCGGGGGACAGAGGGGCACCACGGCACAGGGGGTGCCAGGGACGCTCAGAGCTCTGCAGAAGCGGCCCCAGTGCTCTGGGGCCACAGATTGCTCATCAAAACACCCATGCAGCAAAGGGCCTCGCTGCAGTGCTGCAGAATGCAACCCTGATTTATCTTTTTTGCCGTTTGTTGTCATTATCCCCGTGACAACAGTAGATTTGGAGTGAACTACTACACCACACTTGCTACATATTTATATATTATCCGAATTACAGAAGCAACTGGATATAACAGCATTTTCAGCATGTTTCAAGTGCTATTATAATAGAAAAAAAATCAAATATTTTTTGTAGTTATAAGCCCGTTATCCAGTGGAATTGGAAAGCACTGAGATGCTGTCATGAATGTGCCACCACTGTGATTGTAACAGGGGTTTGGAAATTTATTGTAAAGTCCAGAAACACTTGAAATGTAACAATTGATCATGGCATCATAGTCATATTCTAACTATATTATTTCAGCCAGTTATTGTTTTGTCCCCAGCTGCAGCACAGGGAGAATTTCCCCTCCTCCATAGCAGTGGCTGCTGTAGACTGGACGTGGCCCCTTCTCTATCAGATTGTTACTCCATTTATCCATCCCTTCATGTACTTGTATCCTAATTCTGTACACACCAGAGCCATTTCCCTGCTCCTGCTCTTGTTACACTGAGTAAATATGCAGCTTCAGGACTTGAGTGACCAAATTTCCCCAGGGAAAAAGAGAGGACAAAAAAAAAAACCAGTGAGTAGTCCAAACCCGTGCAAGAAATAAAAAACTCGCTAGGCTCTGCCTAGATATTTCACAGAGGATCTGATATATGGATATAATAATAAATATCAGTGCTCAAGTGTCTGTAAATATAGAGGCTTATCTGAATGACTCTTTCAGAACATCCCGGCTCCCTTTCCCCCCTTTCTTCTATCATATTCCAGAACCCAACTGAACGGTGCTTCCAAATGTGCTGCTATCAATATTTGGGTTTTTGCTGATTCAAATACTTATTTATTCTATCAGTGCCTTGAATCTAAGAACTTCAGTGAGATGAATATGCCAAGTGCCTGACCAGTACCTGACGTCCCAATGAAGAACCATTGGACTAAAAGAGAGGCAGCATTTCCCAGGGAAGCACTGGCAAGTGGGAAAGTGCAAATTCTGCAATATTAATTCAGCTCCCTCGTGTAAAAGTGTTTTGATGCGAACTTTAATTAAATTATCATATACTATTTTTCTCATAGGACCCTTGGGCCCAATTCAGAGAGTAAGTAGTTATTCAATATTTCTCTTTATCTACTCTAATCAGCATGTGGCCATACACCTTTTTAATTAATACTTTCAAAGCCTTGTGTTGAATGCAGATTTATTCATTTCCTTGTGTACTCTGTTGTTTTCACAGCACAATCAAAAGCTTCACGAACATGAATAATATCCCACCTGCATTATTTGCTTTATTGAGGCCATTTGCATCTGGGAAACTAAGGAATAAAAAAATTGAGCAAAATTATGCAGCCTCCATTATCCCATTATTTCTGGGTGCCCAACAACTTGAGATAGCTTAAACCAGAATTTTACACACTTGAGCACTGGATATTAAATTAAGTTTTCAAAGCATATCTGTTGGAGAAGGGGATGAGGTCCTCGGCACTCAAAGAAACCCGAGCAACACCACACGATAGCAAAAATTCAGTTTTCCCCCTCCACCAAAGAGCTGTGTTGCCTTTTTCAAAATGTCCAACAAAATACAGGAATATTAAAGAGCTGTCTTTCATTGTCATTACTAAATCTAACCAAATAGAACATCAAAAAACCATACACTTTGAACAGTCCTCCCGTGATGAAGAGCTCATTATTTTAATAAACCACTAAAAATCAGAGAATTTTATGTGCTTCAGTGATTTCTTAGGGTGCCAAAACTTTCCAAAAGATATACCTTAAAATTTAGCATTAACTGTAATGCAATAAAATGTAATGATTTCATAAAATTTTACATGGTAAATCAATTCTAGAAATTCCTCAAAGTGCTTCTCGGAATCAAACTTTAATTCATTTTTAAAATGGGCTGGACTATAGCTACAACAATTCCCACTGTAAAATCCAGCCAGAGGAGAGGAGGAGGTGAGAACACGTGAGGGAAACAACACGGAGACAGCAAGGTCAGCGAAGAAGGAGGGGGAGGAGGTGCTCCAGGTGCTGGAGCTGAGATTCCCCTGCACCCCATGGAAGAGTGACCCACGCTGCAGCAGGTTTGGGGGGGCTGTGTGCCCGTGGGGGGAATTCACAGGGCAGCAGGTTTGGGGGGCTGTGTGCCCATGGGGGGAATTCACAGGGCAGCAGGTTTGG
>VZTE01002857.1:1469002-1521144 GCA_013397775.1 Eulacestoma nigropectus
GGGGGGAATTCACAGGGCAGCAGGTTTGGGGGGCTGTGTGCCCGTGGGGGGAATTCACAGGGCAGCAGGTTTGGGGGGGCTGTGTGCCCATGGGGGGAATTCACAGGGCAGCAGGTTTGGGGGGCTGTGTGCCTGCGGGGGGAATTCACAGGGCAGCAGGTTTGGCAGGGCTGCTGCTCGTGAGAGTGGAGCCACACTGGAGAAGTTCACGGAGAACTGTCTCCCGTGGGAGGGACCCCACGGTCTCACAGGGGAAGGACTCCTCTCCCTGAGCAGTGGAAGACGGGTGATGGACCAAAACTCCCTGCGCTGTCAGTGGGAAGGAGGGAGGGGTTGGGGAAAAAAAGGTGTTTTCTTATTTTACTCCTCATTATCCTCCACTGATGTTGTTAGTAATAAATTCACTTTGTAGTCTAAGCTGAGCCTGTTTTGCCCTTGAAGTGTTTTTTCCTGGTCCTTATCCCAACTCATGAAGTCTTCATTAATTTTTTCTCTCCTCTGCCCAGCTGTGGCAAGGGAGGATGAGTGAGCAGCTTTCGTGGGTGCCTGGCATTGGGCCAGCATCAAACCCCGACACCAAGGCAGAACTAGGATTACATCCACAGCAGCAGGGAGCTCAGGGCAGTGCCTGTGCAGCTTGGCTGGGATGCTGTGCAAGCATTGAAGCTACAGCCACGTTACACAAATTTCCTTGGATGAGCTTGCACCCCTCTTCACAAGAAAGACCCTTCAGAGGAACGAAGAAGCACATAAAAATGGGTTAGAGCTTGGCTTTTCATGAGAGGAGAGATTAGATCAATATAATTATGTACCAGAGGGTGTAAATGGGTTTCAGGACAGCTCCAAAGCGGGAGGGAGAGGAAGGGGTATCTAACTTTCAACAAAAGAGCTTTACACTTGCCCCTGTACTTATGACAACTCGAAGAATAAGAGCTCTGAAGTGAATTTGGTCATATTCTTGTGTTCCAGAGAAAAGAAGAAGAAAAAAAGCAGATATGACTACCTGTCCTTTAATGAAAGAGAAAAGCAAAGTGAGGAAAGCAAGGTGCACTCCAAAAGAGTTCTGGTCCATCAGATTTTAATGCCAGACTTTTCATTACCAGGTTCCATCTCCACAAGTAACAAGGTGCTGGCCACCCCACGGGGTAGTTCAGCAAACTGCATTTTCTAATTTGGACTCTTAAGTATCCACTAGAAAGGCCATTTGTCCAAAGATTTTTAGATATAATTGCTTCAGAAGTTCCACAGGCTCACAGTAAGCATCCTGAATGCAGGCTTCTCTCTCCAGCACAAAACCCCCAAAAAACTGTTACAAAATATTCACAACTAAAACACAACTAAAGTTAGGGGTCATAATTTTTGCTGGTCCTGCCAATCAGCCTGAAATGGTAATTAACAAGTGCCAAAAATTGAAAATAAGTATTAAAAAGTAAAAAAGATTGGCCAGAGCACACAGATTCAAGTACACATTCAAATCAACGCTGGTAATTGCTACACTCCAGTCAATTAATAGGTTGTTACAAGAAACTCTTGAAAAAGAACATAAATATCTGATATAGCTTAAGAGTACAAGCGACTGTGAAATGATACATTAAAGGAAAAGAAGCTGTTCTGACGACTGCTTTTCAGTCTGTCCACGGGCTCTGTATGATATCAGAACGGGACACGTTCCCACACTGCCAGCTGGGATTCGTTACTTTCCAATCTGACATATACGGCAAATTCTGTCACTCACCAGGCATGCATTGTTCATCATAGGTCCATTTTTTTTTCTGGCTTATTGTTCTCTCAGCTCATCATATTACCAAAAATGGATGAAGGAAAACAATTGGCTCGCTGAAGGGGCAGCACAGAAAAAAATTGTATAAATTCAGATTTTGAGATAGCTCTGACACTTTGAATGGAGTGTGTGAGCTCTTTTAATTCTTGTAAATTATTGGTCCAGGGTTCTTTATCTTCTAAATAATTTTTTTTTTTTTTTTTCATTTTAGTTACTGCTTTAGCTTGTCCATCAAAAAGAAATAAAGAAAGGAGCAAAAAAGCCACAGGGCACCTAAAATGTATCTATCATGAGGCAAAAAAGTTTCATCAGCCTCCTTTAAGCAAAGACTTGATCTTCATATTTTCTCCTAACAAAGCTAGATAATACATGGAGAAATGTTCATTATATTCTCAAAAGACAAGCTTTTATGGACTTGATAATACTAAAATATTACCTTGCCAAATGGTTCACCGTGACCATAACACCACATTAAGTGCATTACATTGACTTGTTATTTCCATGCGAAATGATCAATATAAAATTACTGAACATGTTCTATGCCCGGTGAGGTAGATCTTCTCAGAGGACACTTTTAAATTCCAGTCAACCAAATCTGGCTGCCATCTGATATATTAGACAAAAAACAAGAGTCATTTTTGTATCCAAACAATTCAAACTACTCTTATACTGCTCTAAAATTGGGTGAAAAACTCAAATCCTGAAACATATTTCAATTCTATTGCTTCTGTACATGAATCCCAGTGACAGTTCCTGCCAATCACTGTGTGGATTTTCTGTCATGAAACTTGGTGAATAACTCACAAATTATGCTGGGGAGGAAGAAACAGGTGAAATGAAAATATCCCTTGAAATCAGTGTTTTGAGTATGCCATGCTGGGGTTTTTTTGTACAGAAAGATGAGATGATTAACAAAAAGTTGTCTTAGTTATGTTAATTATCATCATAATTTTGAGATGATCAGTAAAGATTGCTGGAGATGTGATGCTAAGATGAAAGAATGGATAAAGGATTAAAAATAAACCCATGGAGAGTGACTGGGATGTTTTCCTTTGCTCCATTTCACTGATATTTCTATGGCAAGTCTGCAATATGCAAAAGAATAATTTTGGAATATTTAGGAGTCTATTTAAAGGTAAGACATTTCAGACTAGTTTTCATAAACCCATCAGAACTGCTAAAGCATTACTTTAATTTCATTTTTACTTCTCAGGAAGACAAAATGTCATTTCACAAGATGACTGATTGCAGAAAGTAAAGCAATACAAAAAAATTAAGCTGTATACAGAATGAAAGGATTTCAGGTCACAAAATCTACTTGTCTAATTCACTGACTGTTTCTTCTTCTTCTTTGCCTTTTTTCCCTCCTGCCTCTGCCCTCCTCTCCCCCTCCCAAGCACCCAGTGCAGAACTGGGACCTTCTGTTTAGTCAGATGCCAATTACAACTTCTCAGGTGCAGTTTTTCATCCCAAGGCAATTTGGTAATCTTACACTGATTAATTAAACCCGGGTCTCTAAACAAACTGCTAAAACTCCTCCACCCAGAGCTTGCATATCTAATCCAGATAACAGGATAAGCAACGTGACTGTCAAAGTTCACCAAGAAATGGAAACGAACCCTGTATTCATTCTTCTTTGCGGAGTTCCTAAACAAAGAATAAGTTGTACTTCTAGGTAGAAAATCTAATCTGCATTTAAATAGAATTTCTCCAAATAATAAACAAAAGCCTGAAGCAACAGTTTTACAGCAAGTCTTGCTGCTAGTGCACAGTCTAATCCTTCTATCTCTATCTGTAATCCCTTCTCCCCTTGTATATTAATTTCCTTGCCAGTTTATCAAGGCATCTTGGCAGAGTTCACACGAACAACAGTCACTCTGCACTTCCTCAACTTTCTTCAAATCTGAGCCTAAAGCTGCTCAGACTTTGGGTGGTCAGCAACTCGAGTCAAATCAGACTTATGAAAACAAAGGGAAATTATCAACCCAAAGAGGGAGAAGAGGACGGCTTGGAGGGACGTGCTTAGCATAAGGAGCAGTAAATACAACAGAGCATCCCCCAGCTGTGGGGACAGCCTGGTGTGGGACGGCACCAGAGAGCTCTGGTGCGTTTGGAGCTGGGTTCTCTGAGCTCTCCACAGCTGCCCTGCAGGTCCTGTGGAGAGCCACCATCTCCCGTGGGATCCCAGCCAGCCTGAATGTCCCTGTCACCAGCAGGCTCGTGCTGGTCACCGTGGTTCCCAGCTGGCCACGGGGCAGCACTGCTGGCTAGGAGCCTTCTGGGAGCCTGAGCGTGGGCCACGTTTTATTCTCTTTTTCTGACCGCGCCTTTGCTTCCCTTCCAGGCTGCTGGGCAGCACCTGTGCCCACCTGAAGAAATCTAAGCCAGTGGCAACATAGAACTGCCCAAAAAAGAGGTTCAGGTTTAAAACAGGAGGATACTAAATGCTAGAGATTACTTTTCAAAATCTTCTGGGACAGAGAAGCTTTCAGATGCCACCTTGCTACTCAATATTTTATTCTTATGTTTGAAGGCGACAGATCTGATTCTACCTAAAGTCCCCACCTCTCCTACTGCTTTCCCTCCAAAGTACTATTTACATATTTCAGTGCAGAAATTAAAAGATGACCCCCCCCAAAAAGAGGGCTCTGTTCTAAATTTAAAAACAATGAAGGAGCCCATCATTAAATGAAAAGATACCTCAGAGGAAAAGACAGAAGGATAGAATTAGCATTCTAGATGAGATTTGCCAGATTCTCAGATATAAAGAAAGTTAGTACCAGATGAGCAATAACTAATTTAATTCAGGCAGCTCTGCTTTAATACAGGTCACTGCTAATTAGACAAATACCCACTAGATTTGTCTACCTGATTCCCACTTTACTCCTAATATTGACAGACCATCAGCACATCAGCCTTTAAAATATTTTCTCACTCGAAGCCCATCAAATTTGACCCATAACTCCATTGCAGTATTAGATGTTGTTCTAAGCTGACTTGTTCTCTAAAGGGCCAAGGAGAGCTGGCTGCCTTTGAAGCAACACAGTCTGCACTCACAGGGATCATCTTGTTTACAAGACTCAACATTATAGATTGGTTTGGGGTTTTTTTTCTGAAAACAGAGCTACAACTCACAATTTGTGAAAGACATTTTTTGATTTCGAGAAAGAGAGATAAGTTAGGAATCAGTTTTCCTCCAGACTGTAGCACTTATTCGCATTCAAGGAAGAAAAACAACAATATTAAGGATTCTGTAAAAAGAACTTGATAAGCTCCTTTGGTAAGCAGAAAAAAAAAAAAAAATCTCAAACCAATTACTCTCTCAAGGAAACATTCTCTTTATGAATCAAAGCTATGTGCCAATAAGTATTTCTTATTAAGTAGAAGACTCCTGCTCTTCAGGGTAGGAGATGGACACTGCATAAATTGAGTAAGTGTTAAACCGAATGAGAAAATGGTTGTAGGCAGAGAAGAAATTGAATAAAAGAGAAAAAAAACCAAAGCAAAACAAAACAAAACCCAACCTTTCCACTTCATAACTAAGGATAGCAAGATAAAATTAGGAAAGATATACAGTAATCTTTTATTATTGATGAATTAATAGTATATTTATTAGAGACAAAATAAACTTTGCATCATGACAATGCCATAGGGACTATAAACTGTTTTGCAAAATGTTTATACACATCATAGTCTATTTGAACAATATTTCCTGTAGATATTTTATAAATTTTACTGAAAAAAAAATCACAGTATTACCAGTTTCTCCTTAAAGAGTCACACAACACAAATAATGGCACTCATGAAGTCTGTTAGAAGTCAAAAGTAAATAAGTGTTGAACTGAACTAATTAAACTGTGCAATAGGAACAATTAATCCATGAGAGTTCACAGCAAAGGTACGAGGCTGATCTGGTGGGTACAGTGGAGAACAGATCTAAAAAACTCCCTAATTAGCTGGAATTAAGTGGTCACCTCCCTTAGCTGGAAGGAAGAAAGAACGCAAACTTCAAGAGTTAAAGTTCGTGTTTAAGCAGGGAGAGGCTCCCCGCTCCCTCTGGCTCTGCCCCTGCCCTGTGCAGCCCCTGCCCCCGGAGTTCACCGCTCCCTGCCGGCACACCCCCGGCTGGCCCAGCCTCCTCCTTCCAGCAGGGAATGCCCAGGGCTGGAGCCCTTCCAGCTGCCCCCCTCAGCCCCAGGAAGGGCGATGCTGAGGGTGCAGTGCTGGTTCTGCCCGTCCTGCTCCGGGAAACGAGCCCTGACTCCTTCCCAAACTGCTCACGGTTCAGCTACAGGCACCAGATGGAAACCAGAAGTGTAATTTGTAACTGCTGGGCCAGCGGCCACTCCAGAAAAATGGGTATTTTGGGGTATTTCTTGGGAGAGCTGTTAGCAACCTGCATCTCCCCCTCGCACAGTTGAGTTTTACCTGGAGTGGCTGTGGCCTTGGCACTCTGGGAGAGAGTTCTGGAGCCAGGGAACAGGGAACAGGGAACAGAGCAGGGAATAGAGCAGGGAATAGAGCAGGGAACAGAGCAGGGAACAGGGAACAGAGCAGAGAACAGAGCAGGGAACAGAGCAGGGAACAGAGCAGGGAACAGAGCAGGGAACAGAGCAGGGAACAGAGCAGGGAACAGAGCAGGGAACAGAGCAGGGAACAGAGCAGGGAACAGAGCAGGGAACAGAGCAGGGAACAGAGCAGGGAACAGAGCAGGGAACAGAGCAGGGAACAGAGCAGGGAACAGAGCAGGGAACAGAGCAGGGAACAGAGCAGGGAACAGAGCAGGGAACAGAGCAGGGAACAGAGCAGGGAACAGAGCAGGGAACAGAGCAGGGAACAGAGCAGGGAACAGAGCAGGGAACAGAGCAGGGAACAGAGCAGGGAACAGAGCAGGGAACAGAGCAGGGAACAGAGCAGGGAACAGAGCAGGGAACAGAGCAGGGAACAGAGCAGGGAACAGAGCAGGGAACAGAGCAGGGAACAGAGCAGGGAACAGAGCAGGGAACAGAGCAGGGAACAGAGCAGGGAACAGAGCAGGGAACAGAGCAGGGAACAGAGCAGGGAACAGAGCAGGGAACAGAGCAGGGAACAGAGCAGGGAACAGGGAACAGAGCAGGGAACAGAGCAGGGAACAGGGAACAGAGCAGGGAACAGAGCAGGGAACAGGGAACAGAGCAGGGAACACAGCAGGGGTATTAAAGCACCACCCCAGGAACCGTGCCCAAGCCATTACCACATCTCCACGTCAGCATTTTTTGGCATGGAGAATAAGAACTTTGGCCTCACACCAAAAAGAAAAAAACCATTCTATTTCTAAGGAATGCAGCTTAAAATGTGCTTCTCACCTCTGATCACTTTTTTAAAATTCAGTTTGCTGTGAGCATACTGAACATAAATCACCCTTTCCCGACAATCTTCCTGGTACACACGTGGGTGCCATGGCAACTATCGCAACCTCCAAGTCCTGTGCTGGTGACCCACACAACTGGGTGATGAAAGGATTGCTATCTGTAAATCCACAGATCTGCAATCACCCCTTAGCCATGGCTAAACACCATAAATAATTGTAGTATGGATTTTTTTATGGAGAGAAATCCAGCAATAGCGACAGAAATTCAAATATTGCTTTTCCTGTTCAGCTGTATCAAGATATCCAGCATTACAAGTCTCTTAAGAAACCGAGTAATTAATTACATTGCCTTCAATGTAGTGAGTAACTGCCAGGAAGCAGGCTTAAAACTTGGATTCTGTTTTAATCTATTTTATTTATGGGCACAAGTGAGGCTTTCAGGTAACTTAATACAAAATAAATTGGACTGTGAATGCTAAAAGAAAAGTAGATTTAAAATAGAGGTAGATTTAAGCAGAACAGGTACTTAAAACTAAAGAATTGCTGGAAAACAGAGCAATCAGCCTGGCAATCAGCAAGAAAGGGAGGAGGAACACAAGGCCAAGGGAAGAGGACAGCATGACTACTCCGATCCCTGATAGCCTGATCTAGGTGGGATGAACCATGTGCTAAAATATCTCTTCATTATAACTGTTCGGACTCATCTCACATCCTTTTAAAACCATCTGAGTCCCAAAAAACCCCCATACTTTAGAGGGTTTTTCAATTAATATAAGCTCAGTTTTAAAACAGGCAGAGGTTTAACATACAGGTTGAAGTCAGGTGAGAGAAAACACAGAACAAGTTCTGTTGAGAACTATTCTTGTTTTGCCTGAATTGGCTTCCCCCCCCCCCCATCCAAACTAATTAAAAAATGTTCAGAACAATGAGATTTCCTCAGCTTTCTTACCATGGGCAGGGATTTATTTCTCAGTTACAGGATTGCAGAGGTATTATTCAGATAATAAAAAAGAAGGTCAGAGACTTGTAAACAATGGAAAAACAGCTTAACCATTTGATCAGCACTTTCCTAATGGTCACCATTGCAGAGCTGATTTTGTTATTGTATTCCATTCTTCCAGAAATATCCGGAAAAAACCACAGTTCAGCTTACCCTTGAAATATTTTCCTTTTTCATTTTAGCAAAACTTAGGAGTTTCTGAACATTTCTAACTTATATCTGTATTTCATAGGACTGCACATTTCCTGAGCAGCTGAAGCCCTGAGGAAGAATCCTTTGGCCATATATTCCCTTTATAAATCCCCAGCTGATGCAGTTTACACTACTCCACTGAACTCCTGACTTCCATTTACAAAGCTCAGAAGAGGACTCATAGCCAGTGCCAGGCTGTTATGTACACCAAAGGATATTTCCATTCGATTAAAGCTCCTCCTTTATTCTCCAGGTTTGAACACAGAGAGTAGGAGCAGCTTTCTCTTCTTTTTCTCCTCAATATTGCAGTTTTTTTGTTTTCAGTGCAAGCTACCGGCATGAAATATTTAGCTAGAAATGAACAAAAAAAAAAAATCTTCATAGTGGGACTATACAGACTACATATGGAATAGATGGAAAGGCAGAAAATTAATTCTCAAAGGATTGGTAAAATTGCATCTGAACTGTCTGAAAGCACAGACCTGTTATGTATTAAACACCACTGTGATCGGTGCTTTCAAAAACCGGAGGAGTCCCTTAAACTTATCTTTTCCGCTTGAAATTTTTAAATTTTTTTTGCCCGTGTTGCAGGTTTACTCCTTCCACTCAGCTCATATAAACCCGAGTCACTGCTTGCAAATGCACATGTACAGCACTCCAGCAGTAAATCCACTGTGCATTCACCTGCAAGCCAGGGGCAATTAGAGAAGCAGTAACTAAGGCAGCAGTGCTTTGTTATTGCAGGGCCAGAGCCATGAAAATTATCAAGAATTTAATTAATGTTCTTGCTACCCTGCGCATGACAACTGCCATTCATTAAAACACAATCAGCAGCAATGTACAAGTGCATGGTAGATCCCAAACGACTGGAGGTTTGAGCGGAGCCCTGAGCTGCTGCCAGGCAGAGCTGCCGTGCCCTGGCCCGCTCCTCCTCTGCTCGGGGAGCCAGCCCTTCCCTCTGCTGCCCAGGGGCGCAGCACAGAGCAGAGAGCCCCGGCACAGGGAGCTGTGAGCACAAAAACCGGAGAGCATCCATCACCAGGAGTTCTGGGGGACCCACCGGGCACGGCAGGGACGGCTCCTGCAGCCACCAGCACTGCCCTGAGCCCCGGTGCTGGCTGCACCCCGGGAAGCACAGCTGTGCTCCTCGCCAGGGCAGCCCTCACAGCCAGGCACAAATGGAAATTGGGATTGGGAATGCTGACTCACAGGTCTCTGGCACGATCCAGCCATACAAAAGCATAAAATGCTGCTGCTTGGTTGGGTTTTTTATTCCCTTTTTATGTGATGGATAATGGCAAACCCATCTGTGTTCAGGATCTTGAAAACATCCTTCTCTTTGGCCAAGGCAGAATATGTCTTTGCAGAATTTCACTTGCTCTATGGTTCAGGGAACCTTAATTAAAAAAAAAAAAAAAAAATCAATCCTGCATGTACTGTTGCAGTCTGAAGAGAAACAAACTATTTTAAACCAACGTCTTTGAGAACTACCATTACCACAGGATGTTAGTAACAGGTCGTTTCAAAAGCATTGCACACACATGTGCACATAGATATGTTCTTTTGCTATTACCTAATGAATTTTCAGGGACCCTGGGAAATTTAGCAACTCCAGATTAACAATTTTTGGATTGACCAAGAATATGCTGAGGCAATTGCGAACCATGCTTGGCAAAAAAATGAGTAAGATGGCTCAAAATGGTGTTAATCTGTCACTGAGGAAAAACTTCTTGTGATGAAGGGCTCAAAGACAACCAAGTTATGAAAAAAATCAATGGTCCACACGATGAACAGGTTATCTGAGCAAATATAATCAGATGGCTGTCCAGAGAAAGGACACATTAGCAAATTAAAGAAAGAAATCAAACCAAATCAGAAGCCCTTTGTGGAAATTAACCCAGCACAGGAATCACTCAAGTGAAACATTGTGAATCAAAGTTGATCATAACCCATAGCACAGGTGAAACCACATCGAAATTGTTCAAGTAATGCTGCAACAAACCTCAGTGAGCTGTACTCCTTCCCCTTTCCTTCAGAGTTGGGTGAAACAGAATGAATCATTTCTATAGCTGGTACTGCACTGCTTCTTTATGCATAAATTATCATCTCATTATCCTTAAAAGGAACTGGACCTCGGGATCTTGTTTAGGGTTTACTTGTGTTGGATTTGGTTGTTCCTGGTTATCTCTGAGGCCTGGTTGCAACACTGCACAGTGAGAACAGGGGTGAAAATATGAGCTGCTTTCATTCCATAGCACCTTATTATTTATTAAAAAGCATTCGGCTATGTCAGAGTTTGCCAAATGTAATAATTAGGTGTCATGCCCCCATAGAAATGTAAGCAATATGACAGCCACTAATGGAGAAAGAATTGAAGGCTAAGTAAAAAATAATGAATCAATGGAACAGCCAGAGATTCAACAGAGGAATCCCAATTTCTGCTCTAAATACACTTCTGGTGGAATTTGTCTAAGGTCCCAGATCATTTGTAGATGAGACTTTCCGTTTTCTGAATCGTAGATTGTGGACATTTGGAAAAGATCTAAGTTAGTGCTAATTAATCCTACAACACGAACAGCAAACTCCCGTGTTTGGCCTGAACTTTAAGACACTCATTGCCATCTCCGTGCAGACATGACATTATGAGAACCCCTCACAAATTAGCTTACATAACAGAAAATAAAATGGAGTTTACCCTTTCGAAAGACAGAGTTCACGGTCTTCAGGTGCTGAAAGCAGAAATTGGAGCCGAAAAGAGGCCAAATTGCTTTAACATTTAACCAATTTGGATCAGGCGGGCTGAAGTCAGCGGTCACAATGAACTAAGTGAAATATAAAGGAAACTTAATTCTCCCGTTTTGTTCTACTGAAAAATGGGTTTCTGGTAAAGCACAGTTAATCACAGTGAGGAAATGGCACGTCATAGTCATGGCACAATTGTGACAGAACCACTGCTGCTAATTTATGAACTCTGTGACCATTTGTGATTCTGTTCTTTGTACTAAATCAAAGGTTGAAGGCCAGAGCACTCCAGGTTTGTATGTGATTTTGCTTTGAGAGGCACCTCATGCAGAATATCCTCATAAAATAAAGATATCTATCATATTTATCATTTTGCAAGTTTGGGAACAAAAATGTTAGGATAATTGAACTAGGTATTATTGCATGGCTAAACTTTGGTGGGGAGCCCTTTTGTCTTTTTTTTTTTTCTTTCTTATTTCAAAAGTAAGAAAGAAATGTGCCCTTCCTAGCCAAAAGCACACCAAGAAATACCACCTAGATGACAAGAACAACTTTTGTTTGATCCAGGACACACTTTGCCTCAAAAATGTTTTTCTTTTACTTTCTAGGAAGCTGTTTAGTGAAGAAAGGAAAGGGACACTTGAACAAGAAAGTTTCTTGCAAAGTTTTTTCACACAGATGAATCTGTGTAATGGAGACCTTTTTGCTACTTCAAGTACTGGCTAATGAGGAAAAGACATCCCAGCTTTTAAATCCAATTGCACTTCAGCTGACCTACAGTTCTATTCATACAGAGGTAGATGGGAAAAGGTAACAATTCCCACCTGACCCAAAATTTCAAGACAGTAATAAATTTCAAAGCATTTTTCTTCTGCAGGCTGAGTAGTATTTCTATGAAAGTGAGCAATAAATGCATTTCTGCTGATCTCTGCTTTTCATTCTGATGAAAGTAAGTGCAGGAATACACACGAGCTGAGAATTCTGTGGTCTGGAAACCACAAGATCCAAAAGACTGAATTTCATTGTTAATAAGCAGGTGCTGTTGCCCACTCAGTAGCTTATGTTCCAAGCAGAACCACCCCATTTTCTGCTTGAAAAAAAACAAAACCCGTCCTTCAACATGCTGATAAAAAAATCGCTCCAACACAAAGGGCGCAGCAACGATCACATGAAAATACGTCTGGCCTATAGTGGACATGCTGTGACTTAGATGGGGTCTTAAGGAGGAGGAGGAAAAATAATCATGTTTGTTGAAGATGTAACATAATTCTGAAGAAATTGAAATTGTTCCTTCTCTATCTGGTAGGCTTAAACAATATTTAAGTGGCTGTTATTCCACCTCGGAAATCTGTTCTGCTGTGTGTTCTGCTGAATTAGACCGAGAATAAATTTGGATGAAGATAAAGTGCCAGCTCCATCAGTGAGAGTGGAACAGAGATCACACTCAAGTCAGAGGAATAAAAAGAATGATTAAATGAGGTCTACGTGCTTTTTGTAAGATGTACGGCTGGAGGCTCTTTTATGTGAAACGACTTCAAAGCTACCTTGTAAGAGCACATTAAAAATAAAATAGCACCCAGAAAAGATATGAGAGGGCAGAATTTTAACCCTGAAAGTTTCTGCTTTTCTTGGTAAATTACAGATAACACTCATCAGCAGTACTTAAGCCACTTCTCTTCCACGAGCTCGACAGTGGCAGCCAGGAGTGTTGTGACAGAGCAGCTCCTTTAAGCGGCGCAGAGACAGCCTAGAAACACCCGAGTGACAGGAAGACAGTCTAAAAGGTACAACGATTGTAGGGACAAATCTCTACATGCAGCAGCCCCCTGCCACCTACACTGTAGTAAAGATAACCCTTCAAGGCAGAGAAGACACCAAATTGTACTTTCTAATCCCTGACACTGACTTTGCAGAGTGGTATTTGTACATTTAAATGCACCAGTAGTGCCTGTTGCTGCATCCAGGCTGGTATTACATGTGGGCACTGCTGCGAGAGAAGGTACCCTGCCTTTTTTAAAGCAAACACATCTGGGGTGCAAGCCTTGCTTTTTATGGAGTCTGATTTTATCACGATGGCTGCACACTCAAGGAGCAAAAAACCCAGTTAGGTTTTCAACTTGTGATGGGAGCCCTCACTGAGATTTTTCAGCCAAGATGCTATGCCTTTAACAAACATTTAATAGTGATTTCTTGCCAAACTCTTTGCTACACACCGTATCTGTGGTATCTTAGATGCTTCAGATCTCTCTTCACTAACTTGCTCCTTGTTGACAGAGCTATAACCTATTCAGAGATGTACCTGGGTGAGGGGAGCCACCTCCTCTGCTCTCATCTCAGTGGGATGGAGCACTGCAAGCACCCTCTTGCCTTCCATCTTCCTGCACCAGCCTCCCCTCCACCGTGTCCCTGGGTTCCTTTGCTCTGTGCCCCCACTGATGGGGAGAGGAAGCTGCCTGAGGCTGGAGAAAGGAAAGGGGACAGGGCCACCCCCAGATCTGCTCTGTTTGCACTGCCAAGGGAGTTGGGAGCTGTGACCCCTCTGTGTAAAGGAGGCACAGAGACACCTGAGCCTCCCCTCTGGGCTGGGCTGGTGCCAGGTACCTGTGGTGGAGGTTCTGAGAGCACCACACACACCACAGCAAACTGGGGTGTGTGAAACCGTGATTTACTGACATTGATCTATTATTGCCCATCGTCATCAGGTGCTAGAGACAAACTTCAGCCTCCCGGATTGCAAACCTTGCTGTGGCTAACAGCTGGGAAACTCTTATATTTCATTCTGACTTCTGCTGAAACAGTGAAACCAAGATTTTGCTGGTTCAACAGATGCATAATACCATGCCTGTCCAGACCCTTTTTTTTAGGCAGATGTTAATATCTGCTGACGTACAGACAAGATTATTTTAAATTCATGAATTCTATACAATTATATACATTATTTACTGGCTTATATTTTTAAGGATAAAAATATTTCATAATCCATTATTTACACGTTCTCCAGTTTTTCACTCAGCTGTACATACAGTATGTAGAAGTAAAGTGGGTATAGTTGGACTTATACAGGTAAGTTTTTAGAAATAAAAAAGCCCTGATGATGTGTAAAATATTTTCAACAGCTCCTGCATTTGACTTAGTATATTTTACTGACAAATGCACAGTCAGAGTGTTTATATGAAATTACAGTATCAGCTAGCATGATGACAGTTTCATTAGCATGAAATTTTGGGAGTCTATTTAGAATTCAAGTTCAGCTGAAATTAATAAAATATTTAATGTAATTGCAAAGTGGTCCAAGCTATCCTATCATGGTCACATTTAAAACTTTTGATGGACAATAAGTTATAATGTCTTTTCAGTGAAAAAAAGCAAGAAATCTCTGTGTGCTATTACTTTACAGAGATTTGGTACTTCATCTAAAAATGAAAGGTGAAGGGTGGTTAAAGCACAAGCAGCCTGAATTTTTTACGATGACAATTCAGAATTTTCAGTGTCTGAGGCAATTCAAACTGAAAAGCAATTTTACTCCTACATTTACCTCCAAAAGGTATTCTACAATAGTAACTTCCAATTTGTAAGCCAATGTGAGCCCATTATCGCTCACAGGGCACGACAGCATTTTTGTTAACCCCTCAGTGCCGTGAAGACTCGGTAACTTTCAGCACATTCCTTCTCTTTGGATCTGAGGGGGGCTGCCAGCATTGCTCCATTCCGGAGAACCAGACCTGTGGGAACAGCACCCGCCCGAAGCTGCTGAGTCCAGGAGTCTCTTAGTTAATATTTTGCAGAGAAAAGGACAGCAGGGTCAAACAAGGGTTTGTGTTCCTCTGTCGCCCTGGTTTTTCTACTGTTCTGTGTTTTTACTTTTGTAGTAGAAGTTCTCACGCACTTTCTGTAAACATGGTCATGTTTTGTTAACTGCACTTTATTGTTTTTCATTCCATTCTCCTAGGCGGAGACATTTGATGGATTTTTCCTTTGACCAGTGTGATTGAGGGGTGGTAATTTCTCCCTCCAATCCACGGTGGTTCTTAAGAAGATATAAAATAAAGTTCGGGGTCTCACCCCGGTTCTCTCTCTCTTTTTCTTGCTTCCCACCTGGCCAGGTCTGAGTGGTTCTTTCGTGTCTGAGTGCGACATCTGGACTACAAAAGTAAAAACACAGAACAGTAGAAAAACCAGGGCGACATTCCTCCCTGCTGTGCTCTGGGTGCTGACACCAGCTTGGGCAAGAGCTTCACGAAACAAGGGTGGGCAAATGTTTCCATACACAGAGTGAGAAGAAAGCTGGGCCACCCACCACTCCCTGCCAGTCCTAACCTTACCCATGCTCCTTGCCAGCAGGAGAAAAACATAAGAAACCCTTAATTATTCTACATTTTCCTCATCTGAATTCCGTTTATTAAAGAGTGCACCGTTTTGGGCAGCACTTTGTGAATTTGTTTTCCACCTCCTGATCTCCTGCACATAATAACCTCTGTGCCAGACACCACATTGACAGGAATTATGCTTTTGAACTCCTTCTAGATCTTCTGATGCATTTTTTGGGCACCTACGTAAGTCTGCACGCTACATAAATACAGGAGATATGCCCCAATATTAAGCTATTTACTCTTGAACCGTAATAAAACGTCAAATTAGGCACCTGCTCTGTTTTTAGATCACAATTACTTATAATTTATTACTAACCATGGGTGGGGGGGGGGGAGTGGAGAGCAAAGAAGAGCTGGAAGGGGAGGATTTAAAAAACAATTCCATTTGTCACTTTTTTTTTTTAAACTCCATGAACTTGAAGGCAATTTCCAAAAGAATTTTCTCCCTTACAAGTTAAATCCTTTTTCTCCTCCTTCTGTTCCAGTGCTGTTAACAAAAAGCAGCTCATAAATCAAACTTTAATCAAGCTGAAAATCCCAGTTTTATTTCTTCGCTTCCCTAGGGGGTCAGAGCATTTTGCAGAATCTTTTATTTTCTGAACTTCTCCTCTTCAGAACCTCTGTTTGCTGCTTGCTTTCTCTCCTAATAAAATTACTTTCATTTAGGATTACCACCCTCCTCTCCTTCCTGACATTGCACTTGCTTCTTCAGCTGCCTCTGACTGAAAGTATTTAAAGCCCCGCAACTTAATTGGAAGGAAGATGATTGTAAGGGATTAGCAACCCCTCAATTCAATATACAGAATTATGTTTACACAGCCAAGGAGAGATTAATCTGCTATTTCTCTAATTTTTCTGGTGTTTTCCTGGCTTTAGACTTCAAATCTTTATAAACTAAGACCATTTTCAAGCAGGACAACTGGTGGAAGCTCAGGACATTGTCACTAACGGCTCATACTGAGAGTGGGGATTGTGCTGAATTCACTTACAGCACTATATATTATACACAATTCTTATTTATTTTAAATTCCATGCTCTATATTTGGAGAAGCAACAGCCTGCTGTAAAGTTTAACTGACACAGCTGATTTAATGAATCTTGAAACAACTCCTGGATTACTTCATCTTGGAATGAAAAGTGACTTTTTTCCTTTTAATCTGCAGTTAACAAAACATTGATTTGGAACAAAGAGGCATTGATTTAAAATTTGGATTAGATCATAAAATTTTTAACCCCCATTCTTTGTTAGCATTTTAAAATATAGTTTACAATGTTGGACTCGAGGCACTGCAGTCTCTTTGAGGCTTATTTAGGAGAAGAGCAGGGGCAAGAATGAATAAAACCAAGCAAGCCGCCTTTGGATAGCACGGTGAGAGAAACTCAACCAGAGTAAGCAAATGAAAAGAACATTTCCTATGAGACTGCCTTATGAGATTTTCAGAATGACTAAGATTGTCTTTAAGGCCATAAGCCAAGTTTTATCCTGCAGTTTAGGGAATCACTTCCCAAGAATGAATAGAATTACGCCCATGGCATTTAGTAAAAATCAATGTTGAAGGACAAGAAAGCCCCCCAGCTAACACTTATAAAAATCTGCCTCTTTTACTTCATTCTGTTACCTACTTGTTTTCTTTTATGACATGATGGAGATAGCTCTGAGCTGCAAGATGTGAACAGAAATGAAAACTTCTTCAAACAGTGAAACACCCCAATTCGATCTGTAGTAAAGCCTGGCATTCCAGATACGGAATTTAATTTCTTTTAAACTTACTTCACTACTCAACAAGAAAGATAAAAGTCCTAGAAGAGAGTAAAGAGTCAGCTTTACACGGGAGGCACCTTCCTTTTTTTTCTTTTAAACAAGGAGTTATTTTCCTCCAAAATAAAAGTTCTGAGTAAAGCAATCAAACTGATATATCTGCAAAAAACTTCCCTCAGTCAAAGCCCCGTTCCAAGTAGATATTTTAATAGCACAGACTCCACAATGCAAAGCTCAGGACTGGATTTCCTGTCATACAGAAGTGGAAATTTCTGGGCTGCCAGGTCAACTTTTGGAATGACGTGCTTTAAATGCTCTGATTGTATGGAATATGCACATGATTATCACAGTAGAATATGAGCACTACATGTAAATTAGTGCTAAAATCTACTGAAGGGCTTCTTGGCCTCTGCTCAGGGCTGTAGCAGTGATGTATTGAAGGCTCCCTGCTATTCTGCTTCTAAAAGTCTGAAGTGTGTCCAGGCAGCTTTTGCGTTTTACTGATTATGATGAACAGTTTAATATTTTTTGGGTTTTGCTGACTGCTACTTTTCTATTGACAATTAATATTTGGGGGGGATTTGAGCTACACTAACAGTAATAAACATTGATTGTCAAGAAATCTTTCCCTGTGCTAGGCCTTTCAAGCCAAGAGCATCTTGCTAGGATAAGACAAGTAGAAACCCACTGCAAGGCCACGATCTCCAGAAGCTGATGCACCACGAGGTTCTGCTGTCTGAAACATTTCTTCTGGTGTACAAAAGTCACGGTAATCAATTTGGATAAGAGATACTTGCACTTGATTTAAGTAGGCTAAATTGCTTGGTTCAATCAGTAACACAAACAAGAAAAAAACAATACAAAAAACCCCCCCTGAACTCACTACTCCTGCATTTTCATCTTTTACTTTGTTTTTTTGTCTCCTTCTTCAAATAGACTTTTGGTACAGCAACTTCAAGGGTGACAAATAAGGGATTAATTCTTTGAGGAACTGCTGTTAATTCAGCATTGAATGTCACGAGCTTACCCTTCTCCAGAAGTTTTAGCTGCTTTATAAAATTTTGGTATCCCCCTTAGTGGGACTTTGGATAAAATTAATCCTCAGAGTAATTATCCACATTAAGGAGCTGACCACCTCTGCTGGAAATGAAAACGCTGAACACCTCAGTGGGTGCTGACTTTTCGGTGTTATCTCCAGACCTGGTGTTCGTGTGAGCGAGGCTGCACAGCTCAAAGAGGAGTCAATGAACCGTGCAGACAGGGCACTCCATCTCTCTCACGAGTGCAGGTAGGAGAGCAGGGATTTGCATGGATGTGCTGATGCTTTGGAGAAATGGGGGACTCCTTTAATGTGTCCTTCACACAGCAGATGGTTCGTGAAATCTCTTTCATGGTTGGGGAGCTTTGTAAAGGCTTGTAAAGATTTGTTGCCCACTGCTTTAGCCACAGAATGAAGACGTATACCCACACCAAAAGCACCCAAAAAAATATTTTTTTTAATTATTTTTAGCTCACAGAATAACCTGAGTTTTTTCTGAAATTAAAGAAATGTTTGGTTTCAGTTAAATCACGAGGTTTGGTGTGACATTAAGAAATTTTGCACTCAGATAATGAAACTGTGTTCATAATCCTCGGAAACCTTGTTTTTTAATAGGGAAAGAAAACATAAAAATGCAGCAGCAAGTATTTACAATCTTAAGGAGTATTTAAAACACAGATTGCCTCAATTCTTTATAGAGTGAAGTATGTATAAACAATTAGAACACCTGCTACTATAGAAAGGTGAAACCAAAGTTTCTCAGCTGAGATCAAATCTCTGTAAATCCTTGGACCTCTCTGACATTTACTAATGTATTTTCTCATGTGCCATCAATCAGTTTGCAACTTTGAGCCTTTTTTTTGGTTAGTTTTGTACCAGAGTGGAACCTTGAGGCAACACTGCTCTAAATTGTTTACTTCTTCTTACCCTGGTTTTAGTTTCTTATCAAGTTTCTAATCCAAAGCAATAATTTACCTGACAATTCATGACAACTCCTTTTCTCTATTAATCTGTCAGAGACTTTAATCTTTTAATATTCCAAGGAATTATTCGAACAAGGTGCAGTGTATCTGTTATTGAATCAAAAAACAAGAAATCTTCAAGAAGCAGGATGGGAAAATATCCTATTACAGGAGCCATGCAGGCATATTTTAGTTTTTTAGAATTCCTTGCACACTGATGGTATATTTTAGATATTTTGAAATATTTTGCCAACATGTTTTGTCATTTTGAAATGATCCAAGGATCATTTCTAGAGTTTTGTAGAAACTTGATGCAGCAGCTGCTACCTTCTTCCTTCCACCACTGTTTATTCAGATGCAAACATCTTTTGTTAACAGCTTGCTCGTGTTCATGTGTTCCTTCAGAATTCAGAGATCAATAAAGTCTGTGCTTGAGGATTTTTCACACTTTTCTGACACTCTCTGGCACCTCCATTTTTGGCTCACATTCTAATGGCAGTGGAATAATGAAAGTAAATAATCGATTTTTCACCACCACACGATTCTCAACTCTGCTTTCTGCTTCCCAGTGTTCTGCCAGAGCTGCTGATTCTTTTACAGTTTTCATATTTCCGATTAATTCAGCCCAAGATGTGTTTTCCAGTGGTTTCTGGTACTCTGTGTTGCTGTTCCCTTCTTTCTTACTTGGCTAGTACAAATTTTTATCGACTTCAATAGATGAAATATCAATTTTCTCATGGAAAAAAAAAATATTTCAGAACCTACTACCAAGATCTTTAAACTGATATTAAAAAAAAAAAAAAATTATTTCAATGTACCCTTTTTATACCTTCTGATATTCCTCTTTTGCCAAGAAGGAAGGTCTGAGTA
Organism: Eulacestoma nigropectus; assembly: GCA_013397775.1. Classification (NCBI taxonomy): domain Eukaryota; kingdom Metazoa; phylum Chordata; class Aves; order Passeriformes; genus Eulacestoma; species Eulacestoma nigropectus. The sequence goes on from VZTE01002857.1 coordinate 1,489,067, forward strand.
AAACATGAACATTTTACAGCCCTATCTAATAATGAAAATATAATGTACACAGAATATTTCATAAAATACATGGAGATCCAAGTCTTCATAGCTTGAATCTTCCATGTTGAGTGGCTTGCAAAGACTCACACAGGGAAAGTTGAGGGTAGTAAATGCGTTTTCATGTTTGATTCATTGTCTTACCCTCTCTAAGCCTGTTGAAAAGGCTCCTAAGTGAGTTTTTACTCAACTAAACTACAGCTGCAGCTGAGTGGAAAACAGAGGGAAAAGTGAATGCCCAGTTAATGGTCATAAGGAAGTAGAGGAACAGAGCTGGCAGCCTTAAAGGCTTCCAAAGTCACTCATTTAGAATTTCAGCCCCTCGCTATGGTGCTTCTGTTGATGCCTTTGCAGAGTACTGGTCAAATAAGACCTTGTTCTTTACCATATTATAAATATTTTAGAAAAATGTAATACCGTTCAAGGTCTTTGAAGTCTTAGCATGACTTAGGATGTTGGCCCTACAAAACAATTCAAATTTGACGACAGCGGTTACGTTATGATCCAGCTAAAGCTTTTAAAGTGGGTATCAATAACCGGTTATTGCACATGTAAATACACATATACACGTCAGTCATACGGTAATTCCCCTGAACAAGCTCCTCTCCTGAGTACATACAACATTTTGAAAGAGCATTTTTATCTACCATCACTACATAATATCAGCTGCTTCCCAACCAAGAGAGTCTAAATCACATTGTATAAAACCCACAAACTATTTCCACGTGTAATGACACCTCCTCCCTATCCTGCCCCACCCAATGGCAACGATCATCAGATTCAGCTATTAAATAACCAACATTCTGATGCCACAATTCTGCAAAAGTTTACTTCAAATGAAAATACTACAGAACCAGACAGTGATATACAAAAGCCTGCATTGCTCATCACTTTCTCTGACAAGGAGAAAAAACCAAATCTGACACAACATTTTTAATGGGTTTTAAATATAAATGAATATATAAATAGTTTGTCTCTCGTTAATGACTTTTCTCCTCCTTGACCTTATTTTCCCAGAGAAGAGCTAGGATTTCTTTTTTAACCATTTTAGCTTACACCACACAAGATTTCTAAGAGCTACACTTAGGAAATTGGGTTTGTGCATCATGGCAGGTCTGGCATTTGAGGAAATCTGCTACATGCTGGATTTTCCCCCCCCATGCCTGTCCAAAAATACACAGCACAATTTCCATCCCATCATTTCAGCTAAGAAGAAAATCTGACAATTTATTACAGTCCTCCTGTGCCAGATAATAGTCCAATTGATGGTATGTGACAGAGCAGCTTAACTTCAAGAGCCAGCGCTTCTTCATATAACTGCTGTCACTTTTGCTTTTCTCAACTTCACCTCAGTAACTGATTTTTCCTTGCTGCTGTTTTAATTTTGATATGTCTTGTTTCCTCAGGAGGTTGCCAAGAAAGTGAATAAAAAATAGGTTGATGCAAAATATTCTGCATGAGGTGCCCCATCTCCCCTCTAATGCATCCACAGAGAAGAAGAGCGTGCAGACATTTGCCACAGGTCTGATGTGTACAAACAAAAGCTTAACGTGTAAAAACTTTTTTTCACTTGGAAAAGTGTCAGCCTGCCTACACATCTCCACTGAGAAACTGTTAATTAGACCAGATCAAGGTCAGCTTGCTGCTGCACCTAAATTTGCCCATGCAAGTGTTACTCTGCAGCCACAACCAAGCATTTACAGCAAAGAAATGCATTGGTGTAAGTAAGGAGGAAATGATCAGAACAGAAGACTCAGAAGTTTTGAAACTTTTGGGCAAGATTAGTACAAGGTAAGCACTCCATTTCTGCCCGCTCTGTCCTATCAGTTCAAGAGTTTAGAAATGTTCCACATTGTTTAATGTATTTATAGCACTGATATATCCCAACGTCAAACTGATAAAACCCCATGCCAAAAGACCCTGAGCCCCAGCACTGCGAGGCTGGCAGTGGCCAAGCAGGAGTTTTTAGTAGCCCAGCCTGCCCTAACTGGCAACCCAGGAAGTCTGTGAACCAGTGGAAAATTGGAAACACCCTGCTCGTGTTCAGTTACTGTTCTCATGGAATTCTGCGCACACAGCCACCCACACACAGAGATTTAAATGCAGCATCACCTCTGGTGATTTTCCCTCTGGTGAAAGTTCTCCTTTTGGGCTGCAGGCCTCAACTGTAAAAGGAATCGGTGAGAACAACGCCATTATGAGTAATGTAGTATTTTTAATTTATCCATTTGTAAAATAAATATTGGAAATTGTAGAAATTAATTGTGGAACACCAAGCAGCTCAATCCTTTTCCTATTAAGACTGTAGTTACCTGGAGATTCTACAAATATGGAATGACTAGATCTGCATTAAGAGTTAAAGCACACACTCAGGTTTTTATCATGCTTGAGATATTTACCTTTATAAGGACCCAATAAGTAACACATAGTGTAACTGAACTTACACATCAGATATTAGAGTGTGATAGATACAAATAAAACAAAAGTTAATTAACTTTTAAGGTTGTACAGGAACTCTTTTCCAGAAACTGAGATTCAGATTTTTTTTATTAATAGATGTTGGCTTTAAATATTGTACAGAATTTTTTTACAGCTTTATTTAAGAAACTTTTTAAGCAGGAAAAAAAAAAAATTAGAATCTTCCAGTGATGTTTGCTTCTTCCTCTGAAATACTAGAACAGTCTGTATGCTTGAATCTCATGTAACTGAATAATTCTGAAATCTATTATTACATCCAAGCCTTTAATGACAAACCACTTTTGAAGAGATCCATGGACCATGCCCCATTCCAGGCATATTTTAAAGAAGTAACAAGAGCACTTTGCAATACTTAAAAGTTCCTTTTTTTTAATTTTTTTTTTTTTTTTTTGAACAAAAGAAAGGATTTTTCTTTTAGAATTATGTACTTCTTATAATGCTCCCTGGCTGCAAGTGTACTCAACCCCAGGTGCATTTAAACAATCAAACTGTGATTTGCTAACAGTAACACAAAGTAAAGCCACAATCTGATTGCACTTCAGGGACAATGCTGGCATCTTGTCTCCCCTTCCACTCCCCTCTCTGCTCTGCCACTCCAAAAGAATAGTTTGGGTTGGCTGCTAGGCTAGACAAAGCCAGGCAGCGCTCAGCACGTATTCAGGCACTGGAAAATAAAAGGTGAAAGTTGTGCATTCTAATTATGCGTCTTTTATAACCATCCTCAGTCAAAGGGGGGTTTTAAATGATGCATTTATACTCCACTTAAACAACGCGGGAATAAAGCTTCACTGTTAAAGATGCATAGGTGGGGATCATCTTTCAATAGAGCACTTATTAAATTAATGCATAATTTAATACAGTACAGAGATCAACAACAAATTCAGCACTGGTATTTTTATTGAATCCGAGCCCCTGAGTGTTTGGGAAGTAATATAAAATTAAAAGCTTTTCAACTTTGGCTCCTCTAGTAGTCACAATTATTTCACTGTTTGCCTGAGAGTTCAATCCAAAAATCTGCCGAAAGTCAGTGGAAGGGCTCGGTTGAATTAAACAAACAAAGAGAAAAGCACTAAACTTACTGGATCAGTTAAGTCACATTGCAATTTGTATAAGTTGAACCAGAGAAGAGTAGCTGATTCTGTCAACAAGGTTCACCCTTGGATCTTGCTCTGAGTTTCCTGTCCACACGTGCAAGCTCATTTACAAAATCTCTCTTGGACTGGAGACAAAAGATCTCCAACTAGATGAAATCTGGGACTACTCCATGAGCAAACGTGGCAGAGGATGCATCAGGCATCACTCCTCCCAGCTCAGGCTTCAAAATGGGCTTTCAGAACCACCCTCAAACACCATCTGCATGTTTCACACACCCTACCGTCCTGCCATAAAAATACATCTGCAGTTCTTTCTGAATCTCTGAAAAACAGCTACCAAATACCCACAGAAAATGAATGTTTTGGAAATACTTTGGGTGAGTTGGGTGTCCTTGTGACCGTGTGCCTCAAAGTACACCAGCCTTACCAGGACTCCTTGGCTACTCTCAGGAATGGAACAGCTTTGTGCTTCCAGCTTAGAGCCCTTAAAAACCCTGGTTAAAATAAAATAAAAGTTCCCAAGTCTTCATTAAGGTTCTCTAATGAGAGCTGAAGAGGTGCCATGGAATGCCAAAGCAGGAAGGATTAGGGGTGCTACACTCACGGGGTTGGAGATGGGGGATGTGAGCATTTATGGGACAACTGTCCAGGAAAGCTCAGCTGTGGGGACCTTGTGGGCTGCACAACCCTACAAAATGGGGATCAGAGGCACGTGGCTATATTCTGTATTAAACAGGCAGGAGATCACTCCCACAAGTGGATTAAAACAAAGGAGCAGCTTCTAAATAATAACAAAAACCCAATGAAACTCCCAGTGTAGGCACAGCCACTGATGCACACACAAGAACAGAGCTCAGTGGAATCTCTCATACGCAGCCAAGTGAACCAAGAATCAGCTTTTTCGACTCAATTCTTAAAATGTGAACACACTGACTTAATCATTCTCCCTCACCCCGTAAAAATCTTCACTTGTCATCAATAATTGCAAGAGATACTTCTAGTAGGGTCTGAGATGCTGACGCACCCAGGGTGTCCTAACATTAATGGCACTTTTGAAAACGAGAGTTTCTGGTTCAGCATCTGTTGATGGAGGAAATGTCCAAATATTGTAGATCTCCCTGCAGCCCTCTTGTTTCAAGGTAAGCTGTTCTTCCCTGCCGTGTCCTGATCCATAACAACGCTGATCCAAATTTAACACTTCCCCAAAATACAGTGCTTTTAATGAATTCAAGCAACCACATACTCCTCTAAGAGCTGATTTTTTGGGTTAAATTCTTCGAGTCAGCATTAAATAAACTAAATTTATACAGGAGGAGCTGTTTAAGCTTCAACTTCAAAACCCAGAGCCAGGATGGCCACAGTTAGGAACTATTAACTCCCATACTGTATCACAGGGCTCCAAGGACTGGAGAGTTTGCACACCATATGTGCTGTGAAGGTGTCCTAAAAGAAGGAATTATGGAGTGTTTTAAGTAAAAAAGGAGCGAAAAAAAAAAGAGGGAGAGAATTTACAAGCATGCACTGTCAGTAATTCCTCCAGTAAATCAAAATAAAATCTCGTTTCTAGATCAGACAACATGATCCTATTGTTTCATTACATATTGTGCAATTCTTCAAGTATCTACTGGTATTATAGTATTTTCACCAAAATTAACAGCCCAATTTCCACCACTATCTGCTTGTCAAAAGCGTGCTGACCTCCATTAACAATAATAGCAACACTTTTGAATAGATGCAAAATGGTGGCATTTGGGGAATAACTTCTGACATCTGCTTATTCCTCCCTCAGACCTTCCCCAGCCTAAATAAGGGCGTGTTCTGCCGCCTCTTTGTAAGAGGGGGATAAAAAAGGTCCACACTTTTATAGATTATAAAATAAACTTCAGTAGATTTTCTGATGCCCTCTTAATTACAGGAGCACAGGTTCCTCCAACAGAGTTGAAGGCTCCTTAGCATTCCCTTTACTATCTCTGCTCCTGGAGAGGTGATAATTTGTCACTAAACGCTCACTGCTGCCTAAAGCTTGACGGGAAATCTCAACACATCACAGCACTTTGTCAGATCGTGGAGCAGCCCTCCATCTCCCAAGGCAGCCAGATGATCAAAAATCTTCCAGACGACAATGTTAGTCCTAGAACTCCTTGTCTGGAGTGTCAAGAGGAACGGCCAGCACAGATCAAAGCAGTCATCCATCTAATCCCAAATCCTGTCTTGAACAGTGACATTTTGAGGAAAAAACCCAAAACTCTTCATTTAGGAGACAAATCTACCCTGTGAAAAGTGTACTTTTTACTCCAAGCGCCACAAGACCCTCTATGCAAGGAAGCATAAGATCTGTAATCCTTTCAATACTCTGCCATAATTTAAATATTAATCATTTCAAGTAGAGTGGTATTTTATTCTTATTAATGTTCAGTTCAGGATACCATATGGCAATGAGTGATGCAGATTAATCATTAGTCCCAAGAGAAAAACAAGCTCTCTGTGCTGATTTTGAACGGGCCAGTTTTCCATTTCTCTGCTCTTCCTCCTTGAAGAGTTTAGAAAATATCCTCCCCACGTCTTCCATGATCTCATGTCACAGCTTTACCACATCATCTCTCAAAGACCAAATCTTCCCCTTCTATTTGGAGAGTTCAATGAACAAAAACAAAGACTGGACTAGGTTGCTGAAAAATAAACTGGGGATTGTTTTCTTGGGATGTGTAATAGGTTAAAAGTCAGGTGAGAGTCAGCACTTTGCAATTTAAGCAACAGTAGGGAGATAAGGTGAAAACATGACAGGCAGGACGTAGAATTTGTTGTTCCTACAAATGGGAACTACATCTGCCCTACACCTGGCACCCCCTCCAAGCTATTTGTACCTCTGTATGACTTTATTACTGGGTTTTTTCAGTTCTCCCCTATCAGAAATTTCAACCTCAGAATTGTTCAGAGGGATCCTGAAATGCTCAAATGCAACATAATTGGGGAACATAGAAGAGCAAATATAAGGATAAACAAATTAGGTCGGAAGTGAGAGTTCTTGTGAGTGAGAGTTTATTTTATTTTACTATAAAATAAACTTAGAAAAGGTGAAAAGAAATACAGGCAACTGGCAGGGCTTTGGGGTATTTTGCTTGTTTGGTTGGTTTTGAGTTTGATTTTTCTAAAGGGAGGAAGTTATATGACTGAAAGGAGAAACAAGTTTCTAGTCACATCCTTGATTATCTACCTATTTTGGGTTTTTTTTTTGTGCAAGCCCTTTGGCATCACAACCAATGATCCATTTTTGTACAGTGCCTGATACATCTTGGAGGCTATTATTAATAATATATAATCCAGCTAGACTTGCAAATTATTTTTTTTTCCATTTATTATACCTGCTCAGGCAAGTTTGACAGACTAAAATATTCACTTAAATGATGCCTTGATTTACCAGAATGTAGCAGGTCAGCGCAGGCCAAAACTTACATTCATATTTTAAATTGGCCTTCCCAAACTAGGGAAGGTATTTAATTAAAACACCAAATCTCACTTTATTCAAGATAACTTGTAAACATCCATTAGGAAGTTTATTCCTGAACCACTGTTAGTGTGGGATTTGCTTCTTGGCTACTTTATGGCTCATTAAATGCCTGTTTTTCTTCTTGCTGGTGACAGGTGAGTTGGGCCATGCTGTAATTAAGGACAGTGTTAACAGCTGTACCAGAGACATATTTCAGTGAAGCTCAGTCATGCTAAAACACCTGAATTAAGGTGTTCCATGAACTCAGTAGCTACTATTCTTTCATATATGAGACGAAATAAGCACCCACAGGCAGCAATATTGCTGCAGCACAGGTACTGGCCTTGCTAGGTAGGAGCCATTTAGGCAACGAGATACTGGACATTCCAGATTTTAAATGGGAAATTATCATTCTTCAGCATAGAGATTCACTCTTGAAACAGTGCCTTGGACCTGCACAAATCTGTACTCTAAATGGAGCCCTCCAGATGATAAAGAACTGAATAATATCCAAATGTAGCTGTCAAACACCCATAATAAAATGATTCTCTTTCTGTAGGAACACAAGTGAATGTCTGTGTATGCAGATTATCATATGAGGGGCTATCCAGTGGGAAAACACAGAGATGACCATCCTAAAATACAACAGAAAGGGCCAAAAATCAACAACAGCGGGGAAAAAAAAGGCAAATTGCAATCTGGATGTACCTGTTATATGCAGAGGAATTGCCAAAAGAAAAAAACCAAGGAACTTAAAAGTACTAACTCAGGTCAGGAGGGTTCTCATTAAAAACCTTTCATTAAATGGTCAGTGTTACCCTTTTGTCCCAGTGAAATAAAAAATGAAATAAATGAAATCTACACAGATGCTTAGGGGAGAATGTTTGCAACCAGTCCTCATGATTATCTGACAATTAAGTTTGCAACAGATAAGAACAAACATGCATTGAACACAGCTGCTTTCCAGCAGGGCTGCCAGCTGCAATGATCCACACAGAGCAAATCCTGCTATTTCACCCTCTTCTCCTTTAGACTGTGGCATATTTCTGTATTCTGTAAATTATCTGAGTAAAGAAAGCTCACATTACTATAGTTTTGCTCTGCAAAAGTCACTGCAGAAAAAAAATCTGACTACATATCATGTCAGTTTTTGCTTTGCAGGAAAAAGTGATAGGTGCATTGCTTATACACAAATCATGACAACCACATCAAATAAACTTCATTTTTCATGGAGTAAACTGACAGTGACATTTCATATGGGGAACAGGGGACAGATTTTCAAATCTATGGAAATCTTTGACAGCTTAGCTACAAAAACAGGCTGGGGGTACCATAGACATGTCAGGGAAGAATAAAATCAAACTTTTTCGTAGACAATAGAAAAGATTTTACAATTTACATATTTATAGGCTTGTTCAGCTACTCTAAAGCAAAGGGAATAATCACCATATTTTCTCAAATCAATCAGTAATTCACATTCATTATATCTTCTAGTCTGCTTTAAAAAGGGGTGTTGACTACCTTAGAAGTTCAGGTGAAAGATTTCTCATGCTTTGCCTTTAGAACTTCAAATAATAAATCCAATTAATTAAAGACAATTGACTTTAATTGAATAACAATTAATTTTCAGTTTTGTGGGGCAAAGAAAGGAGAGCTTTCTAAAATCAGTAAAGGCAATTTCTGCAAGATGATATCAGTTTCTTTACCTCAGCCCCTGGAAAGTAATTGGAAGAACACACTGAACAAAGAGAAAGTTTAGATTTCCTTTGTGCTGTGTGGAAGCCAAATTACTCAGGAATTCTAAATGCAAATTAATGCAAATAGTGCTGTTTCCCTATGTCACAACATTATTTGGGTGGCGAAAAGCAAAAAAAAAAAAGAAAATCAGCTTTTCACGGAAATGGAAGTTGGAAGGGACACAGTAAGAGAAGCTTATGGATTTCAGAACTTCCTACATGTTATGTTTTATTAAGATTTTGAACATTTTCATTTAAAAAAAAATTCTATTTCTTCTGTTTTCAAAGATAAACTCTCTCCTGCACAAGGATCGTGGCTATCTTGTTTGCTCACAACCCAACTGAAACAGCAAGGCACTTCCCGAGGTGTGAACAACCCCCATTTATCTGAATAGAATGTTAACATCCAAATGCAATTCTCACCGATTAAATATTAATAGGTGTATGGGTAGTTTACTCAAAACAAAAATTACCTCCTACTTTATTATATAATAGTGCTAATTCAGGATACAACTCAGCCAGTCCGAGAGTTTGTAGCATTAGATGGTGTAGGCAGTGATTATAAGCAATGACAATGTTTGTTTACAAGTGAACACTATCAGTACAATAAACATGCTGAACGGTGAGGAAAGATTTTGCACAAAAACTCTACACAGTTTGAGTTTAACCCATGACAACTCATTATCTTACAGTACCTTAGTTCTATAATTATGTTAATTCTTGTAACGATGCCAATCAATACGGTAGATCTTCATACTGAAAACAAAAAACAAGGATCCAGAACACATTCTCTGTGCCATTCCAATATTTTATAAGATTTGCTCATTCACTGGCCCAGAGTTCAAGGCAGGAGAAATAATTTTTTTAGGATTAAATATATATACATATATATACAGGACTTGAATTTATTCTGTCACCGTTCCAAAATTACCAATAATGAAGCGGAAATTATTTCCCTACTCCACGCAAGGAATTCCACTTTAGACTCTTGGACTGTTCTTGTGAATCAGGTAACCAAAATGTTCCCACACCACACTCCTAGGCACACTGCAATATCTATTTTATTGTATTTGCATGTTCACGTCAGAGGTTTATTTTTTTCCCAAGGAAAGAAATTCAGATATAGTTTGAATTATTCAGAGAAACAAGTCAGAAAGGCAGCACTTGGTACAGTGCATAAAAACATATCTATTATAATTCCACACACACAAAAAAAAAAAAAGGCAAAGCCTGAATTACTTCCCGTCTAAAATAAGCTTTGAACACACAGAGATAAACTATTTTTTATTGTTCAGCTCTTCAGTGATGATTTTCTTTTCCACACAGAGAGAAGAAATCTAAAAGTCATCACTTTCCTTGTAAAGGCATGGAGGTAGATGGCAAAGGAGATGACAGAGAGCCTAAGCTCACCCACAGCTCTGGATGTCAGAATGATAACTGATTTTGTAAATAAAGGAAGTGTGGTAGAAGCAACCTATCTGAATCTTAACATAAAGTATTTGACACGTCTGGGAAACTATGCGTTCATCTGCAGAAAGCGGTCGCAAAAGAATTGTAAAAAGAGATAAAAGGTTGCTTAAATATTACAAAAAAAACACCTTGCAAAGGGAAAAAATGAGCAGGTGGGCAGGAGGTTTCTTATCCAGTGTTAATGGATACATAAAAAAGCAGGTGCTGGCGGGGTCTTCCAGTAGGAGGAAATTGAGAGCCATCAGCTCAAAGGGCACTAGAACATCAACCATGAGGAAGTGGATGACCTTGAGAAGGACAGCAAAATGAAATTTAACACTATTAAAATTTAAGTGTACTAATAACAGGGAATGGCAGCCCGGGGGCAGTTCATGGGAAAAGTTACAAGATGAAAATATCTTCGGAATACTAATTAACAGGATGACTGTGCCCCAAAACTCTTCCACCCTAGCAACTTCCATTTACTCCCACATACTTCTTTTTAATGTCTCAATTTTCCCACCTCTTTTTGAAACTACCCCCTTCTTCCTTACAGTATATAAATTTATAGAATTACGGAGGGGGTTCTGACTGGGAGAGAATGGGTCTCTATAGAACTACCCCAGCTGCTCCTGTCTCTAAACATTCCCAGTCAACATGATGATGGAAAAGATGAATGCACTTTGCTGTTCTATGTAGGCATTTTTGGTATTTTTCTATAGATAGCGGGAGGGATTCATGCTCTAATTCAATACATGAGGGTCTTATCTAGAGGGTTTGTACAATTCCTGTAAACAGCAATAAAAAAAAATGAAGTTAGATAGATATGGGTGTAGCAAATTACTAAAGCTGGCTGGTCAATGGTGAACTCCACAACAAGCAGACTAAAGGATGCTTGCTCCTTTGCCTAACAAAATGAATTCCAAAATACGATGGTAATTTATTATTTTTTTTTTAAATGGATCAGAAGAATAAAAATTAGCAAATTAAAAGAACAATGTTGTGAATAATGTTAACGTTAAAAGAATAATGTTAATCCCAAAACAAATGCTGTGAATAAATTGGCACAGAAATTAGAAAACTTAAGAACCATTAAAGGAATTTGATAGCTCCAAGCAGTCATAAGAATCATTTTTAAGACAGAGCCTGACATAAAAGATATTATGTGATATGGTTGCCAGAAACAGAGGCTGATTTTGTTTACGCAGAAGGGTTCTGTGATCATAACTCTGAATTTGGCAAACTGCTTGTGCCTAAAATACATGACATACTTTAATCACAGGGATCATTCTTGGTATATAGAGGAATAGTCACATAAGACATTTACTTTAAAATATTTATGTATCCAGGCAGGCTTTAGCCAGAAAAAAAACCACATTAGAGCCTTACATCAATAATTCTACATTAAAAAAAAAAAAAAAGTGATTTGCTATTGCTTTATGAAAGAAAATGTGGCTATTATATATAAATACACACAATATGTGCACATGGTTATGCACAAAACTGTACTTGAAAAATGTTGATACTTGGAAAATAACCATAGACATTCTTTGGTCTTATTCTGGATCCAGTTTTGCAACCAACAGAACTATTTGTTGTTATAACTATGAACAATAAAACTTCAGCGAGCTACTATTGGTCTATTAATTGCTCTGACACCACTTCTTCCAGGAGTGGAGGGGCCAGTTGTACTATTCTTACAGATTGAGAATTCACTCTACCAACAAAAAAACCCTTTGCCTCAACGTATTTCTTTTAACAGGAAAAAAAAAATATTTTTAAAAAATTAAGCTTCTTTTTTTTTTTTTTTCCAGATTAAAAAGTAAAACAAGTAATTTTGATTTCTCTTCTACAATTTGCACTAGAAAAAGATGAGGGGGAAACCCTCATGTATTTTTGGTCAGCAATTATTTTAAAGGCATTTTACACCCACAGTCTCTCTGTTTCCTATTAGCATTAGTGTGTGTTCCCTCTTTCTCTCCAAAGGACAGCTACTGCATATTTCAAAACATCTTCAGTCTCTGAGGCACTTGTCACTTATATAACCGGAATATAATTCAGTATGTACAAAAACTGCATTGCAATAGCAGGAGTTTTTGCTCCTAGTTATGGAACTGGGAGTGTCGCGACATAAATCTCTGTAAAACTCTCAGGGATTTACATCTGCTTAAACCTCACTGTAAGACGGATAGACAGGCAAAAAAAAGTGGGGTTTAGGATGTGAGTAAAAGTTATGCAACAGGCAACAGGTATTTAAAGTCACAAAAGCAATTTTAGAAGTATGAACTCTCTGTCAGTGGTGGTCCCCAAGTCTCCTTGGACCAATATCCTTGGGGCACCACAAAATGAGTGTGCAACGCCCCAGGCTTCTGAGTCTTCTGAAAACACCCAAATGAATTGCTTTGGTCTTTTTATAGCCTCAGTTTAAATGATTCCAAGCCCCAGAGCAGCGACCCAACACTCATTTAATGAACCCAAAGCCCTGTTTTCCCTCGCCCCCTGTTCGGCCCGTATGGATCACAGCCGTGGCCCGGGGTGTGTGCAATGGGGGGACACTGCTCTCACAAATTCACACCCCCTGCTCCAAAGACAGTGACTCTAAACCCTTCTGCTCCCTCCCACCAGACTTTGCTGGTGTGTTCATAAAAGCAGGTTAGAAAGGCTGGGGTTGAAGCCCAGGAGCTCCCGCCAAAGCCTTCTCCCCACGCAGGGGCCTCACCGGAGCGTGTCCTATGGGGTTTGTTTTGTTTGCGCTCCCTCAGTCACGGCCCCTTTCTCTAAGAGAGGACCAGCTCAGGAGGAGTCCTTGGGAGTGAGGCAAAATCAGTCAGTGCTTCAGGGGTAGCTGGGAGTCCTCCAGAGAGGAGCAGGAAGGAGGACACGGGGCTGCCGTCCACGTCCTGTAGAGCGAGCCCCGCCTGTGCTCCTGCGACTCACTCAGGGCCTCGAACGTGGGATTTATTTTTGTTCCAAGTCAAAAAAAACAAACCTCTTGGGAATTCTAAAAGAAGATGTGACATTTGATGCAACCAATACATATGGCCCTGAGATTTAAGAATGCTATTTGTTTTTCAAAGAGGCTTCTTGTGTGAGTGCATTAATTCTGAGAACAGGAACGGGTCTCACAGTGCTGCAAGATCAAACTACTAAGGGACAAAAAATTCAAGAAGCTAAATATGTGTGATCCCAGAAAGAAAATATTTTAAATAAAGATTAGTTTTTAAGAAAATGGCTTCGTGCTGTTCACATACAGTTCAAGCTTTCCCTTATTATATACAAATAAAAAATGTTTATTTCTTTGGATGGCTTGTCAGTATGTGTCAGTTTGTAATGTTTTTGATAAAGTGTCAGCACAAAGCTGCAGTATATCAGGCCTCTTGTGTTTTCACCCATTTAGTGCTTATGGTTCTATCTCAGTAACTCTGTACGTAAAAAAAATGCATAATATTTTTTCCACTTGATAAGTCCACACTTAAGGGATCCTGGTGTATTGAAACAGTTATGCATGCCCCGCAGGTTACTTTTTTTCTTTTTTTTCCCTCCTATTTCCAGTTCCTCATTTATTTTTGTTTTTAACAGAATTTAAAATTAAGGTTTTTTGGTGCAGATAAAACAGCCAAGTGCTCACTGATGCTTTTAGAAAAATCCCTCTTTTGAATGCAAAAACTGTTGCAGTTCCACTATCCATAGCAGATCACACAGGAAAGTCTAACAAGCTTCTGGTGAAGCACTGAGCTTTTTTTTTTTTATTATTATTATTCCAGTCAGTCAACTGACAACAGCTCCAACCCGGTTAGAAATCCTTTAAACCGCACTTCAGAAATCACCATCACAATTGCTACTAATTGGCCCTTTTGCTGGCAGCCTCAGGAAAAGAAAAGCAGCAGTGACTGAAGGGGCCGTGGAGAGAGTGAACCCCTCCTGCCTGTCAGGAACCATGTCCCAGAGCAGGGCTGAGGATTCCTGAGGCAGAGGGGCTCTGGAAACCACCCCATGCTCCATCCGGCTTGTACCTGTGGTAACGGGGCAGCATCCCCTGGGCACAGGCCAGCCAAAGTCTATCAGCGAGCCTAAGAATCACTTAGTAAAGATTGCTAAAATATGTATTCAAATGGTTACTCTTGAACCTTGCAGTCGCAGGTTGTCTTTTATTACTTTTCTAGAAAGGAAAACAATGCAGCCAGGATGAAAGCGAGCCATGAGCTGGGCTGTGCCCTGCAAAATCTGAGTTGAGAGAGGATTAAACCCCACAATTATTGGTTTTAAAATTTTAGAGGCCTTTGTCTCGTTTTCAATGAAGCTATTAAGTCTATGCGCTGTGCTTTGAGTGCAATCCATAACCAAGCTCCAAGCCCACCCTTCCTGGGTACAAACCCATTTCACACAGCTCATGTGCAGTACCGCTCTTCACTGAAAACACAAAACTGATTTTCACTAACTCCTAATTCCAAGACTTTTTTTCAATCCTTTTTGATTCCTAATGGTATGTTAGGACCACAAAAACAACATCCAGATTTTGTTGGGAGCTATTTGTGAGCCATTTATCTTAAGAAAGACCAGGCCTTAACTGGTGTTCAGGCAAAAGCATTTTCACGTGAGTGAAATCTGCAGAAAGGATGTAAATTACTGAAGCAATTGCCCTATTGATTGTGTGATAAAGTGGCTTTCCCACTGTGTGGCAATTAAAGGATTGTGGCATTCCTTTCTCGAAAGGCTCTGCGGCAAGACAGCCAAACACGGAGCTGTAGGTTTGCATTTCGCTTGGAAGCCCCTTTGCCCAGCTGGATATTCCACACAATATTCCCCTGTAACTATGGGATTGCTGAGGCTGTTAGGCAGGCTGGGCAGGTAACGTGCACAAACCAAACCGACCTGTCCACCAAGCTCAAGGAACACCGACATAATAATACATTATTGCACTTATTTCACAATGGCATTTTCCCGGTTTGAGTAGGGTTTGTCCCTGCTGAAAGCTCCTCAACGCCAGATGTGCAATAGCTGGAGGATATTCCTGCAGCCAAGACTAAGACTTGGGCCTACTGCTCAGAATTCCTCACTGTTTTCCCCAACGACGGCTTAATGAGATTAAAGTCAGCAAAGTTCACCTTCTGGGGAGCAGGTGGAGAATTGTCGATCAAACTCCCCATCAGTTCACTGCCTGTGCCACGGAAAAAGACGTCCTCAGCCTCCATAAAACAGCTGGATTTGTCAAACTGCTGATCCTGAGCTGTGCCACTGCACAGAAGATGAAACAACTGCACTGGCACATCCCTCTCAGGACCAGGACAATGCAGCACGGAACGACTTGGAAGGTTCCTTGGATCCATCTTACTTGGATGAAATATCCAAATTGCTTCACAATGGGGATAATGAATGAGTGAAAGGGAAGTTCAGACACCAATGCAGTATTTCAGTTGCTGAAAAAACTGCATTAAAATAGACTGATCTAAAATTTTCTGTTAACGTAGACATCAGAATGGTTAAAAACAAAAAAGCAGCATCAAAACCCCACAACCAAGCCAAAACCTCTTGACATTTCTGGATAATTGCGTAAAAATTGAACTCTTCTGGTTATTAAAGGTTAATATGTTCTTGTCAATACACAATATACTTTGTGCAAATATTGTGAGATATAATAGTTTTGTGCTAGTGTAAACCAGTAAAACTAATTTTTTTTTTTAATATATTGGGAAAAAAAGCCCTTTAAACCACTTCTTTTTTCCTTACAAGGGAAGCAGTTGCTGGCAGCAATAAATATGTTTTCTACTTACTGATTTATTTATTGTTCTGTCAAACTAAGTACATTTGAAGTATTTCTGCATTAAATATATTCAACTTATCAAAAATCATGTACAGAATGAGAAGTGTCAGAATAAAATTAGCAAGATTTTCTTTTAGTGTAAGTCATAACAAACAGAGCTTTATATTTGGCACAATATAATTCTTGCTTTAAAATCAAAATTTAACCTTTAAATAAACTGCAGAATGAAAAAGCGGAATCCTGTTTTTCTGAGGAGGAATTTAGAAACAATATGTTGTTATGCATACAATTTTAATGAATAGAAGTGACTGCACAACAGTAATTATGAGACCCACATTTGATTGACACCAATATTCAAGTGGAAAATGAGTAATTCTGTGAATTTGGAAAAGGAAGGACCATAATTTTTTTGTTCACCATGTTAGTCAACAGCAGTAAGGACTTGCAGTAGGAGAATTAACACCCACAAGCTTTTTACTTAAAAAAATCTCTACACTTACAACTGCCAAGCGAAAAAGAAAAGATGAATTAATTACAAAATCTTAACAGAAATTTTCAGCAAATTGAGGTCCTAAGGAAAAGCAATTTTAATCAGACTTTTAGTTTGCTAGCAAAGACTTCTGCAAGTAAAATGGTAAAACTGATAGATACTTAACAGAGGCATGTGATTAAACCAGCAGTTTCACTCTCTGGGAGTTATCAGTCAACTCAAGAGAGCCAAACTATACCTGATACCCAGTACATTTGATTTTCCTAAATGCCAGGGTACAAAATACCTTTTTTTCTATCTATCATCTGGAGTAAAAAGTAGTCCTAAATGCAAATTTATTTTAGTTGCAGTTGCTGGTGCTCGTGCTGGGGAGAGTGACAGGACCTCGCACAGATTTCCCAGGTTCTTCCTGCACAGTCATGTCAGATGGGCACAAAACAAATATTACTCGGTACAGTTAAAACTCTGGAGTGGAAAGCATGAAACTTTTATTGTATTGAATGACTGAAATAAGCTGAAATTCAGATCATGTCACATCAGCAGGATGGACTCCAACTTGCCCAGGCAGTAGCCCTTACTCCAGGTGGGTATGGCCATAGTGTACAGAGCAGCCTAAATTATGATGGAGAAATGTAACACTGAAACCTTCCATTCTACATAATTTGGTCCATTCTCCTACTCCAACTAAGCCAGCAGTTGAATGTGTGGGGTGGTTTGATTTTTGTTCTCTCTGAGAAATGCTGTATCCTGAATTCTACCATTACTTCCACAGGTGCAGGAAAATTGGACTGACTTGCACTCGTGCTGACTCCATTTCAGCTACGAGTGAAGCCACGAATTACTGCTCATCATCCCATGGTTCGAGTGATACGCTTCAATTTAAGGCCTACACCCAGGATAACACAGAAGTGGAAAGCTCACTAGAGTAACATATCTTTCAGCTGGTAGAGTAACCCCATTTTTTGGAAATGAAGATGTTCTTATAGACACTTAAAGATGCATTTCAAGAAGGACAACACTGTACTTGAGTTGTATGCCTAATTTGCAGTGCAAAGATAAGAAATCAACTGCTTGTTCTTGACTCATATTTTCAATGAGCTTGTTACTTGCTCTGCTCAGTGTTTATGCGAGAAAAATTGCTCATTGAAAAGTAAAGTAGAAAAGAACAAAGAAAAAAACATTTTTAGCTTAATTTTAATTTGTGCATGCTGGGCAAACAGCATGAATTTTCCTGTAAAAACTGTGTTGAAATTGGAGCCATTGAGCTCGGGAGTGCTCAATCTCAGTTTTGCTTGTTTAACCAGTTCTTGATTTCCAAGCAAGTGAATCTAATGCATGATGCTTGGGGATGCTTCTTACTGTATTTCATTACAGCTGCTGAGAATTTAAAGCAATTAGCTTTTTGTGTTTTCTCTGCTTTTTTTGTGCAGTGTTCCCTACCATGGGACTGCTCTTATTATCTTGTATGTTAAAGCTCATCAAATTTGTATCCTTGTTTGCCAGGCAAAAATTAGCCGTGAACTATAGGAGCTGCTCTGGAGTTCTGCTCTGTACATGCCTGCTGATTTCTGCAATATGCTGCTGCTCCGAGATCAGCTCGGGGGTTACTGCCTCGCCTCAGGGCTTAAGCAGATGTTCTCCGTTTTGGGTCGTTCATACGAATTTCGACACCAAACACTGTGTCCTTCTTGCTGTCAAAGTTATTTGAAGAAACTTCCACACTCTATAGCAGGACATGGATTCTAACTAGTGAGTTACACCTCTGAAGCGGCACAATATTCATTTTATTTTGTACAAATGGAGCGATATTTAAACTTTGTATCAAGCTGTTCTCTGTCTCTGCTGTCCCCATATTTTGTGACCTTTTTTGATAATAATTCAGATGTAAGCTTACACAAAAGTTGCATGCAGCTCTCAGAAACCAAGAGAAGTATTTAATTATCCTAAAACAGTCTCCTGAATTCTTTAGCACCATTCACAATTCCATCTGTGGCCCTCCAGCATTGTGCACTTGGCATCATAGAACACAAACAGAGTATCTTAATCTCTGGATAGGAACATGATAGCCTGCACAATCAGATACATTCCATAGAGATAAATCTTTCCAGAAACTTTAATATTTCCCAGCATTGGTGGTGATGAGCAGTAAGCTTGTACTTGAATGCTGTTTTTGTTTTCTGCCACTTTCTGGATACACAAAAATACGTAGGCAATAAAACTAGCAGTTGATGAAAAAGTACAACTCTTCGAGTTGTAAGGATTTCCTATTCGACTCCTGTTAAAGACATGGAAAGAGCAGCCTGAGAAATCTTTTCAAAATTGAAAACCCAGTTTCTACCCTGTTCAATTTTCACTCCATCTCCAACAGTTAACGATGAGCCAGTTAACTATGGTGCTCTTTTTGTTACACGTGTTTTCTCTGTAGAAATAAGCTGACTCTCCTTAAATCAGAACGTGCAGTAGACAAACAAAGGCTGTGTAAGTTCTTCTTCGAGCCTTCTGAATGCCAAAGGAACTCAATCCTTCTGCATCTGAGCAAAATGCCTGTAACCAGTCCTAGGCTGTTCTTCCTGGAATTGGGAGTGTGTGGGGATGGGGACCTTTCTGACTGCAGAGGCTGCCTTAACCCTGATCCCACCCTGCTGATGGAGGCACGGCTCTCTCATAAACAGGACAGTGCAGCCACCTCAGCTCCTGGCACTCTTTTGCTACTAATTGTCAGGAAATGGACTGCATCTTTCGTGCTCTCTCTTGAAGATTCAAACACCCCTCTCGAAAAAGTTGAGTGCAGACATCCTTTACATTTTATTTCACACATTCTATTGCTTTGGGTTTGAGGGTGGGCTTAGGGTCCTTTTCCTAAGACTGTCATGAGGTTAAAACTCTAAAGCTTTTTTTTTTTTTTTTTTTTTTTTTTTTTTTTTGTGGAATACAGTTGGTACTTTACATTTAAACCTCTGTTCTGCGTTTTGACAGTAAGCTTGAATCTGGTAATCTACCAGAGGCAAAAAGCAGTCTCAGCAGACATGCTCCAACCTTGTGTTCGACCATATTAAGAATTAATACTTAGTCTTGCCGTACAACCCAGCTTTAATAAAGCCACCTAAATCCTCTTGGCTGCTGCTTTGACAGGGCAGCATCAATCGCGGCGCTCGACTTTTGTATTTGCTAATTCAATAGGCAGCCAGACAAGGCTTTCAGAGCTGCGTTTATGGGATAATGAGGCTTTTTACATAGTTTCAATTTTTGCCATGTTGACAGAAAAAAGAGCATCTTTGAGAACGATGGATTTTAAAAATATTTTCAGAATAAATGCTTCCTGCATGTCAAATGCTTCTGATAGGACCAACTGTTTGAACTTTCTTTCAAATTATGTAGTGTGTCTTCAGGAAACTTGGACTTGGGATTGGCCTGCTTTTTGTATCTTCATTGGCAATTTTTTGACAGCAGAGAGAAGCCTTAAAGTATCATCAGTTTAGGGGGAAGATAAATCTAAGACTTCTAACAGGCTTCCTGTGCCTCATTTCCTTGCATTTTACGTAACTTTCACATCTCTAACACAATACTGCTACTTTTTGGCAGTTCCAATTACATTTTAATACGGTAAAAGCACGAACCTACATATTTAGCTGAAGGTTTGTGCATCTGAGTGGAAATGTAGAAGATGGCTGGTGCTGATCTGGTTAAACACACCGCTGCCCAAAAGAATTTGTCTCAAACCTGCCTGCATGCAGCCCTTTGCTAAAGCTGTCAGTGCAGCAGAGCAGCTCCTCTGCCTGTTGGCCTGCTCTGGCTCTCAGGGAGGGAGCTCCACAGCTCCTGACTTCACTACCTTATCCTGTCTTTAATTAATAATCAATTTGATTAAGTAAGTAGATCTGGTCAAATTACTTCTTTACTTTTTTTGCCCAAATGCTTTGGAAGTTTGGATTTTTTTCAGACCCAGACTCAAAGTGTCAAGGACAAATTCACACTGATCTGACAACGCCAAGATTATATTTATGATTAGAGAAGATAATTTTCCAAATTTAATACTTCTAAGTAGGGTTGTTTGTTTTTTTTTTCCCCACACTGGAGTCTCTACACTGAGGCTTCTTCTCTAGTTTCTTTGGAAGTTTTAGTACTTTTCCATCTAATTTCTTTTTTTTCTCATTTATGGAGTTCTGTTCACTTCTTTTTCAGTACATTCTTAGTTATGTTTGGCTCTTGATTGGGAATTTTGACCTCTGAAGCATTTCAGTTTTAAAAATACCAGTAGAGATCAAAATAGTTCTGATTTAAAACTCATTAACATGTAATATTTGAAATCAAGAGTCTTCCGAGCCTGGCCTCACTCAGCAGTCAGGGGCTATGGCAAAACTGTAGATTTTCTTTTATCTGTCCCTTATATGAGTGCAAATCCACCAGTATTTGCATTTTGTCCTGAGTGCTGCAGCAAGGTTCTGCCAGGGTTACATGATGCAAAAGTACAGCATATATGCAAATAATGGACAGATAAGCCACATTACTGGGATTTGCTTAATTAGCTGTTCTGATTTAGTCAGAAATACTCATCTGAACAGGTAATACTGCCTCAGCAACACCACCTTTTGGTGTTTCAGTGCTTTTCTAGCAATCAGCGTTTTTAACATGCTGCATGGACACCAGAGCAGCTTCAGGTCTCGCTGGTATCCCCAAGGGAAGTTCAGATCCAGCTTCTGTAAACTCTGCACACTTCAGCTGTTCTGCTCACAAAGACGGTGACTTGGTTCCCCTCTGACTCTGTACTTTGACAGTTAACACCTACTAAATATTGTTATATATAGCTTTTTGATGAAACATCATTTCAGAGGCTTTACCTTTCTGACATTTCTGCAACCAGTTGATGTTTGGAACTGCACAGAACAGCATTTATCAGGAAAAAAACCCAAAAAACAAAGAGTTAGGGACTTTTAAATTGCAGTGGAAATTAAGAGTAAGAATCTAGAGCCTCCTCTCTCATTCTTGATTTTTTCCTCACCCTGCCGACAGAGACCTTGTCTCTGTAACTTGATAATTTAGTTCTTTCAAGCTCTGCATCTTTTGACATTTACTAAGGACCTTCATTGATTTATCTCAGTTAAGTACATTCATATGTTGACAGTTCCTAATCATTTATTCTTATCTGTCCAGTCATGGCTGTACAACCCAATCTCTCTCAATCTTCTGAATTACCACAAATCAAAGCCCTTAGGTAACAAACCCCAAAACTTAGTAAGCAAACTTTGCAAACTGATTCACCTGCTACTTTTTTTTTAAGGTTTTCTTTGCTTCTTCCCCAGTTTTGGAACCAATCTGAAGAGCCCCCTGAACAAATTTACTATATAATAAAATTCAGTTGTGTTACTAGCTCTGTTTATGAGGTTAACTTATGGAAAAAAACTTCCATAAACAGAATAATTTGACATTTTGCTGTTTAAGAGCCACCCTGCTTCTTACTCAAGTCAGGACTGATGGAGCTGCTGCTGTCAGGGAGTTTGTCTCCTGTAATACCCAGGTGAATGCAGATGCCTGTTCACATTAAAACACATTGCTCATGCATCACAGAGTTGCTCAAAATGTGAGTTTGCCCCCTGCTGCTGCTGCTGAGCCATCCCTTCACTTCACACACTTTTGCCCAGGGCCATGCTGGTTTCTATTCATAAAGGCTTCACATCAGTGTCCCGCTGCTGCCTAATTGCAGCTAGGAACTCAAAAGAGCAGCACTGTGGCTTTTTCTAATGGGTTGTGGTTGGAAATCCCCATGCATAATATACTGTGGCAGGATATCAGATTCCTGTCACACACCAAAATTCGAGTCAGCCATTCGAGTTGTAATTGTGTTAACGGCAAATTGCCTGTTGCTGGATTCTTTTTTGCCCAGTAACAATTTGTAAAGCTATCACAGAGTTTTCAAAGTAGAGGCATAACCATATTTTCACTAAATGTGTCTATATTTTTTCCCTGCCCTGGAAGTGCTGTGTGGATTGCCTTCTTCAGCCTCCTAATTGAGGGAGTTACTGACTCCTGCCCTCTCGCACCGCTGTAGGTCACAGACAGCGATAGTTTTACAGTCTTGGAAAACCTCCCCGATCTCTGAATTCCTGTAACGACAGCAGATTTAGACAATTACCAGCGTTTTTAACTCCGTCACTCTGGGGTTTGTGACTTAGCGGCAAAAACAATCAGGCGATGCTGAGCCCTGACGTGAGAGCTCCAGCTCGTAGAGCTCGTCTGCAAAGGAAGTCAGCGAAGCGCTTCTCACATGGCCAGTGCAGGACAAAGAAACCATCAGCGTGGAATCTATCGCCATCATTACACCTGAGACTGTCAGAGCTGTTTCCCAAGAAGGTTTCTGACAAGGTGAAGCACCACTGTGACTGCTGCTTATTTAATGCCGCATTGTTGGCTCGTTATCTACACACACCTCCAAGCTCAACGAGGCTTTGATTGCCCTTGCATTACACACAATCATTCAATAAATCAAAAAATAGACTATTTAAATACAAACATTGCACTTTGAACTTTGCTTCTGAAGTGCTGGATGCACAAAATGACTGAAAAAAGCAGAATATTGCTTTATACCAGTCTAACTAGTGGCTTAATAAAGAGCAAACATGAGGTAAGAAATGGTGATAACTTAAATTGCCAAAAATATTTTACGTTTTCTGCATTGTATTATCAACAAAATGTTTTGTTAAACTAAATAAAGTAATGCTAACAAAGACCTACAAGGTTTTTTAATATCAATAGGTGGAAGTTCTACCAGAACTGTTCTTTTCAAAGAGGTTAATACCATTAGATTAAAAAACTCAGATTATTGGTAGACTTATTAGAGAATCGTACATTAAAAAATTGTTTCAACTTTAAAATTAAAGGATCATCAGACTTAGAAATAATTTTAATATAATCCTAAAAGAATTCCTGGAAGTATATGTGACAGCAGGAGGAATATTTTTCGTGTGCTGGAAAGCATCTGCTTTAAGATCTTATTCATCTTCTATATCCAACAATCCTTTGCTTATGGCCAACAAGCTTTAGACATGTGATGTATTGCAGGGAAATCTAATACAATTAACATGCAGCTATAATTCACTGAGATAAAAATTCTTGATAGATCTGGAGCACTTGAAGGTTATCTTGCTACGCAGTCACACATTGGAAATGCTAAACTTATTTTTTTAAAATTATAGTTTGCGTTGTTCTTCTCTATTTAACTAGAAAATGTGTCTGTTCTCAGATGTCAATAGAGAAAAAGAACCACTTGTAATGGTAAGATTCATGTGTGACCCTCCTGTCTCCTCTCTTTTAAAGTGAATGTGGGCCAGAAAATAAGTTTTACTGATCAGCTGGTTGATAGCTACTATGAGAAACTTTATGGTGGTTATGACTGAGATCTGTAAATGAATATAACTCGACTGCACTAAGGATAAGATAAAATAGTGCTAACCACACAGACGGATCTTGCATTACAGGGGAAAGGTAGAAGGACAAAAATAAAGCAACCAGAGCTGTTCCTTTAAATCTCTAATTGCCAGATTTATCAAATTTACAGCATTATTCACTTGTATGCTTATTTCCACATTGAGTGGAAATAAGTCTGACCTTGAGTGCATATCTGTATCCATTCTACATCCACATCCACCCGGTGGGTGAATAGTCTTTATCTGATCGAGTCCAGAATCTCACCCACTGCAATCATGGATTTCTAAAAGAGGATTTTATTGTTTAAAAAAAAAAAAAAAATCACTTCCCTTTCTGTATTTTACCTGCTGAACTCCATACATACCAGCACATTCAGTCATTTCAAAGGAAGTACTTCTCCATCAAAATACAGGGTTAAGTGGGACCAATCAATATAAAATATACAGCAGGGACGGGGAAAAAAAAAGTTCAGGTCAGATACTTTGAGAGATATAAAATGTCACAGTTAATTTTTCACTCATCTAGACTGAAAAGGAGCTGCTGAATTATCTATGAAAGTGAACTAACTCTGATACTTAGACATCAATGCTGCATAACATGATCCAAAAGAGCAGAGCCACTTCATTATTCCATTATTTACTCGCTCACATGCAATAGTTACTATCATATATGTATATACATGTATAGAGAATCACTGAGCCTTCCAAGTGATCATATTATGGGACAATCTTAATTTGGGGAAATAGAGAGGGAAATGTACCCAGTGGAAGCGAAGGATGTGTGTACAAAGTGCTGCCTGGCTCTCTGTGCCAGGCCATCTATGTAATGCTCCCACAAGTCATGCAAAACTATTTCTGTGCCCAAAGTTTGGCCCATTGCAAAGAAAATCATTGTTTTCTATAGTGCTGAACTTACTCAACCAAATGAAATGAACTTCTGCCAACAGCACTTCCTCTGAACTTTATTCTGCCGACTCAATTGCCAAATTGTTCTCCTAATCTTCAACTGTTCCAGTGACTGTTCTTCGAAAAGCAGACAGCCCTCACTTGTTACAACTCCTTTGAAAGATTTTCTTTGGGTTTTGTTCCTCTCAAGGATTCACCTTCAGGCTTCTTGAAGCCAAATAAAAATAATTACTAGCCCATGGTAACGGCTACTCTCACTTTGAACCTGCAAACACTTTTGCAAATTCTCTGCCCATTAACTTTAAATCTGACGTGTCTAACACCTCACAATGCAAAAAATCTGAATGCTGCCTACCGTTTATAATGATCTGACAGCCTTTTGCCATCTCAGACCCTACACCAGTGATATTTTCTCCTTTGTTTTTACTGAGGCGTTTTTCTAACTTGTCTTGGTGGTAACTATGGTGACAGTGATGCCAATGAAGAACAAATCAAAATGTATCAGATCAGATAGAGACCCAGGAATGTACAGATATTGTGCGGTTCTTGGTATGTTAATTTGCATTTAATAATTAATTAATCACATTAGGATTTCGCATAGAGATGTACAAAAATACTGGTACCTAACTGGCAGCTGCCAACTTCCTGCAGCCTTGAAAATGAATTCAGGATTGAATTACACACACACACACACACAAAAAAAAAGCATCAGTCATACTGAGCACCCATCTGGAAATTAAATGTCAAAGATAAATGCAAGAGAGGGGAAAAACATCAAATGAGAAAAAGTCAGTGTGCTTTCAGGAAGACACAGTCTGTTCAGAACAAAATTACCAAAGAAATGAGATATTTGCTGAATACCAAACACTTGCTTTGACTTTTTTTTTTTCATATTATGACCACCAAAGTGTCTATAAAAATACAATCTTTTTGTAAATGCTCACCAAAAAAAAAAAAAAAAAAATTCTGTGACATCTTTCAGAGGAATTCAATTCAGGAAAAAAAACCCCCTACGCTTCCATTTTACATCTTACAGATTGCAATACATTGTCAGATAAGGAAAATCTTAATCATTATATCTGTACATGAATATGTGTTTTTCCTTCTGTTTCCTGAGTGGATTTCTGCCCTCCATGCACATCTTGTAAGTGACTGTCATTCGATAACTGATTGAATGCAAAATCACTGAAAAATGCAAAACTTCCATGCGGTTTTATAAAATGCAGCAAATTACCAGATTTATATGTGAAAAACTAGCACAGATCAATAGATCAGAAGAAATGGATAGTTAGAATCACAACTCCTACTCCTTTCAAGGAAAAGTGAGGGCTCTTCACTGTGTCATTCTAACGGCTTCCCTCAAACTTTTTTAAACCTGCGCCACAACTATTGACAATCTCCAGATTTATCCACGTGGAGATACTCAAACTTCTGCTGGAAGCAACCGCCAGAGCCAGTATCTGAGCACTCAGGAGGCTGAGAGAGCAGCTCTGGCAGGTCTGCCCGTGACAACCCGAGGAGTTCCCAGCTGCTCCCGCCAGGCTCCTCCTGGGAGTTGTGGCACACGCAAAGGAGTCGCGGAGGAGCAGCGGGAACAGCTGGCGGCTCCATGGATTCACACACCCACTAAAGGAAGTGTCTGAGTGTGTCTTCAGTGCTCCAGTACAAAGCCTAAAAGCTGAACTCGAGGCATCCTCACAGTGAGATTTGTCAGAGGTTATTTATTATTATTATTATTATTCCATCACCTGCTGGTGCTTTGGTGACGTGAGATCCCTTCCTCACGGAGCTGATGCGAGAAATGGAAGTGTGCCTGAGAAACGGGGCTAAAATCAGCTCTCCCAAACACGTTCTGTGGCACAGCGCACACAGACAGATGCCTTTGCTTGATGGAGTTTATCAGTAGTTAGGTCACTTCTCATTTGTCTCTAATGTGAAGCTGCAAAGTCTTGAAAAATTCACATCAAACTCAAGTTCGGGACCTTCATCCCAGATTGGGCTGGGTGCAGGGGGCCAAGCCCACTTTTGTCAGTTCTTATATCAGAAGTGGAGAACCACAAACACAAAGTAATGAAAAAGAAATAGTTATGGAACCATCTCCTAAACAATTGTTTACTCCTGCACTCTTTATTTCATTATACACAAGGTCACGACAGCAAGAATGGGCTGCTGTAATGACTTTCATGATCCCTTCCCAGATCTGCAAGTCTAAGCAAGGTGGAAGTGTCATTGAATGTTATCACACAGCAGCATCAGAGGGTTTAATACACTGGCTCACCTGAGCGCTCTCTTATTTACATTAGGTGCAAATTAATAAGTGATTCAGACATTTTATGTCAGATTTGAACTTTTTGTTTCCCACAATCTTTTAATCTGCACGAAGTTCCAGTATTTGACCCTTTGGTGCCTTATTGATTTGCCCCTCTGCACAGAGCTGTCACACCTCCTTTGTGTCCTGAGAATGTTTCACATCTGAGAGGAAATTACTCCAGTACTGAATGCAGTCATTTTTTTATTTCTTGGTGGTAGCTGTGACTCAAATGCAGATCAAATGCCTTGATCCAGCATAGCGCATTTTTCCATAGAGCAGAAAAACATTCTTACAAATGCACTTTGTGAGCTGGATTGGCAATTCCGTTAATTTATTGGGGAAAAAAAAAAAGAAGAAAATTAAATACGGCTGACCTGATTTTGAAAAAGAGTAGAAAACATGAGCATGCAATTTCCCTGAAACTTTAAGAAAACACTTATAGATCTTAGAGTACAAAGGTGAAGCTCAGATTGCTCTTACTTTTAGTGACAATGTAGGAAAGAAAATAAATTTTCTAACTAATTAGCAAGAAATATCCTCAGATAGCCATTAGGGAAAGATGCCTAGGAAAGCACTACCGTAATCAATTAGCAGGGATGCATTCTTAATTAAGTCCAAGCATTGGGAATGGTATATGCTGCAATGCTACTATTGAATTAATCATTTGTAAATAAGACTGGGGGTAGAAACTGCAGTGTACAATTCTTATGAAGAACCCACTCTAAAAGCAATTATATATTATATTATATTTACTTTAAATTTGGCATTTTATGACCTTTAACCTAAACCAATTAAACTCAATAACAAGACTAGAAAACACAGTGTCTGCCCAGTATAGAAGCACTTAAAAAATTATCTTTGCTTCAGAAGTGACCAGCCAAAATCATTAACATGAGAGCAGCACTAGAATGAAATATTTATTCAATTTCTGCTGAAGAAATGAAAGCACTTTTTAAGTTATTTTGACCACATACAGGGAAGGAGTAGAAAAATATAAACATATTTATTCTGCTGCTTCTTTAAGCACACAATGCCAGCATTCCCTGACCCCCCTGTGATGGGTCTACCTTCACCACAAGTACCCTTTTATTAAAAATCATTACTAGGAACAACATTTTATTAAAGTTTCACCGATCTCAAAGTCTTTCTGCAGGAAAACAGAATTTCTAATCTAAGAACTGGATTCTTTCTAGGGCTCTTTCCTACAGGTACAAGAGAGCAGCCAAGAGCAAGGAGTGACCTATTTCACTCCTCGAGACATTGCCTTCAACAGGATTTTGCTGGACATTCCCTGCTCTGGCACCTGCACAAAGCACTTCACATCCCCTGCCCTTTCCAGCTTGTAGGGACGACGATCCTTCCCGTGCCACACAAAAGTACTTATTGCTTTTCTCATTCTGCTGGGAAGAAGAACAAGATTTCTCTTGGCTTCCCCATATAAATAAAGATCAAGAATAAAATATTTACTTACAAACAGTGTTGTGCTGCTTTTCCAGTGGCATTTCAATTTTCAGCCGAGGTGACCTTCAGAGGCTCTCTCCAACCTCCATGTTTCTGTGGTTCCAGTACTTTATTTGCAGTATTTCCTCCAGGAGGGGAGAAGTTTAACATGCTGGTCATAAACTATAGTACACTGATGTGAGAGTGGAGCTATGGAAAGTGGTGCTCGCTGGTTAGTGTAAGCAGAAATGAAATCATAAAAAGAATTTTCTGCTACTCTGACTGGTTTTTATTCATGACATCTTGGAGAAGAGGGAAAATGAAATTTTAATGTTAGATTTGTAGCTATTATCACATATCCAATGACAGATATGTAGATGAGTTCTCATATTCTGAGGGGTGTTCAAGGAAGCCATTAGTCCATACCATTTGCTTTTACTGGCACATCCTAAAATCAAAGGCTGACTCGTGCCTTAGGGTTTATTTATATTGTAGTATAACTGAAATAACTAAATAATCATACATTAATGTCCAGAAAGTTGTTATGTAGCCAAATCAAGCTATAAAAAATAAGATTCTCTAACTCTGCAATACCTTTGCCTGTTAGGATCACAGAGCGATGATGTGATAAACATTTCAGAGAGCCACTGTCAGCAGCAGCCACACTTTGGGCCTACACCTCACCTCTCCTCGGTTCGTGCCTGAGACTCCACTTTTGCTAGGTGAGAACTTCCCAACATTGTTTTCTCTGTCTCTGAGAGGAAAATCCCTTAAAATATGTATTGGTCGCTAGTTCTGTCAGCATGGCACAACTCTGAAACGTTTTCCGCATACAAATTCGTAGCTGTCATCACGGTTTTGGCAGAGCGCTGTTTGGGTGCCTGCATGTCCCAGCTCGAGCTGGGGGATGTGTGACATGCAAACACTCTGTGTAAACACAATAAATCTGATGTGTCCAACAGCAGCTTTGCTTTGCATGCACAACTCGTCTGCATGGCAAACGTGACTTGCTCTGAAAAGCTGATGCTGGGCTGGTGGGTCTGGGCAAGTCCTTCAAGCCCTGAGCAGGGACCACAGGAACACAGACCATAAATAGCAGCAGATATAATTTTCTCTGGGGTTTTATTATTAATCTTGGGTTCCTTCACGTTAACCATGAATTAAGTGGGGGAAGAAAGAGACTATCCTGAGGCCTTTTGGCTCAGTATTATAGTTCAGGTACCAATGCGTGCAAGAGCGTGCATTTTCAAGAAAAAGAACATAATTATCAATTCACTCACTTTTGGAAGCAGAGGCACCTTCAGCAGTAAATATTAACCACCAGCTACAACTCACTGCTGAATGCCTGACGGGGGATGCCAGAACAAGTAGATCCCAGGCTGGATGCTTTTGGCAAGATCCTGCTGCTTCACTCCGTTCATGAGGAGGCAGACTGGCAATTTGACAGGATTAGAACCTAATTTCATTTCAGCTTTTAGTCATCTGTTCATTCATTAGTATCTGATCAGCTGAAGTATGTGACAAGTTACCAAAATAGCCAAAATATGTGGAATGTTTTTGATTAATTTTAGCCTTAGAGCCATTGCTTTTCAGCATATTCTGCATTCAGAAATAAGTGTAATAGTGGTCCTCACCAGTGAAGAAATGCACACTTACATGTTAATTTTGAAGTCACTCATTCATAGCCATGAAAAATTGTATATACAATATGGGATGTACCCTAGCCAAAGGCATCTATCCTTAGAATATGCCTTGTTAACTTTCCAAGGAAATGGGATCCACAGATATTACCAGAGATGAAGCAGCCAGTGATGGAGCCATTTTTCGAAACGCCTTTGACTGAAGCGCGTTGCTGCAGCAGGTATGCAAGAGTGCACTCTGAATGCATTTTCAAAGTCAAACTCAGAGTGACTGTATCTTCTCCCCCTGAACTTTTGATCAAATGCTCATGATTACGTGCTGATTTTGTCAGAAACTCCATCCAGGCATGAACGGTGTACCTGCTGCAGCAAGGTCATGATATCGCAAGTTTCCATCCCACAAAATAACCTCCCATTAAGAACTCATTTTTACCAATTGATTGCCAGAGCTCCTGTGGAATGTATCTATGGATGTTTTCTTTTTTATACACAGTTTAGCAGATGCTCTGGTTCCTAGTGAATTCTAAGGACCCTCAGAAGTGCAAAGAAACATTCCCGGTGTACAGCGTGGGGTGTAAAATTATCCAGGCAGCACAAAGAGCACAGGGGCAGGGAGAGTTTCCATGCCTTGGTGCGGCTCAGTTTCTCACTATTAGCATTTTAACTATCCATATTATCACTGCATTTATCCATATTATCGCCACATTTATCCTATCAAAATACAAAATTGTGACAAACCAACTCCCACACACTTTTACCTCTTCTGCACATTGATTTGTTGGAATGCAAATACATGCTATTAACAGGGCATCCTGTTGTGCTCAAAGCTGATTTTCCCTGTTAAGCTTTCTTTTCAGATTGTTTTTCTAACTCTTCTTTGTTTTTAGAATAGGAGGAATGGGACAATTTAATTGTGTTAAGTAGATCTATGACAGTAGAGAGAGATTTTTGAGACATCCCATATTTTGCTTAGATTGTTCCTTCTTAGAATCTTAAGTGTTTATTATTTTCTCCACTTGAATGCTCTAGTTTCTGTATCCTCTCTCTTTGAAAAAAAAATGAAAGAAGTAAAACCAGACTTCTATTTTATTCTGGTAGTGCTTCAAATTCATCAACACAAACAGCAAGAACAACTGGTCACTGCTTGCAAAATCTGCATCAACCTCTAAATTAAAATACATTCTCTCTGAATAGATTTTAAGATGTTCCCCACAAAAATGTCAATAAGTTTATTCCCTGGAAGGAGTTTAGTTTGGTTCTTGATTGGCATTTTTTTCCCCAAAGCTGTAAGTCCTCCCCTTCTGTTTCTTCACCTGACTGTCCTAATCCATTCCCTGATTCATTGGTTTTTATAAAAGTGTAATTACCAAAGTGTAACTGTTTCATACAGATATCAGGAAATGGATAATGTACTTTCCACAGAACACACTGTAGTCCAGAACTGTTTAAAACCAGCAATAACAGCAAGAGGGGATGACAAACAGCTCATTTCTTCGCCTGTTGATGGATTTGAACCACACCACCACCATAAACTTTTATGATCTACAGTAGAAACTTGGCTTTACCTACTGAGGCACAGAAGAAAACTGCTACTTGCATAATTTCCTAACTGCATAATCCAGGCTTTTTTGTCTTTAGTGTGCCAAAACTACTGGAAGCTTCTATTGAGTGCTGAAAGGCAGAATTTGCTCTTGAACCATCCACCTCTAAGCTCTGTCACACAGCTCTTGAGCTGCATTCCTTATTTCTCCACATTAAGTCATAAGACCTCATATGAAAGATTATGAAGAACCCTTGAATTAAAAAAAAAAAAAAAAAAAAAAAAA
>VZTE01002857.1:1523337-1605788 GCA_013397775.1 Eulacestoma nigropectus
AAAAAAAAAAAAAGGAACTATTTTTTTCTTTTTAACTTAACATTTTCTCTTTTACTGTGACAATTATTAAACAGCCCAAAATTGCCACTTTGTGTAGGTTTTTTTGGCAGATAGGTACTGAATCTGGAATATATGCCAAAGTGCAGCAGGGTTTTGCACATGGACATAATCTCAAGAACAAATTTCTTCTGGCCACATTTTTCCAGTGCTTATTGTTTTGGCTGATTCTTGCCCATAAAAAGTTTCAAATGAAAGAGACACTTGTTTGACACATTGTCTGCAATAGTGCCTCTGAACACTGTGATTTGCTCAGTATTGACTTAAAGTGCAATTTATTCAATGAAAAGACTCTAAGGAAAACTAGGATGCTGCAGGAATAGCGTGAAGTATTGACCTAATCCAAACTTGCTTGGACAAACTGGCAATATCTAAATTGAAATAGTACATCTGGAGGCAAGAAGAAAAAAGTCTGGTGCCTCTACAATTTGCATATTCTCCCAAGTAGCAGCATAAAACAAAGCCTGAGCTGCTGCTGCAGTGCAAACCTTCTGGCTGTGCGTAAATCTCTGCAGGAAATCCGGGCAGCAGATCCTGGGCTGACACAGCCTTCACTCAGAGGAATTTACAGCAGCAGAGGATCCAGCTCTGCTGGGGTTTCTGTGCTGCAGTGTGATGGAAAGATCCGGAACCACGGTGCAAACATCCAGCTTGGGTAACCCCCTTCCCTCGTGGCTCATCGGCCCCAGGGAGATCCCTGTGATCTGAAATTGCTGGGGCCAGGCTTGGGCTCACAGGGCAACTCTCCACAGGCACAGAAGCACCCACAAACTGAAACACCCACAAACTGAAGGGCACTTTACAAATATCATTCACAAACCATTCCCGAACCCGCAGCAGCAACCTGTGGGACAGCAAACCCCAGCCCGTCCCTGCAGTTCTCCCTGTTCCTTCTCGGTGTGCTTTGTCAAGGCTGCACATCGTTTTCTCAATACACCCTTTTCACCATAAGACATTTAAAATCTGTTTGGCACACACACATGTTCTCTGTTATGCCCCAAAACCAGTTCCGCTCAGCATTTCTTCAGTGAATAGTTTTGAAGCAACAAAATGTAAAAGAAGCCGGCTCAGTGTGATTTCACTTACAACAGGTTTTTTCTTCATTGTTCTTGCTATTCTTCTAGATCACTGCAAATTATTTTTTTTTTTCTGGGGGAAGGGCTTTTCTGTTTTCATTTCTAATTGAGTCTTAGTTATGAAAGAAGATAATTGGTTTGTTTCTACTAAAAGCCAAACAAAAAGTAAATTATTAACTATGTTCTACCTAAGATCACATGGAAAAAATCTGTATTTGAGATTATAGATTCATGAGTTTAATCTTAGACTCTAAGATAGTATTGGATCATATATGAACAACAATAATCAAGATTGCAGACAATTATTTTATGTCTAAGGGCATTTTCATTGAAAAGTTGACTACTGTAATGCAATAATCCTACACTTTGGAGTGAGCTTTATGGATATAGCTTCATGAATATGCATTGCATAACTGTTTTTTTCTTTTCTAACTTTATATAAAAAGTCTCATATGCTAATTCCCACTGCAGAGAATCTCTGATGAGCCCTGAATTTACTTCTAAGTTTTGTTCTCATTTATGATGGACTAATGTCAGAACACTTCTTCTCAATGCTCAAGAACAAAGTTTACTGTACTAAAGACCAAATCATGAGTAAAAGTCCAAACAAAACCCAGCATATTTGGAATATGCAATGGCATAATGATCCAGTATCTGTTTTTCCTCTAAACAGCATTAATTTTAATAATATTTTTACACTAATATCTGGTGCAAAATTAGTTAGTCTTTCTTGATGTTTATTCTGGGTCATTCTGCTTACAAAACTCCCATGCAACAGCTTCTTCTACTCACGACGGTAGTTTCAATGAAAACTTTTAAAGACTAGATCAAATTTCCAGCTGTAGGTTCAGGAAATGCTACTTTCAAACTCTTATCCTGGACCTGAATGTTTTGAAACTGTGGTTGCCTAAAGATTGCATGTGCCAGTGTACAAGATGAGACAAATACTCCACGGGCTGCAGCGCCAGCAGATTCCGGCATTGATTAGCTACAAATTGCAACTCTGCTCTAATGCTCTTTCACTGAAAACCATAGATTTGCAGCGTGTTGCTCCCATTAAAGCAAATTAATCTCCTCCACAGCAGAAGATGAGGGTTTAGCAGCCATTCCATCCCTCTCACTCCATGGAGTGGTGCAGAAACACTTTGCTCACCCAGGGAGATGCTGCTGTGTACAGATCGTCTGATATTCCCAGGCAGCTTTGCAAAGATGTACTCCGGGTTTCAGTGAACAATTCCCAAAGGTGTTGTTGAAAAATATCCACGAACTCCACACAGTTTTGAATATCTTGGATTTCTGTTTATTGACCTTGACGTAAGTGAATGTTTGGTTTTGTTGTTTCTTTTGGTTTTTTTTTTGTTTTTTTTTTTTTTTTAAGAAGTCACTGAAAGATGTAACAAAATTACTTGGAATTACTTCCAGTAGAACACATTGCAGGATGAAATATTGTGTTTTCTTTTTCTCTCCCATTTTTGCTTACGTGGTGAAACATCATTGGTATAATAAGAAGATAAAGTAGCAGTGTAAGTACTGGATAAAACACTCCACGTGTCTCCAGGAAGGTGTGATTATCACCCTACACCTCTCCCTAATTCCCAGTACTCTATAGGCTACTTACCACTTACAGATGTTACTTAGCTTTACACTTCTAGTTAATGTCCTAAAATGGTTGATGCTAATGCCATGCTTAATTTGAAACATTTTAGTTCTAGAAAGTATTTTGGTTGATGTTCTCAAATTTCTTTTCTCACATCAGCTTTACTGGCTTCTTTGGATGAAGCAATTCAATTTTATTATTTGTGTTATTACAAAAATAGGAGCCCTAATTATGAAGGAAAAATGTGTCTGCTCATAAAGAACAAAACACAGTAAAGGAAATGGAAGACAGATGCAGGTTCATTCCATAGTCGGATGAAATAAGACACAAGAAATGACAAAATCTCAAAAAAAACTTGAGCATGGCTGACTGTTAAAAGCATCTGATGGCTCAGGTAAGATAAGAATGGCTTCAAACTAAGAAAATGTGTGATTAAAAGTTTGGTAACAATAGTTTTAGCTGAAGTCAGAAGCTGGAGTGGGGTAAGATCGAGAGAAAGAGAGCTCCAGACAACCTTAATTAGAATACTGCATAAACCAACAGAAAACAAAGAACAGAAGCAGAGTATTCAGATGTTTGGTGATTTTAAAGGTTGAGAGGCTTAAGGCTTAATCATATTTTCATTGTCAAGAGAAACGAAAGGAAAGATAAAAACAGGGCAAGACATATAAGGAAATGTGGTGGGACAAGCAGAACAGGTAGATGAGGAAGTAGATGAGAAACTTGTGCATCTTTGTAATGAAGGATCTTCGTGATGGAGAAAGAACGTCAAACCAACAGGAAGGCACAGACAAACACCTTGTTTTGTCAGTTTTTTCCCCAGAAGAAAGTGACAAGATATTATGCAGTGATATAAAAATAAATGGAAGCAAGGGACGAATAAGAAGGAAGCACAGATTTGAGAGAATTTTAAAACAAGTCCAAAAAATGTTGGGTGCCACATGCAGCAAAAAGCTGATGGCAGCCTTGAATAAGAGATCTGTGGAAAGGAAGAAACAACAGCATGCCTGAAAAGAAGAAGAGTGCTCAATAAAATAGCAAAGAAAAGCTATTTTGGTACAGAGAAGTTTTGTAGTAGGGCTGTAGATTAAATGAAAATGAGAACAAGGAAATAAACAGCTCAAAAGAAATTGGTCATTAGCCTGTACGCTGAAGCATCCAGAATAAGGGTAGGATATTGCAAGGAGGAAAACAAAGAGCCAGGTGGAGATCTGGGGCTGCTAATGGGAAGAGCTGATTGAGGAGTAAATGTCAGGCAGCTGGAGAGAGGGTCAGAGAAGCTGTTTGCGACACCACTCTGGGAAAGGGAAACTGTGTGAAGAGAGCAAACTTGTTGGAAAAAACCCGAACAATTCTGATCCAGAATAGGAGCAGGAAGCCAGAAAGGGCTTCCTTCTGTGTTTTGCTAAACATGGACTCATTTAGATTATGTAAGTACTGCAGAATTACCTGGGATTTGCATCACAATTTACCCATCTCAAAACCTCACTGGAATCGATGTAAATCCTGTACAATTTGCAGCACAGGCCCTGCTCTCATTTCCATCAGAATCCACTCCCCTTGCAGTGAGGATTAGGGGGAGTCACAAGGGCTGAAAGTCTTCCGGAGGTAACGGCCTCATGCAAAGGACAGAAGTATCTAGAAAAGGAAGAGATGGCTCCTCACTGCTTTTAAAATAAACACAGACATAAACAAAACACTCAACCCCTAATGGGATATATCTGTACATGTGCCAACACGTGTGACCCCGGGGAGGCTGCTGTGACACATACAGCATAACATATGCATGAAAGTATACATTTTATGAACACAAATGCTTAGAAGTCTAGAAAAAGTCTAGAAGAAGTCTAGAGAAACTCTAGAAAAAGTCTAGAAGAAGTCTAGAGAAACTCTAGAAAAAGTCTAGGAAAACTCTAGGAAAAGTCTAGAAAAACTCTAGGAAAAGTAAGATTGTTGATCTTTGGGATAATGCTTACAGTTTTTGTACTGCCCATGTAAGAATAGGAGTGTTTGGGGTATTTTATTCTTCCTAAGAGGAGTGAAAAAGAATCCTATAACACTCCTCAGAAAGTGTGTCTGGTCAGAAAAGCAGAGTAACATATCCCAGAAGAAAGAAGCATCTTCAAGGAAGTTGTTCCCTGCTCTGATTCTGGAGAGACTTTTGGTCCTCTCCAAGAATGCATCAGAGACAGGCTGCTCGGAGGAATTTACCAACATGACAGTACTCAAGAAGGTTAATTGGAATTAACTAAAATGTATGAACTTTGAAGTGGATTAATTACATTATCCTAAGTCCTTGTGTAGCTATTCTTATTTAAAATTAAAATGATCTTAATTTAGTTTATTTTGCTCCTGAACAAACGATAAAATGAATTAAGATAATTTAAGAACTCATTTGCATTAATTTTCCTGTGTTGCACATGTGTAAACAAGCACGGAGATCCTAAAACTTAAAACCTCATTGAGTTTCATTAAGCTTATCAATAATGCATCAGAACTGTAAGACTGGTTTCCAGACACAGCTCTTAATGATGACACCATTCGGGATGATCACAATACCCAGAATAACGGAGACCAAAAACCCACCAGCTTTGTAAAACTTTCAGAGCCTTTAGAAGCAGAAATTCCTTCAGCAGAAAAACCTTTTTATGCAATTCTATCAAAAAGTGGGTCAGAGTAAACGGAAAGTGACACAAACATCCTGGTTTCCACATCTTCGAAATAACAGCATTCTAAAGACAGGAGAAATTCGCAGAATCCTTCACCAACCCCAATAGATGCTGGGATTATGGTGCCCTGTTAGAGGCCAATGAGCACAAAACCCATGAGAAAACCCGCAACCCCGTAACACACCATTAAGATCTAACAAATTTTCCAGCAGTCCTGCTGGATGAAGGCTGACTGTTTATTGAGGTTATTCAGCAAATGGATGATGAAAAAAGGAGTTCTAATGAAATCTGAAGGTGTAACTCTAAATAAAATGCTAGAAACAAGTCTGAAGCCAGTGTCATGGCCAGTTTCTCTCACATGACTGACAAAAAAGCACAATTGCCTAACAGTTGTAATAAAGAGAGCTTCAAACAATATTTTTAAAGATATTGCTTTCAGTGAAAATTTATCACATTTCTTTATCAAAACTGAGAAATGCAGCAAAAACATATTCACATGAGAGAACTGTCGGAATGTTTGTTGTGTGACAAAATATTCCAGTGAAAACAACAAGAGTTCGTAATGATCCAATAGATAAATGAAATCTTGCTTACTGAATAACACCAGGAAAGGAGCAGTGCCCTGAGTGCCCAGAACCACTGTGCAGTAATTAGGAGGCTTTTCACCAACAAAATAATTACAAATTGCATTTTATCTGCCTAGTGGCTGAATCTTCCTAATTATGGATGCATAAATCGACGGAGATGAGTTGTTTATTTGGTACGACTGTTAGACTGATTTAAAAAGTTGCATTTTTTAAATATAAAGCTTTTGCTATACTAATTTTTCCTGTAGAGAAGTTGTGACAAATGTGCTTTAAAGATGTTCTTTCAGAATGGAATTTTCACTTTTATCCTGTGCAAGGACAAAACTTACTGAATGCTATTATAAAGAAGGGATATAAAATACTGTAATAATGGAGATAAGAGGTAAGGAGCAGGAATCAGGAGAGGCACTTTCTGTTTCTAAATCTTAAACTGGTGTCTTGTGTGACCTCAAGTATCTAAACAGTTTCAGTTTCTCCAGTTTTCAACCTGTCTGTATATTTTTATGATACATAAACCTAAAAGAGACTTAAGAAGATATACTTCAGCTGAATAAGTATTTTATTATTGCTAGGCTGTTAAAACAAATACTTTGAGAGCTGCTCTGCTTACCATAGCACTCATTTGCTCTCAAAAAGATGGGAGAATGCCTGACAAGTAGTTTTTCTTACTGAAGAATGAACTTGTAAAAAACAGTGGAGGTAGATGACTCTGGATTAAAACAATTGCAAAAAGACTCAGAATGTAGAGCTTTCTTTTAGCTCTTTATCAGACTCGATGCTTTTTCTGCTGTGCTTCTAATCTTCTAGCCAGGATTTGTAATTGTGAACAACCATTATCCTTCCTCATCTTAGCCCACTGCTCTGGCAGAGTATTTGCTGCTTTTCCCCCACAATCAGGGCACTCAGAGAATAAAGAACAACATTAGTCCAGCTTGCTGCTGGTCTGACTGCAAGTATAAACCAGAGCTAAGCCTGGTCTGTGTTCATTAAACAGGAAGGTCACAGGTAGCTTTGAACTGACACTCATTCTTTGTGTGCAAACACATTCTCTTTCATGTACTCACCCTGCCTCTTTCATACTATCCAATGTGAATTCTTTGACACTTCTTAAAATATTTTAAAGTGAACTTATTTAAAAATTGGAAAAGTCAACTCATTAAATAACGCATTTGTAGTAAGAACCTTTTATCTTCCACTGAAGGCAGTAACAAGTCTCTCTGAAAATTTTCAATAGACAACAAACAGCCTCTTTGAGTTTAGAGCTTTCTGAAGTGACTGATCCTGACTGTCTCAGAAAGGTATTTTCCATATGCACTATATATATGCAAACACTGAAAAAAAGGGAAACATTTTGAATTGCATTTACTAGAAGTTCTACCATGTTACGTCCTTAGATTTATTAGAAATGTAGACAGTATTTCTTGCAAGTCACACGGTTTTCCTATTATTTCCCTTATTTCTGACGGCTTATTTAAAAACTGACTTCAGTTCTGGACAAACTGTTCACTGATTGTGGACCAGCAGGAGCTCTACTAAAGACGTGGTGTAATCTACACACTCCAGTGGTGCAGCTAACAGACAGCTCTGTCACCAGGCACAGACCTAAATTCCATGTTGGATGATAGTTCTGGCTGAAACTTGCCTTTCACCTTCGTCCAAACTTTACTGACAGTAAGATTCACCCAAAACTCACTGATAATTATAACACTTAGCACTGATTGCCCACTGTTGGTTCTCCCCTGCATGCACACAGAGCAGTGCAAGGAGCTGAGATTGCACTATGCAAGCACCAAAAACAATCCTTAACCTGCAGCTCTATAATTCAACAAGAAGCTGAGATAAGAGTAATATAGGAAGAGAAAATTCTTACAGGATAACTAAATCTCAGTTCTTTCTTTCAGTCCTTTCTACTCAGGTGAAAAACAGACATGAGTTGAACTTGCTCTTATTTGATGTTCCTAGTTCTGAACTTCTCATCCAGGAATGCAAATTACAGCTCCACGTCGATCCTATAAATTATATCACTCTAATGCTCCTCACACCTCACCAGACTCAAACTTTTTGATACCATGGTATGCAGAAGAAGAGGAGCATTTAAAACACACTCAGCTCTAATTCAGTAAAGAAAGAAAAGGAAGAAATAGTTCTTGTAAGTCTTTAGTTCCTATATCTAGCACTGAAACTATTTCTAAAAAGAGCAGAGATTTTTGCCCATTTAAAAATGAGTTATTTGATGATTACCTCAAGGAATATTAAGAGAAACGTGAAGATAATTCCATCAAGGCTTTTAAAAATCCTTCATGTGATTTCTCTTTCTTTTTCTGAGGGTTAAGAATCTCAGCTCTAATGGGAGAAACAACCCCGGATCTGCCATTGCTCATCCCCCAGGGCTGTCCCTGAGCACCACATTAGCTTTCACAGGGAGCTAACTGCCTCCACTTTTATTCAGAACATGTACTGTCTGCACTCTTCATTGGTTGGGTCATACACAATTTACTCTTTTATGCATTCTCATCTCATTTCTGCTTTCTTATTTAAATGCACTTTTATTTATTGTGGTGTAAAAAGAAAACACCCTCAGTCCAAGGTGATTACCAAGAGAAAAGAAGCGCTGAGTAGTTTTGCCATTCCTGCCCACGCAGTGTCATTCTCTGCGTGCTTGTACCTAAACCTGGCAGAGTGGGACATTGTTGGGGGTTTCTCCAGGTTTTTATTTAAAACTGTTTTCAAGCTCTCACAGTCACAGAATATTCAGAGTTGGAAGGGATCCACAAGGATTATAAAGTCCAGCTTTTAAGTGAATGACGCAGATGGGGATTGAACACAGCCCCTTGGTGTTATGAACACCTTGCTCCAACCAGTTGTAGAGACACCAGTAGCCCTAATAAATCCAGGTAAACGAAGAGCTAGAGTTATCAATACACGCTGCAACAGGGTACGATGCTGGCAGAACGGATTCTAATCGCTATTGTCGTCACTTCTGCTTCTTTTTATTTCTTGTGAGTTTAAAAAAAACCCAAAAAGCTTCAAAATTATGAATTATGGCACGCAGTGTTTCTGACATGTTGTAGAAATCTGCAAGCTTTGAGCAGGCCTTAGCAATCCTGCGTGCACACATGCATTCCCTCACACACTGATTTCAGAGAGAACACTGTTCCACTGAGAAAGTCGAGTACTCAAGGTGCCGCTGTGCCTCGTGTTTGCAGCCTGAGGCCTCTGCAAGTGTGCAGTTCGAGACAGGTTTTCATGATAAAAGCTTGGATGCAGAGTTTTTATCTAACACATAGCGAATTTTGCTTGGTGTATCTTCATTAGTGTGTGAGTTGTTTAATTTTTACTGCATTCTTCAAACTCAGCTATCAGGACAGACCTGTTCACCTCTTCATGGGAGAATTGTTCATCTCTTTACCATCACTTTGTAAACTCCTCACTGGGGCATCTGACTCTTCACTGATAATAATGAATCTGCTTCCACCGAGTCTTCTGAGAAGTATGTGATGGACAAGAACTAAAGGAATTAAGGTGGAGAGAAATTAAGCTTGAGGGCTCTCACAAATGTTTGATGAGCAGTCTGGGCAATTAGGACCCAGCAGTTCAGAGCAGTTCACAGCACTTCCCAACAAAGCTTGTCAGAAAAATTGTGCAGGAAAGTTCCAGTTTGGAAGGTATTGATTTAACAAAAAATTGTAACATACTGTGAAATACAGTTTCTCACCGATGTAATTAGACCTGGTCTGGGTATCATGTTTAATTAAAGAAATAATGGAAAATAAAATTGCAACCTGCTATCTATCCACTCTTATAAAAGATGACTTAAATCATCTTTATATCCAAATGCTATTAATCCTCCTTGAGAAGTCTGCACCTTCCTTCCACTGATAGTCCATAGCTGCTAACACAACAGTCTGTGCATTAGAAAAATCTCTATATTGTTAAAATAGAAACTCAGCACTGAGGAGACATATAAATAAATCAAACTGTTTGCTAAACAAACAAACAAAAAAATAAAGTATTGGTAATCAAATATTATTAGAATAAGGAAAGGACAATTGTGATCAGTGTGTATTCCTGTGATCTGCTTTACACGATGTATTTTGCACTTAAGCTCTTAAAAGAAAAGGTGTAGAAGAACACGGCTACACCCAGGCAGGTTTTAAGTTCACCAGACGAGATGCCAGGCATTCAATCAATTTTGGCTTTCTCATCACATACTTCACTTTTGCATTTCCACATGTGTGGCAGACATTCTGCTCATATCTCAAAAGCCTAATTTCTATTTTTCTTCCTTCAGGAAAGAATTGCAGATGATCTGTTAGGAAGGAAGATACACGACCTGAGTCACTGTGCTCACACTGGGCTACGAGCAGGGATTGCTGCAGCTGCTCCACCCAGTTATGAGAAGCTATGGGGCAAGACAGTCCTTTTCTGGAACCAGAATTATTTCCCATTAAGCTGCCTAATGACCCTGGGATATTGGTGAGCCCTAACCATTTCTCAATAATGGATATCATGACTCATCCATCCATCCTGCCTTACTTCTCAATGCACCATTGAAAAGATGGGAAACCATTTTACCAACATACCTCATATATCATAGCAATTTAACTTCTAATAGATTTTATTATTGCTTTTAATTCTTTTTTCTTTTGAGGATATTGATTTTGAGAGTACACTATTCTTGCAATTAGGTACAGCTGTTTTTTCAGTCTGTAATCATTTTTGCTTTGTAACTTTTGCAGGAGACAAACTGCCTTAATACAACCCCTGATCTCCCTGAGTCATGTAGGGATGTTAAAATAACAAGGACATAAATACGATACACAAGTTAGTGAATAAAAAACAACACCCTGCACTAAAGAAATGGTTTTATTGTCTGACTTGTCAACACACTAAAACCTAAGACTGCTACACACACAGCACTTGGAAAGCAGTTAGGCAAAGCAGCCTGAGGGAGCAGCTGGGTGACACAAAATGCTCTTTTTCAAAGTTCTCTACCAAGAACTGCTTTGGGAACCTTCACTGCAGCCTCAGACATCCATTCCTCAGCAAACACATCCTCCAGCCTCTACACATGTGCTCTGTAGAGAACATACTTCATGGTCTGCTTCTCTGTGCAGATTTACATAAACCCAGCAAGCCGCTCTGGTGAGAAGCTGGTGCTTTACACGAGCAGATCGCTGTTTGTTCTATCAATAGGACTTGTTTAAGCAGAACCCTGTGAGCTGCTTCTCCTCCATTAACAATTTTGCTGCTGTTCTGCACATATTAAGCAGCTTCCCTAGTGATGTAGAAACGAGGCATTAAACCATAACAAGAAACATCATTCTAATATCATCACAAAAATGGTATTTACTATTCACAGCATTGACATTTACTTCTTTTGGAGAAACACAGTGTTAAAAGTCACAAGGAGTTTTGTCAGCATCTTTTTGCACAATTAATGCTGATAGCTACGCATATCACTTAGTTGAAATTTCTGCTTTATTTTCCTAATCTATGCCACCCAGTCATAGTTCTTTTATTTTTGGTGCATTTAGAGCAAGAAATTGACATTTTCTTTAGATGTCACCAGGGTGGTACCAGTTCTCTGTTCTATGATCTACATGGAAACATGGTCTTTGTTGCGATAGGGAGCTTGATTTTAGTACACACAGAATTTCCCCCTTGGTGCCCTTCAAACTCTACCT
This sequence comes from Eulacestoma nigropectus, assembly GCA_013397775.1. Taxonomy (NCBI): domain Eukaryota; kingdom Metazoa; phylum Chordata; class Aves; order Passeriformes; genus Eulacestoma; species Eulacestoma nigropectus. Next base: position 1,535,011 of record VZTE01002857.1, read on the forward strand.
TGTAATTATCAATAGCAAATCCCTGCCAGAGAATGTAAGAGAATTAAGACAGCTACTGGTTAGAACCCCAGAAAAGGTAAGAGCCTTCTCTCATGATTCCATCAAAATTAAACAGGACTTAAATGGCACAAAGATGTCAGGCACAATCTGGAGACCAAGCTGCCTTTTTTCCAATACCTTCAATGTGCACACCAACTCTGTAGCCAGAACTGCCTCAAAGCCTTTTGTGAGTAACAGTAAAAATTACCATAAAACCTTTCCTAACTTGAAGTGATTGAGGTCTTTTTCCTGTCTGTAATTGCCTCAGTCACAAAGAACAATTCAAACCAACCCAAACACCTTCGGAACAACACAGAAATTACTCTGCTCCAAACCACCAGGAGCTGTCAGTGCTCCTGCCTTAAAAACCAATAAGGACAAATTCAGGAATTGGCCATTTTGTTTCTCTTTTTAGTCATGGGAACATACTGACATAATTTTTCTGCATGTATATCTTTTTTGCTTCCAAGAGAAATAAGAGCTTGTGGTGTATGCAGCTTTTCAGGACCCCAAATGCACACCTTCTTCCCTCAGAAAAAAAAAAAAAATCAAACCCACAAAACAGCTCCTGCACCAACATGGGTAACTGAAATATTTAAAACTATAAAACTGTCTAAGACCATTATTGATTTTACTGTGCATGGAACAGCTGAAGCATTAGACAGCAGCCATTCCCAGCCATAAACATTCCGAGGTATCTCTGTATCTTCAGCAAACGCAGAACGCTGCTGTTAATGTAGCAGATTATTCACTTTGGAATCCTGGAGGTGTCCTTGATGTTTTCCTCTCCACAGCTCAGCCCCAATGACAACCAGAAGGGCAAGGCCACCACCACTTAATACGATGTAATGCCATGTTAAGCACACACCTGAATACTCATCTTGCTGGGGACTTATCCCTGTAATTGCAGTTGCAAATCTGTCACATCTGGAAGCCCCTGGAACTTTTTGTAGCCTTATTAGATGTGAGAGGGCCAAGGCAGCTCAGTGGCACTGTGCTCATCAAAAGCAGCCCAAAACAACTTAACTGACCGTGTCACTCATTTTACACTTATGGTTATCCTAATTCTAATTTAATAAGAAACAACAAAAAAAAAAAAATTCCAACTCAAAGGTGTAATGGCCTTGTTTTAAATCACACACTGCACTGGGATTAGAAAATAATTATTATTCCTCTTTCAAAGTAAGCAGATTACCATGCTGCTAATTATTCTCAAAGGAATAGAAGAGATGAGAAAATAATCTAAAACTTTTCCTGATGGAACTAAACTCATGACTAGGCTTAATAGGCTCATTATAATTACCAACAACTCTTGCTTTGCTAGTTCCAGAAAGAGTTGTGACTAGGATAACACTTGAAGCTGGCTTTCCACATACACGGGTTCTCTTGGCTGCCTGCTATTGCACAAATAAAGATGGCGTTACCTCTCTGTAGTATTTTAGAAAGAAAGTTCATTAAAAAAAACCAAAAAACAAAACACAGATTTAATGGTAATTTATGTCCCACTGCAGGAATTCTTTGCAGCTGGTGCTTCAGCAGCACAAAGCTTTGCATCTGCTATGCTGCCATCTAAAGGGTACGAGAAAAGGGAGGAGAATTAGACTTTCCATGTGCTCTGTGGGAATTATGAACTAGTTGGCACTTGACTATCCAAATTCTAGGTTTTAATTGGAATAGCACTTGAAACCTGAGGGCTGTTGATTCAATGTATTGGACAGGATCACCAGCAGCAGCAAAGTAAAACTTGTACTTTGAGAGATTTCCTTACACGGGAATGTCAGGAGTCAAAATATTTATGGACTGTATGACAATTTACAGCTCAGAAAAATTAACACAGAGAGCAGAGAGCTGTGCAAACAAGACCTTCAATCTACCCTTTCCCTGCTCTGTGGCTGAGCAAGCAGCCAAATCAAAGTCCTCTTTAGTCGTCCTCCTTAGGCTACCTCTGCACTGACTTCAAAAGAACCTGGAACCTGGTACTACAAATTAATGAAGCACAAGATCCTACTCACCAGGTGTAGTGACACTGAAATCTACAATGCTAATGAAAAAAAAAAACTTAATTAATAACGTATTTTTTTCGTAATTTAACGCAATTTTCTGTTTATTCTTTACTATCAGGTTTTTTTCCTGAATTATTTCTCTTTTTTTGCTACTACATTCTGTAAGTAAACAAAAAAAAGTTATAAAATAATAGTTTAGGTCTCATTAAGATTTTAATGCCACAAATAGAATACTGAAATGTACGTAGTTTATCTAAAATGTTATTCAATAGTGGATCACGAAAAGTATAAATGATTAGAAAAGTGTTTTTTCAGTTTCTCTCCATGCACTTTGCTTTAGAATTTATTCTCTGTCCTGTAAAGTGCTCCTAAAACGTGATCACTCTGATGTTCACATCTTGCCTACAAAAAAGGAAGAGATTTTTCCTCAAGTCCTTGGTTTGGTAGATTGTTCAGTCTACCTTTAAAAAAACCCAAAGGAAGATATACTAATTTCTAAAGCCATGTAAGTAATTCATATGGAAACAAAGCAACTAAATCAGAGCCTGGAACTAGACAATAATATTTGCAGTTCATCCCAATTTCATCCGGGGTCACCACTTACGGCAGCACTGATTGCAATGGTTTGTGGCTGGAGCACCCGTGACAAACACGAGCTGGTAAAAGAAATAAATAGAATGAAACAGATATAAGTAAATAAAAAAGCTTTTGTTTAAAGAAGAAATATGAACCACAGCAAAAGGAGGAATGTTAAATGAGGTGGAAAGTGCCTCTTATCAGGTTATTTAAATTGTCTGTGCATCTCTGGAGTAACCACAGTCATTGCACATGGTTTCAGTCCCAGCAGCGTGAGCACTCTGGTGATTACAGAATGGCCAAGTTCCTGTCCAGCATCTGCCTTCTGGATGACAAAAGTTTTTTGCTAAATTCTCTTCTGCCTGTATTTGCAGTTTTAAAACCAAATATGATCACAACACAGACAAAAAAGCTCTGTGTAGATGAACTGAATAATGTTGATGAAGTACTTGGATAATGTAGGGAATTAGGCTGAGAAGAAAATTGAGCAAGCCTTTTTTGGATAAGAATTTTTTTAACAATCGAACCACTGCACTATTAGAAGAAAACACACCAATATGACATCACAAGTATTTCTACCTTCCTAAAATTCACTAGTTCAGTGGCCTGAAATCTGGACATTTGTCTTCACAGAGATAGAAATTAAATATCTTCATCTAGAAATTGTAGAAAAGTGTACCTAAAATTCAGACTGTATAAACAAAGAGCAGAGGTTTTCCCAGTCCTTGTTACCAGTGGGACAGGACATGGAGTAGCAAATTCAGGATTGACGATGATATTTTAACACTTTCTTGGCCTACAGCAGTCACCACAGAAACTCCTGAAAGAAATTGAGTATCTTTGTCCAAACATTCCAGAGCAAAGAGTAGGTACTGACCCATAACTGCTGGAAGCCTTTTTTCACAGAATGACCAGGTTGGAAGAGACCTTCAAGATCATCGAGTCCAACCCATGCCCTAACACCTCAACTAAACCATGGCACCGAGCGCCACACCCAATCTCTTTTTAAACACATCCAGCGATGGTGGCTCCACCACCTCCCCGGACAGACCATTCCGGTACTTTATCACTCTTTCTGTAAAAAACTTTTTCCTAATATCCAACCTATATTTTCCTTGGCGCAGCTTGAGACTGTGTCCTCTTGTTCTGTCAGCTGTTGCCTGGAAAAAGAGACCAACCCCAACCTGACTGCAGCCACCCTTCAGTGAGTTGTAGAGAGTGACCCCCAAATCTCATTAGCTGCTTTCAGACTGTCCATTCTGTTTAGCCAGATCCCTGAGAGTGAAAAGATCTCATAAGGTACATCGTAGGTAGTCCAGTGCTAAAAATACTCTGTCTTAACAGCAAAATATGCCAAAATTCTCAATGACTATTGCATTCCTACATGGCTTATACTCTGCAGCAGAAAGGAACTTTAAACTACACTAAAAGAATGTCACTGATTTCTCTATCATATTAAGAGAAAAAAGGCTGGCTGAGATGTTTGTATATGGAGGACAACGAAATATGAAATAGTGAAGCAAATTTTGTACTTTAAGAGTAACCATAGATGGCTTTAATCCACATTTCTACTGCCACAGCAGGAATCGCCCAACTCCTTCCTCAAGAGTGAGCAGAACCAGTCAAAGCAACCAGAAACAAAGTTTAATTTCTGCTTTCTCTTGCAGTCACAGACACCACGAGGCACGGGGCTGGGTCCCTGCTGTGTGGCCTCTCTGAGAACTGACAATTTGTTCTAAACAAAAATCATCCTTGTTCTTTTCCACTGGTTTTAGAAGGGCTTTGGTATTTTTTTAGCTGGAATTGTATTTACTCAAATTATGAAAAATGACAGCCATTTCATTGATTGCACATAGTTGTTTGTGAAAAGCAAAGTACCCTGAAAAGATTGAATACTTTGACATTTAAATAACAAAGCATTTACCCAAAATAATTTCTAAATTTATCTACATTATGCTTTTTGATTTAAAATTTTAATTTGAAAATGGTACAACAAAATACATGATTTTATCAGAAATTAGTGGTTTGATTTAACTTTACAGAGAAAAATGTCCTGGTTTTTTAAAGCATCTTTTAAAATTTTTATTCATTATGACGTATTTGAACACCTTGGATCATTTTTTGGCAAGTCTTAACTGAAATAGAAAAATATGAGTTAATCTGGCAAATGAACAGCTCACCAGAGCAGTTGACAGCACATGAATAAGGACTGAGGCATGTTTCATTTTGTACTATCAATTGAAAAGTAGGACTTCCAGGAGTTTTCAGTACTGGGTTTGGTGAGGATAATTTTAAATGCATGCTTAATATATTAAAAAGTATCAAACATGTAAAAAATAGAAATAACACCTCAGTACTTGTCTGCCATCAGTTAAGAGTAATAAAAAGAAAAAAAATACTTTAGAGTAAGGGCCAATTTCTAAATTAAACTTCCTTAAATGCAGCCAAGCTGCAAAGAATCACCTTATTTGTCTTCTGCAAAATCCCAGTAGAACCTTGGTGAGTGGAAGCTCTGATTGCAAAGGCCAAATGAATCCTTCCAGACAACCATGAGCACCCACATGGTGCATGCACACAGTTTACTCATTAAAGCTGTATTTAGAGCTCTTTTCCCACTGTAAATCTGGTGCTTATTTCACTGCACAAGGAGCAAACCAACACTGCAGATTATCACACATCAGGAAAGCTGCAAGGAATCCAAAGTCAACAGAGCTCATTTGCCCAGGCCTTAGGAACATCCTACTTTGCAGCCAGCTTCTTTGTTCCTGTATTATTTTGTTTTGGAGGAATTCTCTCCTTGCTTCTTGCAGGCTTTTACAATAAATAAGATATGCAAGACAAAAGCTGGATACATTTACCCTAAAAACTGGGTCAAAAGATAATTCTTTTAAGATTTTTTTTTTTTTTTTTTTTTTTTAAAGCCCTTACAAAAAAGAAAAGTGGTTTTTCNATTTTTTATATTTTTTTTTTTTTTTTTTTTTTTTTAAAGACCCTACATAAAAGCACAGTGTGTTATCCAGGGCAAGGGGAAACATGAAATGCCTTATTTTGTGTTAAATAAACTAAGCTGGTAGAGCAGCAACACTCTGCAATTATTTATTAGGTGAAAAACATTGCTTGGTTGCAAAAAGAATGTACTTTAAATGTTGTGAAGTTTGTCAGAGAGCAGAAAACAGCCAAACTCGAAGAGATGATGTTTCTGTTAATGTGCAGCTGATCACACTGCTCTTAAAAATTTATTTCAAGTGCAGGATGAATCACATATGAAGTTTATACCTTCCTATTAAATAGTATGGAAAGATCAGTCTGCATTCCCCCAAAAACACACTAAAAATTGCATCAAGGAACACAACTTGGATATGCTGGTCAGAAACCGAGAAAGGCTCATTTCAAAATTATTGGTAGATCCACAGCTATTTATATTAAAAGATGACTCCAAGGCATGAGCAAATAAGGAAACTCCAGCACATTTCTTCCACACCAGCTGTAAGCAGATGGGAGAGAATTAATTATCAAAAGGAGTTAAGTGTAAGATAGATTTTTGTTCCTGCAAAGGAACATCACATAAATTACCAGGGCAACATGGGAAGATTTCTAGGCTAACATGAAGTTAAAATAGTGCACTGTGTGGATAAAACCAGGCTGTCTCAGAGTTGAAAATGGTATTTTTCCAAGATTTATGAGTAATCAGCTGAAGAATGTCGATGAGTTCTGCTTGTCTCCAATTTCTTCTTAGGCTCCACGGATCAGTGCACCTGAGCCTGTGTCTCCCTTGGGAACTTATTATGCAGTAAATAAGGCTGTAAATTTGCAGGGGACTTGCACTTGCTGCACTTGTGGACACTGTTAATGTGCTGTAAGAACCCTCTGCAAAGTTCACTCTCCTTTTTCAAAAGCGAACAGCGCCGAGCACAGAGGAGCTCCGTGAGGAATCAGGATGGATCACTGAAGGAAAAGTAATTTCCCACCTACATTTACTCCTTGCAAACACAAACATGTTGTGCAGAAGGAAAGGACTGCACCTCTGCGTGCCTGAGCACTCACTGAAGTGGCTCCTTTCCTGCTCTCAGGTTTCCTACACCTAGATTCTTCTCGACCACTGCTGCCAGTACTATAGTTAGCCCTCACTTTACTGCAGACATCCCAGCTGTCCCTCCTTGTTAGACAACCAAACCAATAAAAAAGCAAATCGAACCATAAATCACAGGAACAACTGCAAAACAGAAAATCCTGCCCTCAGAGCTGTGTTTAACATTGTGCTCCCTGTTTCAGAAAAGGCTCTGTACCAACTGCGGCGCCACTCCCAGTGACCTTGTACGTGACCCCAGCTGAACACAAACGCCAGGACTGATGAATGCACAGAGGGTTCAAGAGGTAAAGCAGGGATAGGGAAGTTCTACGGGAAACTGTTCCATGGAAATTGTTCCTACGTGTACCAAGGGAGTTTCAGCTTGGACAAGAAGAAGAATTTCTTCATGGAAAGGGCTGTCACACACCGAAGAGGTGCCCAAGGAGCTGGTGGAGTCCCCATCCCCGGAGCTGTTCAAGCAATCACTGGAGGCCGTGCTTTGTTCTCTTGTCTATTTGACAAGGTGGGGATCGGTCACACGTTGGACTCGATGATCTTGGAGGTCTTTTCCCACCTTGATGATCCTGAGATCCTGTGACTACACAGCCACAGAATCACAGAACAGTTTGGGTTGGAAGGGACCTTCAAAGGCCATCTGGTCCAAGCCCGCTGCAATGAGCAGGGACATCTTCCACCAGGCCAAGTTGTCAGAGCCCCATCCAACCTGGCCTTGAGCATTTTCAGGGAGGGGCATCCATCACCTCTCTGGGCAACCTTCACCAGTGTTTTCCCACCATCATCGTAAAAAAAACATCTTCCTTACATCTAATCAAAATCAACCCCCTTTTAGCTTAAAACCACGGAGCAGTCTTTGCTAAACTCTGTAAGTTCCAGTGGTGCCTGAAGCCCACAACAAACGATTTTATTTCTTTCCAGTCACAAGTTGAACATCTGCAAGTGTTACCCCTTAGAAGACTTCTGTGGTCTTATCTAAAAGCCAAAGATCAAGCTACCAAATACCAAAGATGATATTTAATAAATAAAGTTAATAAAATTGGTTAAAAATTAAAAGCAATTCTCAAAAACTTACATCTGCTTTTCTTCTGTTGCACTGAACAGAAAAGAAAATTTTTCTTTGTGTTTCTATCAGAACTTCCTCAGATATGGCATTTTATAGACCATAACACCTGGATAAGTCTTTGAATTTTGCATTCCTTGCTCTTCAACAATTTCTTTTCTTAAAGTATCAGCTTGAAAATGCATTATGATATTACATTTTCTGTGGTGAGGAAAAAAAACAAAGCAGCAGCAGGAGTTCCAGAACCAACAGTGCTTCTATCATTTATGGCTGCAGAGGAAAAAAAAATAAAATGTAGAAAAGATAGCAAGATTCACGTGACCAAATGGAAAATTTTCCAAGGAAAGCCATCCTCAAAATACAATATTAATACAAAAAAAACCTCACGATTCTTTTTAGAGTGCCCTTCACTAAACTTGAGCACACAAGAATGACAATGCTGACAGCACATTCTTCCTCTGCATTCACTGCAAGTGACCAAGTTGTGGAATCAGAGCCAGGAATCACTTTTACATTAATGCCTAGAAAGGCAGAATTTTCCAGGCTGTTAATGCTAAGGATTCAAGCCTATAGAGTGAAATAAAAAGCACAGAAATGGAAAAAAAACCAAAGCAGTACCATGTTAGCACTACTCAATCCATAGGACTTTCTGACTTTAAAAGTGACACTCAACCTCGAATTAAAGGACATTTTTCAATATTTCAACGTGCTGTATCAGGCTGAAAACAGAAAGTGATAAGCCTCTGCACAGTGAAATAGGTACACACACATCTACATGAGTTGAATTATTTGAGGATAATTCAACTCATCACATTATTTGTAACATTTTTTAAAGCAGGATATGAATATATTCAGCTGAAGGCTTTCCAATACAATTTGCAAGGAGTTATGAGAATTGGATGTATTTTTCCTTTTGTAATATACACTCCATCACTCTCCAAAGCTATTGCCATTTCTGTAATGAATATTTCTGATTATTTATAGCAGAGTAAGGGTCAGGGAGCATTAGAAATTGAACTCCTGCAGAACAGAGCTGCATCCCACGACACAGAGCTAGCAGGCAAAGTCTGAGATTTCCTTCACTGTGCTGTTTGTGACCTTAGTCCTGACCCGTCTGTAAATGGGAGAGGTAACTATATCTGCTTCCAGCACAGTCCAAGGTCTCTGGCAACCAAATATCAGGTAGCTGTACATGAGTATGTCCATCTGCTGAGTCTGCTTTAAACCTCAGTTCACAATATCATAGCAAGTCTTCCATATTGCAGAAAATAGAATTTTGAATTTAATTAAGCTCTGAAATCTCTCAGAATTGCTCATTATTATACCTAATAATTTGAGAAATCAGGATTTGCAGTGGTCTCAACATGCTTGCCAGTCTAAACACAGACTGGAAAACTTCTAAATCTTTTGATTCAAAATCTCTTGGCAAAAGTCGGAATTTATGCTCTCTATCCTACTCATTTTGATGCTTCTATAGCCAGGAAACATTCTGTGAGCGTGGATGTTTGGAGGATAAACAGCTTTCCTGAGCACTATGCTTTGAAATTATTTGAATTTTTCTAAATCAGTGAATGCATTCTTACATATCTGTAAAAATCATAATTAATGCTACAAGCATAGTCCACAAGGAAATGAGACTCATCTGATGAGACCTAGAGGATGGGAATCTTTAGAGATTTTTCAGAGTTATCAGATCTTGTGAGTTACAAAGTATTAGGAACTAAATCCATAAAGTACATGGGTTTTGCCCTGAGCGGTTTTAATGGGTTAAAAGACATCTCACAGACAAAAGCAATTAGTGACTAAATTCAGGAATTGGTAATACCATCTTGATATGGAGCTGAAGATGCCAGGGGGTTCAATTTGAATCTTTTTGATGTTCTGAATTTTAGCTAATGATAAATCCCTTTCTGCAGGAGTTCTGCATCTCGCTCTACTCAGACAGCAAAATTATGTCCTCTCCAAACGTCCCCCACCCCTTCGTTCCAAGCATCATGGAGAGTTGCTAAGATCATGAAAGATAATTTTTAAAATGTTCATAATAAATATGACAGAAAAACCCCAGAGAATGAGCAGCCATAGAAAACTGTAAATATTTGCCCAGGGACATCTATTTAAGCTATGGAGAAGAAGTTTGGGAATGCAAATTTGTGCTAAAAATTTGCCTCATCATAGGTTAAGCCTACCCAGGTAGCCTTAGCAAATCACAAAAAGCAGTCAGTTCTACTGAACAGAAGATAAACAGTGTAATATTTGTTCTTGTACTTTCCTTTATTCCCTGAAAATTCATGATATTCCTAATGGCATTTTAAAAATAGAAATGTATATATGTGCAATATGTATTTTTATATTCAAAATTGTTTTCTCTTAAAACATTAAATTCTTAAGAAAAAGTGGTTTAGAGCCATTTTTCTATTTTGGGAGCCAACAAAGCTGTTGTTACAGCCAACCTCCTGAAATCAGCAGTTCCAGCAAGATGACAATTTACTATTAAAAATGGAGATAATTTCTTTATTAAATCACAAAGTGAGGGGAGTAAAATGCAATAAATATAAGTTACCAGAAAAAGCAGGAACTCCATTCATCTCCCCTTGTATATGAAGAAGGTGTGTGTGTTTGCGTGCCCTCCCTCAAACTGCCATGTAAATGATGATACAGTTAGGATCTGAAGAATCTTCTGTATCTTCCTGTTAAGAAATAAATTCAGGAAAGGAATCCACAAGGCTCAATCTCTTGCATGACTTCCTTGAAGGAAGTTTTTCCGAAACTACTGGGCAGCAGCAGCAAGCACAGCTGTGGGAAGTGTGCCCACAGAGAGGAACCCAGACACTGATAACTCTCTCAATATTCATAATTATGTGTATTTACCCAACTAAGCTGCTAAACCAGGAGTTTAGAATGAGGGATGGGGGGAACAGGAAATATTTGTGAAGAACACATGTCTGAAGATCTCGGAAAAAGAGTTTGAAGAGATCAAATTTTGTTTTGCTCAAGGCAACTCCAGCACCAGTCTCAGCCACGCTTTTAAAATTGTCACTCTGCATACTGCAAGGCAAATAGCAGTTTCATTTCTGTCTGTAAAAACCAAAACACAATAGAGTAAAAGGCAACTTCATATACTTCAGGTTATTGTAGCAGCCTCCAGGGACTATAATGAACAGCTTCTTTGTAAGAAGGTTAGTGCCTGCAGTGATTACATCCTCTAGAGCTGGTATAGGCACCTTTGCATATTAAATGATTTTTGTGTATTGGGCCATTCCTTGCAAACAAATTATTAATGAGTTATGACTGCAAGTGGAATAGGAAATGCCATGAAGGACCTTGCTCTGCATGGGTTGTACAGGTACCTCCACCAATGCCTTTCCACAGCACTGTTTTTAGTTTAATGTTCAGATATACAAATATAATTCACCGAGCTATCATGTTTTTGTTAACTGCACTTTGCAGACAGTGCAGAGCAATTTAATGTCTCTCAAGGTGGATAATAGCATGAATAATTCATTAAGCTCGCCGGAGTTAATGTTGTTGTACTCAAGGTTAAGTATTCCCCCATCTCCGTATAAGGAATTACTTGATTGCTTACCTTAAAAATGAACTTTCTTCAAAACAGCATTGTATAAATAATAGGATATGTCTGACTGCCATGATTTGTAAGCTGCTCCATCAAGGAACCAGCAAATAGCCATAAACTGAACAAGCTTATATGTTTTTGTTTTTTTGTTTTTTTTCAGATGTGTCACAACTCTTTATAACAAACACACCCATTTAGTAAAAATATCCTATCTGTGAGGCAATTTTTACTCCTTCCTTTGAGAATGATGAAGGTGATTTTGTTTATTAAGGACGATACTAAAAATAAAAGCAAAATCAAGGGACTAGGTCCAGATTGGCCATGAGCTTAATAAAGATTAATCAAACTACCAAGAGAAAAGCAATGTGCTCTTTAGTCAACATCAAAATAAGCTGTAGCACTCGGATTATCCTTGGACAAAGTGGGGGCAGGGGGGACCCTCTAAGAAACAAGGCCATGGAATCAAGCCAAGTTGTTTGGCTGGTGGTGGGTTTAATTAAAAGCAGCAGCCAGGCAGCTCCCGACGTTCAGCTGCAGCTCAGCAAACGACTTCCCGTGTCCTCTACCCGCGAGTCCTTCTGCAGGGCAAGATCAAAAACTGCCAAGCAGGAAGTATTTTCTGACAAGTGCAGCCTTCACCTCTCGCCAAGAACTTGCTGATCAAACTCCTATTGAAGCCAGGCAGAAACAAGGGCTGTGCTCAACCCCTCTGAAGGGACTCAGCATCCTAAAGAGAGACACCGCGGCCTCTCCGAGGGATAATGCACTGCAGATCACCTGGAAAACGACACTTCCACAGGACACTGGGAGAAATCACTCCAGGTTTCAATGGACACGAGTTACCTCACACTTGCAGAGCCCTCAGAAGCTCCCAGGCAGGAGCACATGTTAAGACATCATTTATATGTATGTTTTATTTACCTGACCGACTACAGAGTCTTGTTCATAAAGAGGTGCTGAAACTCTGGCTGCACGATGAGGCGTGGTACCCGTGCCTACACTACAGCATGCTCCATCCCAGAATAGTGATGCTGACAGAACACACAGAGCCTGGTAACACCTCTCAGTGTTTCTCCTGCATAATTGCACTGAATGTGGAAAACAATTGAGAGTCTCTTTCAGCTTTACTGCATTCTGCCAGTCCATTTGGAGGACAGACTCCCAGTGCTGTTTTCTCGGTTTCTGCCCCCACGGCAGCCCTGCCTGTTTAGCTGACTTCCACCTCTCTTATCTCTTGCCTCAGCAAATGATAACAAATTATTAATTTGTCTGCAGATGACATTTACTGCAGAAAGCAGAAAGCTACACCAAAGAAAACGGTAATACAATAGCTTAAACAAGTCTAAGTGCCAGCTACCAGGCACTGTCATCATAAAACAAATTAGGGAGGTTTGTGTTCTGCTGATGAAATAGTATCTGTGCTACGAAAACTGTACTCACAGACCAACCCTGAACTCCAAAGGAAGCCTCACTTAACAAGTCCAGGGAGCTGAAAACATAACCAATCACCAATTATCTCTTATTCACATTTAACAAAGAGGAAATTTCTTGTGGGGAATTGTAGAGGGAGAGTATGATTTCCTAACATTAGCAAAGGCACAGGACACATGTCTAACTGCAGATTTCACAGCATTCAGGTGAAAAAGAAAAGTTATGTAAAAAATTGTTATTATGGGAGAAAGACAATGGCTTCTCTGAAAACTGTTAACCAACAAAGTCAAGGAATCTTCCTTTTCAAGGTGTACATGCACAGATTCCTTTTTCTTTCTGACAAAACAGGCGTACAGCATGAATATTAGAGAAAGTTTGGGAGACTGACTTGAAATTACAGATAGCACTTCAACAGATCCATCAGGCAGACTTAAAAAGAACAGGTTACATGCTTTTCATCTTGAATCACAAAATAATAACCGCAGATTAATTTAAATCTTTATGTAGGTAGCCAGCACATCAGCTGTTGCATGGACACAAAACCCATTAAAAGAGACAAGAGGTTTGCATCTTCGCTTCCATTCAAGGACCTTGCCTAGAATTTCCTCCAGCTGAAACTAATTACGGATGCTGAATGACTGAGAGCATTTCCTCAAATGACATGAATAAATGTCTGTGATGCCTTCATCCCTTCTGGAGCGTTTTAATTACAAGTAGAAGGAGCAGCACCACATGCTCGTCTCTCTGAGCCTACTGGAGGAAAGGTCACGGTACCTTCACAAGCAAGAGGGCTCTCGATGCTGCAATAAAACCCCGCCAAAACCAAACCAAGCAAACTGGGATTTATAGGACATCAGTGGCTGTGGATGCCTGGAGAGCCATGGAGCTCTCAACTCCAATTCCCACCATCACCTCCACTGCTCAGACTGCACAGCAGATGATTTTATCCTGCTGGCAGCGTGGCTGTGTCTATCTAACATTTGCTGTTGGACACCAAGCTCAGTCCATCGCTGCTGCCCGTAGCCAAACCCCAGGAAAATGTTCTCCATGGCTTTTTCCAGAAACTTTCCAAATCATTTCAGATGAGTGGGCTTGATTCCTTTTTACTGACTTTTCATTAAATGCATCTTTTGCGCCTGTAAATCTTACATATATAACTTTTTCTTAAAATTATTTTAGTCTCAGACGTCGGTGACAGCATGTAGCAATCACACCAGGAAGTTTCTGAAGGCAGAGATGCCATTGCTGGATTAATGTTTCAGAATAATGACAATAAATGATGCCAAACAACAGATTGGCAAAATGAAAAATGTCAGCATAGCTCTGAAAAATACATGTGAAGAATTATTTCTTTTTTCGTTTCTATTTTTAGGACTACTCTTAGCTTCTTCTTATGTTCTACTCTTGGAATTTCACATTTAATCGTACTTCAAATCTCCATCTCTTTCACAATTTCATTTTTGAAAATGCAGTTATTGAGTGCACACTGGCAGCAAGCTGGGGTTTTTATTAATGAATTAGTTAATATTTGTTTCTAAATAAATTGTCCCTTAAAAAAATATTTGCTTTTCATAACTGCTATGAAAATTCCACTTCTTAAATATGTCAACAACAAAAATTTAATAAAGCTCCTTAAAATTCAGTAACTTTTTCTTGTATTATCTTGATATAAGGCACATTCAAAGTTGTCCAGTTAGGAAATTGCATAATTAAAATAAACATTTATGATGAATATTTAAAAATATGAACGTGAAGACAAGATTTGAGAAAAATATCCATCCTGCCCTCTCAAATGAATTCCTGAAAATCCCTGTCATTTCCACAGCTTGACAGCCCTCCAATAAATAACGACCTGACCCTTTTCCCTTGATGCCACACCATTTTCCTCCTTTAGTTTTATCAGACTTTGATTTGGCATTATCAGCTTTGATTATATTTTATGATATTTTATTGGCATCTCATAAACCCAAGTGGAAATGTATTAAACCATTTCCAACTTGCTGAGCAATGCTTCCTCAAACAGCACCAAGCAACACCACGATTTTTTCTCATCTGCCCCATGTTGAAAAGGAGATTTTGGTTCAGGTCATCACTCACATTGATGGATAGCTCATGGCAGGCTGTGCATCCTGCCCAGAGGCTGAGGAGGCAGGAAAATGCCCACTCTGTTTTCCAGTACAAAAGCCAACACATGCCTCTGCATTACAGGAAGGCATGTGGCTGAATTATTATAATAATTTATATTAAATTTATAATGAAGTAAAAAAAACCAGCGCTGAATTTCACGTAATGGGGAAAACTTTCATATATTCTCCTAAAACATCCTTATTTGCAGCTATGGATCAGAAATGAAGGACATGGGCTAAATAAAGTTCTCAGAGGTGCCGACAAGATGTCATCCTGCTCATTTTTGTAGTCTAGTTTATTTTCTGGAAAAAATAAATAATTTTGTGCTTCCTTGCCTAATCTGTCTGAAAACCATTTCATTGTCAAATTATGCAGGATTTATGAATATTTCTAATATGACAAGACTACACATCCTTTCATTACTGCTTTTACCTATCTGGAAGGCCTGTCACAGTCTTGCCAGGTGTGCAGATACTGTTCTTCATTCAGCATGTGTGGCCCATTTATCATTTAACATTTGTTAGCACCAAGGTTGCTGTTTCTCTATGAGGTCAGACAATTATCAGATAATATATATTTCCTTTTACTGTTTTGAATGTGGAATGGAAATATTTTATCAATATATCTCATATCTATGAAGACATTAACATTCCCTTTTATATAGATTATTCTCCACATCTAATAACTATCTTGAAGCTTGTGCAGAGGCAGGGTTAAATTTCCAATTCTCTCAAGATCTATAATTATTCAACCAGCTTCATACTGAAATAGTTTTATCTCTGTTTTTTAATACCTTCCCTCATTTGGCTTACTGGTATTTCCTAATCTCTAAGGAAAAACAAAATTGTCAGCCAAAAACACCTTCAATAATTTGTTTCCTAAAATCTTTTTATATTTTCAGAGATAACAAGTGAAAATGCAAAGAAGTACAAAGAGTAGAAAAAAATCCCTCTCACCTGCAGGTATGAGACATCCATATGGGATCTACTGCACTGGCTGCACAATCCACAGGAGGAAAGGGAATATCTGCAGTGATGATGTGTTATTCATAAGCACGTAATTTAGAATATTCTGCAGAGGTGTTTTTCACATTGAGAGTCTCTAATCTTAGTCTCCCCTCTCCTTCTAATTTCATGGATCTCACAGAAGCAGAAGGGGTGGCTTGGGAAATCATCTTTCTTCGTGGACATTTGTGCTGGGTTTTTTCAAAGTCAGACAGCTCCAAGCTCGTGTTTGCCAAAAGCACCAGAGAGCTGAGATTGTCACCGCGCTGCTGCTGCTGGGGACACCAGGCTGAGGGAAACAGCTGCTCTGATCCATCGTCTGGAACCAGCCTGACTGCTGCTAAGTGCTCTTAAAATATACGTACTAGGAAACATCTTAAAAGTCTTGATTTATAATGAAGCCCTGCAAAATACTTCTTTTTCAGGACAATTCAACCTCCATGTGTTCCTTAAAATAAAAATACATAAACTTAAGCGTGCATAGAGAAACAGATTTAAGTTTAATCCATTAAGTTTAAACTTGCAAAGCATTTTGAGAAACTATTCTCCACTACCAAGTTGAATAAAGGTCAGCCAGAAGAGATGCAAAGGTTTTGGGTTTCTTATCTGCAATATGCCTGCTATTCCTGGGCAGACAAGCATATTTCATCAAGGATAACAAGGGTATTAAGATTTGTTACAGGGAAAAACTAAACTCAATTGGTCCACACTGAAATGTCCTACATCGAGCTGGTGAGACAGCAACTGAGTTTATAAAGTAGAGAAAAAAGTAAAAAAAAAAACACCAAAACTTAAATTTTAACTTGATATTTTAATCTTAATTTTGTTCCTGGTATTAATATTGGAGAGTCATTACATTTTTAACAACATTCTCTATTTAAACCAGCAAAACAAACTTGTTTTTTGTGGCTTTACACTTGCTACTTTGTGATATTTCCATCCTGTGCAAGTTCACTGGACAAATTAAACGTAGTGGCGTTAAAAGATTTCTCTTCAACACGAGCCTTCTAATCTTTTCATCAGTTGCTGAACTTGTTTGTCTTATGCTGAAAGTGTAACTCTGCACGATCAGAGTGCCAAAGGAACAAGACATATGCAGGAACTGCATATAATGGATGTTTACAACACACTTCTTCTCAGCTCTTCTATCTTGAGAGCAGCACAGTCTCAAGTGAAACACGAGTGTCTTACAAGTGAAGTACTGAGATTCCATTTATTATTAAACAACTTCTGCTTCAGGTTTTCAATCCTTTTATCAGACAAGTTTCATTGTTGCAATGCTTGATTGTTATTTTATGGCCAGACTTAAAAATGTCACGATTCAAATTTTTCGTCTTGGATTTTTAAATACGGCAGCAAGAGTGAGGTTCTTTCCAGATGAAATTATTTATATGGTGGCAGAGGTGGCTTGACAGCGTGATCAAAACCAAGGGGTGATGGATCCTGGCCTGTCAGCCCCACACAGGAACAATTTTCTTCATCCCACGTAGTAAGGTGAGACTTAGGGATTTAGGTCTGGCAAGGGAGAATACCCAGCCAGGTGTTTTCTTCCCTGCTCAGAAAGGAGACATGCAAAAATCCCTGCTCCTGAGGTGCATAAATTTTTCATCATTACAGAGTGTGGACAGGGATGCCAGGATCAGCACTGCACGTGGGACAGAGAGCCAGCCACTCTGGATGGGCAGTCCTCATTCACTCGGGAGAGAAAAGGGATTCCAGCTTCCTCATGAAAAACCCAGGTCACTTTTAGCCTTCCTTGTTGGAAGTGCTTGACAAGAACTAAAGAATCTGTTCACTGAATGATGGAGGTTATGAGTGTGCTGTAAAAACCAGAGCCTTTGTAACAGAAAAGTCTGGAATGTTTTGTCATAAAAAATAGCAGCTTGCTTACATCTCTCTTCTGGGCTTTCCTTTCTCTCAACAAAAATGAACAGAAATTAAGACAGGAATAATCTGAAGAAAAAATTAATCCTGTTTTTAGAAATTAACCCCCAAATCAAAAATTTGATTGATGAAAGACTGTTAGAAATCATCACAGACTTAGAATGATGATAGGGTTGCCAACATTTGGGGTCCTTAACAGGATCTATATAATAAAATGAGGGAAAACTTTTATCATGGTTTCTTCTCTGCAGCCTTTCTTCTCTCATAATAATTAAGGCAGAGACAATATTATGAGTGCATTCTACCTATTTTAACCAGATTTACTGTGAAACAGGGTGCTGTTCTATTAACAGAAATGGGATGTGCTCAGCTTTTGAGCTACAATGCCAACTCCGAGTTCAGCAGAATTTTGATGGTAAATATTTTAATGGTTCTTACAAAGCAGGGGGAAAAATCACAGAATTATAGAATGGTTTGGGTTTGAAGGGACCATTGACTTCCCCTCCCCTGCAATGATCAGGGACACCTCCCACTATCCCAGGCTGCTCCAAGCCCTGTCCAACCTGGCCTTGGACAATCCCAGGGATCCAGGGGCAGCCACAGCTTCTCTGGGCACCCTGTGCCAGGGCTCACTACCTTTATCAGATAAAAAGTCATATGACAACTTGGCTTTACAAAAGGAATTTATATCTATACTATTCAGAACAGGCTACGAAACTAAGTATTAAATATTTCATTGACTTCTTGCTACAAATAAGGGATAAGCAACACGTGAGCTTCAGGAAACACACAGGTAAAAGTGAACTAATTAGTGGGGAGAGAACTTTCAGGCAGTTCTCAGGATGCCCAAAAAGGCAGAGGCTGAAGGCTGATGCCATCTCAGACACACTCAGTGCATCCTGTGCCACCACAGAGCTCCTGCAGCCGCTGTGGCCACGGAGCTCTGGGCACTGCTGCTGCAAAGCCGCAGCACAGCAGACACTCCGTGTAGCCTCTACAGGCTGACATTTCAGATAGCTTTTCTGAATATTCACTCCATGCATTATGCAGAGTGTTATAATTATATTTTTATAGCTGCTGGATAGGCATGGGTAAGAGTTTCTGCAAGATTGCTTTTCCATTTGTACACAGGAAAATATTGTCACAACTAGACTGTTAAAAATTGTTCAATTAAAAAGATCTAGCAAAGAAAAATTGTTGGCTAAACACATAAACAAGCACTACAATTCAGTATAATAGAGGTTGTTTAGAGAATTTATTAAAAAAAATGTTAGGGAATTAGGATTTCAGGTCAGTAAAAAAGAAAAGTATGCAACTACACCGAAACATTTTCCATTTTTTAAACTTCTTTTCTGACTGGATTTCAATCATCATTTCAAAGAAATTCAGTGACTAACATTCCTGCAAACAGCACCCATTCATGTTTACCCCCTTTTTATGGCTGTTTATACTGGGAAAATTAAATCTCACAAAAGAAGCTGGCAAACGTGACTCTGGTGTTTGTTCTGGCAGATATTATCTATAGACAAAGCTTTGCTTATCACCAGGTCTCCTCTGCTCTTCTGATTGCAATCTCATTTCCCTCGTCCTTGGGATCTCATGTCTGCTACGACCTTCAGCTTGTTAAATATTCAGCAGAAAGTTTATGGACTTTCCCATAACCTTGATTAAAAGCCTATGGGGAACCTGAATGCTGAAAAATAGCCCCTTGTTTGAAAAAAGCAACTTGAGTACACTGTGCTGATTTCTGTTTCACTAATGGTATTTATAATCAGCAGTCACTGGCACGGAGCTGAGGCCAGAGGAAAAAAGGATGAATCGAACTTATCTGGTTAATAATTATTGTGCTATCAGTACTTAATTTCACTAAGTGGAATTTTTGGAGGAATGCTGAGAGGGAGTGGAAAGCACATACAGGAAAAAAAAAATCATTCAAAGAAAACAGAAATATTATCTATAGACCTACAGATTGTTTATCTTCGACCCCTTTGGAAAGGAACCCTGTCACTGCTGCCAAGATTGGAGTTTCTGTGGGCTTAGGTACCTCCAGCCCTTACCCCAAAGAATTGCTGCAGTCCTGCTCTCTGCCTGGAGCCTTGCCAGTGCCTTGGATGTGTTTCCACACCTCAAACCCCGCAGGCATTCTGGGTCCACCACTTTTTTGCCAGGGAAACATGTCAGGAAAACCTGGACAAGCAAATTGTCCAGGTGCTTTTCAGTATTCTCTTTCTGTTGGAGTAATTAACATGGAGCCAGATGAAAAGCAGCTCAGCGTACTCAAGGAAGTGTCTGAGTCACTGCTGAGCATCTTTAGAGGTTTTAGATAGTGCAGGAGGCTCCCACTCCCTCAATCATTTACTTTGTCATTGTCTCTTTTTTTTGGTCTTTGTTCCTCTTTCAATAATGGACAGAGATCTTTTATTTTATAATTGTCAGGGTGATTAAAAATCCATCAGGTAATTTTGCACTTAACTATTATATCCTTGCTGCTTTAGGCTTCTAAATAATTTGTTCTGAGTGATAGACCTATTTCTGATCAAGACACACTAAATGGAAGATGTCAAATTTTATTGTGCCTTTACAACTATATCAGTACAAGAAGCAGTAATTTTCTTCATCAACGTTTGGAAATTATCTCAATATGGGAGGAAAAGAGCATAAAAGACAAGTAATGTCAAGAATTAAATCTGTGTTTAAGCCTTAAGTAGAGCTGCTGCAGGGGATCCTCTATTGCCAAACACAATCCTCAATCACACATCACAAGATTTGCCACGTGGCACTCAGAGGGTTTTGTGAAGACAGATGACAGCATCATATCCCAAGTACAGTGCGACAAAAAAATTCAAACCAGCCTTGCACAGTAAATCTGATATAACATCATGCTTAACATTTCAGTGTCTTTCTTTCCATAAAAAAACCCCTATTAATTAGTGCTTTACTTTTAATTCTTCCCCAACTGTATAATAACAGGAGGATGAGTAAGATACAAATTCTAATTGTGCCAAGGCTAAACAAGGAAATAAGAGGAATATTGCTAGCCTCAGGAAAACCTCCCTCTTCATCGTATCTGAGCACCATCGATCACAATTCTTGAAGAAATTATAATGAAAATGAAAACACATGTTTCTTTCATTATTACTGCCTTTAATTGTCCTTGAACTGAAGTGACTTCATATAGAGTTATGTTTGCTATATACAATTCCAAAGATGTATATACAGATGACATTAAACTATAATCATGCCTGGCTTTCTGAGTGGATTACCCATGTGCTGCACTGATTGGGATCCCTGAATAAGATGCAAACCACTGGAGAGGTTTAAACAGCTATATTCTTTCTAAAGTACTCTTTAATTAATGTTGTCTAGAGCACTAATTATGAAAGCTTGTAAAGCCTAAAGCCTGAAAACACTTATGCACCTACTTAACTGTGCTCGTTCAGGGTAGAGCCACTGAATTCACTGGAAGTGCTCAGAGAAGTAATTTAACTAAAGAATGCACAGAGGCTGCTGCAGGTTAAAAGCTGAGCTCAGCTTTGCAGGGCTGTGTCCAGCCTGGGCTTTACAGCCTTTTGCCCTCTGAAGTTGCCAATTGCAAGGCTGCCTTCCATGGGCAGGTCTGGCTTTCCCCAGTGAAGCTCCCTGACAGTGCCTTTGAGAAAATGTTGAATTAAGCAAAACTGAGCCATCAGTCAGTGGGAGATGAGATGTATGCATCTGCAGATACATATGTTGAGATGCACGAGTAATTTGTTCCCATTATGAAGGCAGACAAATATGCATAGATGGGCACATACACCAGCAGATCTCCTCCACAGTGGAAAATACTGACGTAAGAATAGAAGCCAAATTACTGTTACTGTCAATGGAAAACTCCTAAATCTCTTTAAGATAGAATGCTCACATTTCTAACTCTTTCCTTTTAACGTTATAAACCATTTTTATTTTGCTAAACAGATTCCTGTCTGTTTAATTAGCAGCTGCAAAGAGAAAAAAAAAAAGGTTTAACTGGATTCCCAAGCTTTCCATTTCTACGTGGAAATAGAGGCTTTTGTTCTGGTCACAATTCCCACACACATCCCGTGGTATCCCATGGTCCTACACCCCCACCTGCAGCACGGTGCTGCTGGAGCTGAGGGATCACCGGGTGCTGCAGCATGAGAGGTGGGTGACAGGAATTACACCACACGTCCACGTACCCACACAGAGCTAATTCTGCCTTCAATTATACATTTGTTTATCCCTAAAGACCTCAGGAGTGGTGCACTTCCCGGCAGGATTGAAACCTCGTTTCATTCAATGTGTGATTTGCTGGGAACGGCATCACCTGATGCTGCAAGGTGTGGGAAAGGGATTGTTTGCACTATTTAAGGACCATTGAGCCTTTTCTCATCTCACACAAAAATGATGCATATTTGCAGTCCATTTCTGTAGCTGCTTTACAAAATGCAGTGGTGACTAGGGAACTAAGAGAATACAAATGAGACATTATCACTTGATCTACAGCATTTCCTTAAAATTCCAACTCTTGCTACGGGAGCTCTCATGCATGCTGAACACCATCATCATTAGATAATTACTCATTATAAATGAGCACAGGCTAAAGCTAGACATGCTGTTCAGCTTTCCAAGCACATACAGGTTTCAGTGTTAAAATGAAAATATAATATAATTTAAAGCATTTTTTTTTTTCTGATCAAAGGTGTTGAATTTACATACAGGTAGTTTGTTTTCCCGGTGACTGGGGAAAATTGGTCTCTGTAGTACTCAGCCACTGGCAGAATCTCAATGTAAAAGATTCTTTCAAACTTAGATTTGAAACAAATTTCTTCTTTTCTGTTGTACACTAAAGCTATAGGGGGAGGCTGTACATTAAGAATGGTCTTTTGTCTAGTTCTGTCACTGCTGAAAATCCAAGTACTCTCTTTCACCACCCCAAACACCTTCATGTCCAATTTATTTGCATTTATTCATAGAAGATGCCATTTCTGAAGATCTATCACTTTATTTATTGCACTTCATAGTGAAATTTGCGCAGGGCTGTGCCTGTTACACCGAGGCCCAGAGCTTCCTAATTTATGTCTTGGCATTTATAATTGCAAACAGCAATTGTAATGATTTACAGATTGATGGTTCTTGCTATTAACCACTTCACACTTCCACCACATTTGGTGAAAGATGTTTCTTGGGGAATGATCCCCCTTTTGGAGAGACAAAGAGCCTGTGTCAAGTGCAACTTCTACCCCAGTGCCACCATGGATCCCAAAGTTACCAGAAAAATGTGTCAGGGAAGAGGCAGAGCAGGACTAACCAAAATCCCACTAACACCAGAGACCCACTCGGTGGCAGACAGATTTTCAGATAAGATCCTGGGTGACAAGCAAGGGCCCTGCTCAAAGGCAGTGCAACATGTTTTGGGATAAAGAATCTTACAACCCCGTCATTCTGCTGCTGAATTTGTGACCGAGCTGAAGCACATGAAAGGAAAATTAGGAGAGAATCTGTGCTGCCTGAGTGAACCTCTCTGTCCATAGTTTCAGAGCTCTTTTTTTCCTCCTCAGCCATTCCTCTGTCTGCTCTATTTAATCAAGGCTGCAAATTGCCTTGTTCACTCAGGGTTGCTTGTATTTTTTCCCAAACAAAGCAGTACAATCAACGCAAGATTACTGCTGCAGTTTATATATCTTACACATGAAACTAGAATTTTCACATCAAATAAACCAGGTCTTCTAGTTCAAGATTCTCAAGCAGTAATTTACGAATACGTTTTACAACTTCTTCTGGCATGAACAGAAGTTACAGAAATTGCTGACACAATGGGAGGAAAAAGGCAAGATCCATCAAGGCCTCCAGAGAAAGATGTCTTATTCCTACAAACCATGAAAGAAAAGTGGCATCCCACTTTTCAGTTGAACCTCTCTTCTAGAAAATGAACATTTTTGGAATAGAACTAAACATTGGGGTTGATCTTACTGATTTTACAGTTTTCTTTTTCAGAGCAGAATAACAGAAGCTTAGAGAAAACACTTAACATTCAAATATCTTCCAGAAATACCACCAATACTTGAGTGGAAAAAAAACAAAACAAAACAAAACAAAAAACCCCCACATTTGTCTTCAAAGGGATTTCTGCTGGGAGAAAAAGCTGGTTTATTTTTCTCTATTTGTCACCATGGACATCTGAATAAAGATAATATATTTTTACTGGAACCAACTTCTACTGCTGTGGGGAAAAAAGTTGCCATCTGCCTTAAAGTATGTCCCTGTTATAGCAAGAAGCTTTGCATGCCACAAAGACCATGATGATTCGAATCAGGTACATTTGGAGCAAATATCTGAGAAAGGTCTTGTTTGAACAACAATGTTTTAACAATGGAAAACAAATATATTTCAATTATATATATACACACACTGACATCAGATTAAAAAGCCTTTGCGTGATATGTCTTGAATATCTTGAATATCTTGGTGGTTTGTGGTTTTTTTTTTTTGTTTCCTTTTACACTAATCTCTTTTCTTCCCTTCTAGCAGCTCAGATTGAATGAGAAATGCTATCTTTAACCTTGAGATCCCTGTTCTTGTTGGTTTGTACCATAACCTTACTATTTAGAAGCAATTCTTGGTATTTAACATCTCACCTCAGCATGCAACGTGCTTATGGATTAGAGAGCATTTCCTGGGGGGTGGAGGATAGAGTGACTGTGAGTTAGAAATGCAGCTGCCTGGCTGTGCCAGTCTCACTTCCAGCTTCTGCACCAGAAAAATCTGTCTGTGACCCGCCTGTCTACTCTGCTCATGTGCTTATTTGCAAATTGTGCATTACAGGTCAGAGACTGTTCAGTGCAGGAGCCAGTTTCTCCCAGTCACTGTAAATAGCAGGATGCAGTCACAGTTTAAAGGGTAATCAATTTTTAAAGCATAAATGCAACACAGCTCTGTTCTATGTATTCCAGAGCCTCATCAATGTTGCAGTTGAGA
Source organism: Eulacestoma nigropectus (assembly GCA_013397775.1). Classification (NCBI taxonomy): domain Eukaryota; kingdom Metazoa; phylum Chordata; class Aves; order Passeriformes; genus Eulacestoma; species Eulacestoma nigropectus. The sequence goes on from VZTE01002857.1 coordinate 1,559,768, forward strand.
AAATCTCCTGCCTTCCAGCCCAGGCAGCTGGTCAGGGCTGGTTCCTAAAAGCGCAGAGTGGACAATCTGTAACACAGCTGCTGATCCTTTGGCTAAAAAGCCAGGATCTTTCCTGACGTGGAGTCTGTCCTAACCAAGTTTCCTGGAGAGCTGCTCAGGCAGAGCCATTGCAGGTGAGCAGCGCAGGCAGCACCTGTGTCCCCACAGCAGTGACAGCCACAGGCACTGTCTGTGCTGCCCAGGGCGCGGGCTCTCACCCCAGCACTTCCACTGGGAAACGGGGCCGTGGCTGCAACATCACCTTGGGGAAACCACCTCAAACCAGCCGGGAGCAAGAGCACGAAACAGTGGCATTGTTGTGTGCCAGTGGTCCCTGAAAGATTCCCGGGGACCACGAAGACGATGGTGCATTAAAAAATGCACTGAAACTACAGCATGGTGCCACAGTGAAATCTGCTGTGAGCAGAGTGAGTGAGAGCTCTGTCAGAGTTAAAAATTTCTTTTTCCATGGTCATGAAACGAGGCTGAACCAGCCCCTCCATTTCAGACTTGTTAACCTTCTGTCTTGATGAAAATTAACAGCTACAGTTTCTTCTAAATAAATTCTGTGAATTTTACTGGATAAAGCATTCCTCTATTCCTGTCAAAGAGTTGTGCAGCACAGCTGTTTTTTAACAAATTCCTATTTTTACTCGCCGACATTTGACTATCATTATGTATATGAGTTTCTTCAGCCTGCGAAGCATGTTTTAACAAGAAATATTAATGTCCCCCAACATTTACCATCTTTTATCCCTATTCAGCAAGAATAGGTGTTATACAAAAGAGAAAACATCTGCTTCCTTGTATTATAATTTCTCTTGAACTCTTTAGATTGGAGATGCAAAGTTGATAGCAGAGGTTAGAGATGAACGTACAAAGCAGAACCATGTTTCTTTGTAACTGCGTTTCAAAGGGAAAACAAATCCTAAAATTCAGTATTATAGAAAACATAAAGAAAGAATTATGAGGCAGCTTTTTGTTAAGACATCTTTAGTGGCTAAATTATTATATCTTAAGTTTCGTAATCCTTATCATGATTCATTCCTAACGCAGGCGCTAGAATAAGCCCAGGGCATTTTCTTCTTTTCCATGCTCTGAAATACCTTACCTCGCTTGGACTTTGCGGCTGCACTGTCAATCTTTAATTTTTCTGTCATTGCATTGGATCATCAGGATGTGGACAGAGCCCTCCAGGATGTGGACAGAGCCCTCCTCGGCGATTCCAATCATTCCACGTGAAACCTCTGCTTTCGAGGGCTGTGAGTGAGGAGCTGTGATTGCAGAGCGCCCGGCACAGCGCGGGCTCTGCTGGAGACAAACACTCCACGGAAATGCTCCTCAAAGGCCTCCCTCCATGGCCCTTGCCTCAGCTCAAAGACACAAAACCTCCCACTGCATTAAGACACAGCGAGGCAGGCTCTTGTTAGAGACACAGCAGTGCCAGCTAAACCAAGTGGGCTCATTAGGTTTATCGAGCAGTTAAGTGTTGCTGCTAAAGCCCTGCTATGATCAGCCCTACGAACTCAGGGCTCTTCCCTCGCTGCTTTCTTCCGCTGTGCCAGCTGCAGGATCACAGAGACAACAATGTTTCTGAAGCTGGGACAAGGATTTGGCAATCTGCCGCATTCTGACACAAATTAAGAGTCATCCAATGATCCAGGCACAAACTCCTTTTGCAGAAATAGCCCCGCTGTATCAAAAATCAGTTTTCAGGTGGAGGAAAGCAAGCAAAAAAGAATTCTCCTTGTCTAACTCCAGAGTAACTCACAGTATTGCACTTTTTAAATCTTTCTGTAGCTTAGCAGATGTGAAAGAAAAATATAAAATAAAATGTAGGAGGAAGTACCTCATCCTTTTTCCAAAAATTAGCACCTTTTAATTATGAACCCTTTAATGGAAAACCAGATAGTTCAATATCCAAGCGGATTATTTAGCTTTTAGTATTCTTTCAAACATGTCAATCATACTGTAATAATCCAAACTCCTGATTCTCACGTGGCCCTACATACAGACGTAACAAATGCTATTCCATTCACAGGACAGAGCAACACAAGGTAAAGGAACTGCTTCGTTTACAGATGGACCCCTTTTCCACAATACTGTGAATACATTCCAGTATTGGAGTAGGTCAGGGCAATAAGGGGGCTGATGGAGAAAGATTCTTGTGATCTTCACAAAAAAGAGAAATAAGGAGCTAATTTTAGAGACAGATGGATGAGAGGTCCACCCCAGCAGAATCTGTAATCGCTGATACTTGACCCTCAGTAAAAAAAAAAATGAGAATGTGTACAAAGAAAAGCTTTAATATCAGTTCTAATGAGATAAAAATAATTTTTGCCTTTATAGTTTTCAAAGTGCTTTCTCTCACCACTCCTATTCCCTTTTATTGCCACTGTTTTTCTTTATATGTACTACTACTAAGGAGGAGAGGCAAAGGTTGTCTTTCTATTTCTAAATAGTGCTTTGGTGTATGATTAGTATGTGACATGAATAAAGCCTTTGGTGGTAGAGAAAGGCCTGCTTTCTTTTAAAGTATTAGATGAGGGCCAGAGTTTGTAACATCTCACCCTGTAGAGGACACATCTTCTGGGACACTGGGTTTGCAACATCAGTCAAGACAACCAGATAAAAGAACAACTATTGAAATGGCATGATTGTTCTTCCTGGTGCTTCACAGAAACAGGGTTATTCTGAATGAGAGGAACTGAAGTCCAGCACACCATACAGCCATGCCCTCTTCCTGGAAATAGCATTGTAACAGATCAATTGTTGCTTCCTACTATTATTTTATTATTCCTACTATTATTATAAAGGGAGAACTTTAATTTGATGCACCAATCAGAGCTGTAAGCAGTGCAAGGACACGGATCACAACATGATCTTTGTTTGGCAGCAAGGCATGGCAGGGAGCAGTGAGATTCCAAAGCAGGGAGCAGGAAAAGGTGAAGGTGCTGTGAAGTCCTGCTCCATCTCACTCTCCCACCCTGTTATCCCATCTCAGCCAAGCTATTCGAGATGCATCAGTGTTGTTCACCAAGGCTGAAGTGACACAAACCTGAGGAACACAAAAGCATTTGCAAAACACCATCCTCAACTCGGTGTTACGGGCACGCACAGATGCAGGGGAAGATTTGCCGGGCACCTAACACAGGATGGTTAAATGAGCTTCTAATCATAGGAACCTCCCTGTCCCAGCTGATCTGGCAGCCAGGTGACTCTGAATCACCCCAGGGTGATGCTGGCCCACCACAGCATTGCCCAGCAGTGCCATCACCTCCCCTCAGCCACACACAGCTCCTGTGTGCTCACCCCTTTCACACCAGCATCAGCAGTGGAATTGAACCTGGGCAATCAAAAATCCCTGAGCCAACCGGTTTTTACAGGTGAAATGAAAACAACAAGACCTGATTTGCACTTAGAAGCACTGCTAGCACAGCATATGCTTTTTGTACAGACCTGCTCCTTCTATTCTACAAGTAGTTGTGATGATTTTTCCTGCAATTGCACTGGGAGCAGAAAATCAGCGTAACAGCCACATTGTGCTCAGAGCCCCACAAATACAGAGCGAAATTTCTCTCTGTAACCCAGGGATTTTACCATCTAATTCCAACTGAAACATGGGAATGGATATGTACAAGCAACTGAGACAGCACAAGGCCAGGCTGAGAATATTGAAATGGATACATGAGACTGGAGCTGCTGGAACTGCTGACTTCAGCAACGTGCAGAGTTAACTCTGAAAACATTTAACAACAGTTAGAATGTCACTTGAATTAATAAGAACACTACTGAATCACACAGAACTACGAATAAAGCAGAATCCCTGCAAAATCCTGCCACTAGCTAGGAAGCAGCAACATTATTTATGGGTATTAAACAGAAAGGTGAGAATCTCAACCTCTGGCGTAATATAAATCCAAAAGGATAATCATAAATATTTTGCCCAGGTCTCTTCAGCACAACCCAGACAAATATATTTTATTTTTCCCAATGAGTACATCACATCAGTGACCAGTAGGTTTCAAGAAAAGCTGGAATTGCAGTGGCTGGGTCAGCAGCACGCACAGGGCCACCAACCCCATGTTCCCCTGAGGAGGAGCCTGCACAAGGGGTTTGGGGCCTTTCCTTACTGAGCTACAGCAAAGCCAAGGTTTGAACAGTAACCAGAAAATAAAAAGATCACAATGCCAATCATACAACCTCAAAAAAAGACAGAAACAGCAGTTTATTAACGATAAGCTGCTTTTCCAGAAGGCTAAAAGATATTTGAAGAACAAAGGCCAGAAGTATGTCACCTATTCAGGAATAAATGGATACAGACGAGACTTTGGAACAATTCTAGGTGTTCCCAATGTATGCTTCAAGACTGGATCAATCCTATTTCCCTACCAAAAGTCCAGTTAGAAGGAAAACATCAGATGACCACATTTCCACATGAACAAGAACAACAATCACTGGATTTATTGAGTTGATCAGATTTGAGTCAGCAAATGCTGTGATTTGAAAGGCACTGTCAGTTGGGAATCTGCTTTGTGCAATAAATACAATTTTTCCATTTAATTTCTAAGACAACTTGGTAGCTGAAGACAGTCTCTAAATATATTTCCTGATATATTTTTCATTAATCACAGTGGAAGTCAAGTAATAAATTATGATGTTTCAAATCAAATTATAATCATGAAAATTTTCACATGGCTTAAGTTATAGAAAAGAGACAATTTTTCCCCCATATTTCCGTTTTTAAAACAGAAACTCAACGCTAACAAACATCTTAATATTTCATATTGCTAAAAGCTCCTCTTGAAGCCACTGATTAGCTTGATTTGGTAAAAAAAAGACAAATTGCATCATCTGTGTTTTTCTATTCTTAGAAGAAGAAAGAAGAGAAAGTTTGAGACAAAGCAGAGAGACAGAAGAAGGACACAGAGTGAGCTGCTTCGTAACAAACGTAAACCTCACATGGACTTTTCCTTATTGTGTGGGTGGCCAAATGAAAATTAGAAGCAAAGAAAGGCTTATTCCAAGAGAGGGCCAACACTTCCCTGTGAGGGGAGCCGTGCTGGGGCGGGGTGACTTTGGCAGCCCAGACTCCTGCTGCCACCTGACTCCTGTGCCCCGCTGTCACACGTGGCACCCTCAGGCCGCTGACAAGGTAAGGGATTGCTTCTCCCTCAGAGCTCTGCTTCCCCCTGATAAACTTCTATCTCACCCACACCTCGATTTGAGATATGCAGGATATACTCATCTTCAAAGCTGTCACCTGGAGGGAACCAGTGGCTTCAGCTTTCACGTGCTCCAGATGAACTCCCCGTTTTAATCCGTGCCCTTTGTGGCTCCTGGAGCCATCGTAGCCATCAAACCCCAACACATTGCCGGACACAGAGTGCTCCAAATTAGATTCCATTCACCCAGCAAGACTCCAGGGCCTCTATTTACTGCAAATATGACAGCCAGTCAAGAGCTAAAAGGAGTTTGAAAAACTAGAGGGAAGAAATTTGTTCTCTGTCCACCTCTGCCCCACCAGCCTGCTCGCTATAGCAATAGATTTTAAAACTTTTGTAAACAGAACAAATAGGATTATCCATTACCATGTCAGCTTAAGTGATAACATAAATATATATCACAGAACATCTGCCACTAAATCACTGTTTATAGATGTCAAATCTCATTTATTATTAAAAAAACCCCACCAAAACAAATGCTTTAAAGCCTTCCTTATTATTTTACGAGAAGTGACTGATTTCTCAGCTGTAAGCTGTTCCTAATCACTTTAGACAGAGTAACTTCTATTATAAACCTCAGTCAAGAATTACATTAAGTGGTATTCACAAACATGTCAGTGTGGCCTGAGTTACTCCATCTCAGTATGCAGTCTAGAAAATCCAGCATATTTTCCCCATCGATTCTCCTCATCAATCCCCATTGATTTTGCATGAAAGAATATGGTGCATCTCAGAAAACTTGCTTTTATCTTCCTTTTCTTCAAAGGGTAGAAAATGTAGATCGAGACTTTATATTCTGATATCAGCAATAAAATATCTAAAATTTACTTAAAAAAGAATTTATAGAGAGTGCTCCTTATACACAGGAAGTATAAAATGTTAAAACTCAGAGTCTGTGTTTGTAGTGCTGCGTTCGACTGAGAGAGGCCGAGTGGGACAATCTTTTCGCTTTTGCATTTTTAAATTTAATTTGCTCTGTCCATTTTCTCCTCTTTGTGTCAGCTGCTTTAATAACTCTTAAGTCAGGCACCCAGGGATCAAATTACCAAATCATGGAATTATTTCTGAATATGCAATCTCTATCCTCTCAGGTACAAGTGAAAATCTGCTTGCGAAAGCCACTCATCTGTATCATCGCAAATTGACCTCTCCAGTCTGCCCTTTTACCCACTCTCCAGGCAGGAACAAATCCAGAATACCATAATGGTTTGTTTTATAGGAGTTTCTGCTGGCTTGCTTTGCTCTATATGCTGATAACTAAAGTTATTTTAGAAACAGATAGCTAAAACATCTGGAAAATCCACACGGTGACGTTCAGCGCCCTCAAAGGTGTGCCGCACAGAAACTGCACCCCTAAGAGACACACCTTAAAATGGGAGTGTTGAGCACATCCTGATGTTGATCTCTGCCAGTTCCCCCATCTTTTAAATCACACAGCCACTTAATGATTGCTGTGGAGGCTCCCAGACCGTGATTCACGGGTGCGCTGGCAGGAGGTCATCGCAGAGGTTGGCACTTCACAAAGTGCTACAGAGCCGTGCTCAGCCATTACACTCCCCCACCTACGTGCCAGCTAATTTGATTAAAGGTAGAAGATCAATCAAACTCCATTGCCTCAGAAAGATTAATTACCTCAGCACTTTCCGACTTAATTATTAGTGTTCAGCCACGGGGTTAGAAAAGCCCAACAGAGCAGAAGTTACAGGGCCCAATGGGCAGATGTGGTAGACTGGGATGTATTTTAGCCTGAGATTTGTTATCTTTAACTAATGACAGCTTCTTTCTTTTTTATTCAAATTAGGCCTAAGTGCTATAGTGTTTATAACTCAGCAACAACCAAAAAAAAAATATTGCTGTTACATTTCAGCCTTTCTGTGGAAATAAAAAGCACAGAAGATGGGAAAAAAAACCCCAAAAAAACAAAAACATCATTAAAAAAATTCTATCTGTCGGCAGTCCAGTTTTTGGACAGGGAACAAGAAACTTAAGACTTTGTAGATTTATTTTTTCTTGTGCCCCAGCATGAGGTCTGAAATCCAGCTGCCAGAGCATCTTATTGATGATGTTTAAAGAGTATATTTCAGCAACTGCAGAGTTTCTGATTATCAGACAAGTCAGCATGGCAGAAAACAGAGGCATTTTTCCCAGGGAGAATAAGCTCCCTGTCTGCAGCTCTGTGCTGACCCTTTCTTCTCCACCACGCACCAGGGAGAGTTCCAGGACCCCCAGGCTGTACCTGAGCTGCTGACGGGGCTGGGGGCAGCAGGGGTCAGCTCCTGTCACGCCAGCGGCCGGCGGTGGCACGGCCACGCTCCCGGACGGGTGAGGGACCGGGATCCCCGTGTCCAGCTGGGGCTGGAGCCGAGCCCAGAGCAGAACTGAGACTCAGCAAACGTGTTCACACCCAGATTTCAGACTCCCAGCATGGAAGGGTCACCTCTTGTGTGACACGCTGGATTCGCTGCTCTTACGGACAGCGATTTATTCGGCCTCTCATGAATTTATCCAGCTCCTTTTTAAAGCCAGCTTGCATTCCCGTGCCCTGCTTCTGCACTTCCTCTCACTGATCTCATCTGCAGCCCCTAAATTTCCAGCCTGGGCTGGTTTAAAGGCAGCACCAGCTCATTTCCCTGTGAACCAACCCATTGCTTCATTTCTGCTGTCGTGTGAGAGCAGCCCCGGCCCCCAGCCAGCCTTTACCTTGCAGTTTAAACGAGCCAATATTAATTCCTTTCTCTGTACATAGGCATCTCATTCCCTATATATCCCCATAAGAACACTATTTTGTTACTAATAATACTTCTTTATGCCCGTTTCTCATGCGAATTCACCTTTCTTTAACGTGGGAAGCCAACACTTCATAACAGGCCTGTTACGGTGTCAGACACCCCTTGGGGCTTTTTCTTTTCTTCTTTTTTCCCTCTGCTAGAAGTAACCCAGGATTTTTTCACAGTCACATTAGGTATTGGTGATTTATAGTTTATCTTTGTAATACTCAGTTGGTTTTTTTCTCTATGTCATTTGCAGCTGGTGATTTATATACTAGTTACATGCACCAGTTCCTATGAGAACGACTCTCAACTATTAGATTTCATCCCACTGCTATTATTCCAAATCCTTAGCAAAATCCAATCCTCGTGTCATGCACACCTCCTCCTCTATTGTCAGTGATGCTTGGCTTTGAGCTACTAGAATACTTCATTGACATGTTCCTGCTTTTTAATGCCAAACTCATTAATGAAGATAATTATGGAGATTTTTCCATTCTTGTATTATGCTATGTCTTTTGATTCGTAATTACTAATGCTCCACCCTAATGTCAAAATAACAGTTATTAGTCCTCAAATATATATAGATTAACTGTGCATGTATTCCCCAATGTTAAAACTACATATCATGGAAGTGAGATAATGGAGCTAATCTCATACTGCTCTCGGGAAACCCACGATATCATTTATTGCATTATGTTTGCATATATCTCTTAGTTTCTTCTTAGTAAATGTTTTCCAGTAGTGAAGCTTGACCGGTGTTTTATTTTTTCTTGACATCCTGCGTCTCAGAATTACAGAAAACAAGGAAAACACTATCAGTTTTGGCATCCTGGGAGGGAGATTATCTCCTCTCCTCCACATGAATGCACTGAACCTGCTCTGACTTTTAGTGCCATTATCATCGTTCTTCATCAGCCTGCCTTTGTGCTCATCAACATCATCCTTATCAAAAATTAACTCAAGGTGAACGTGTTCTTTTAATTTTGGGGAAGAAATATATGCTGTCTTTAATCATGAACAGATGTCTTCCTTGCTGCAAACCTCCCTCTTATGTGGTTAAATACCACAGATTGCAGTCTTAATTCTTCCTAAGACTGATTCTCTGCAATCTGATGATCATTTAAAGCCAGCAAAGCTTTGCCCCAGCTACTCATTTACTCATTTGCTGTCCATAAGTCGTGCCTCATGTAATGAATGGAACTGGGGAATCCATGAATTTCAAAATTACCTTTCCTTCTCCTCATGGGCTGAACCCACAGGAATTCTTCTATCCAGTTCACCCAAACAGCTCTTCAACTGTGTGAAGGTTTCATTGGGAGACAAATCAGGCAGCCAGACACCTCTGGCAACACCAGCTTGACATGGTCACAAAGTTATGGTGCCTACTGACTGTCCTTTTAGCCACCCTTAGCTCTGCACTTGCTGATTTTCAATGCAACACTCTTGGTTTATTAGTCACTAATTCATCTTAAATATTCTTCATGGAGACCCCTGCTCCTTAAGACACCAGTTTCCTCCTGTTTGAAACCCTCAAATCTCAGTGTGATTTGCCTCATTAACTTTAGCTTTCAGCTAGCTTTGTTTATACTTCCATTTTCTTTACACAAAATGATTGCTATTATTTAATTGCAGATTACTTTCAGGTTTTCTGGCTTCCCCTCCACACTCGCTGTCCCCAAGCTGCAATCATTCCTCTTGTTCTGCCAAATTTCTTGGCTGAACTAGGCATATTCTACCTTCTCCAAACAAAAGTAAGTAAAATAATTTTATTCTCTAGAGGAAAGAAAACAGAGTTGATAAGGCTGTAAAAACGGATGAAGCTTGAAAATTTGTCATTAATATGTTACACAGGTATTAAATAATCCAACATAACTGAGGTTTGCATGTACCTTTCAACCCCTTTGATCAACATCACTGCTTGCAGCCACTGAGAGGGAACCACTGAGAGAGAATTTGCCAGGGAAGTGCAGTTTATGCTTGTAGTGTGTTTTGTATTTAAACATAACACAGAGGGGAAAACAAGGGGGGAAAAAGATGGTTTGGTTAAAATCCTTAATATAGGAAATTATTGAAACACCCTAATTTGAACAATTCACGAGCAGAAAATATATGAATACCACATACAAGAGCGCTGTTACTTAAGGAAAAGGTTCTCTACAGGCCTACATGCATTTTTATAATACTATTTACTTAGTGTGACAGTTTATTGGCATCTCTTCCTTATGATGCACCTACCACACTGCACTTCATGTTTTTCTAAGGAGGTAACTAAAGTAAGAGAAGACAAATCATTTTAAATAGCCTATTTCTAATTTTAATTAGCACAGTCAATTAATTTTAAAGGTTTACATATAAATTTCTCACAGTTTTCTAACCACTATAACCTTACAGTTATTTTTTTTTCCCCCTCCTTGCTTCATTCTTGTATCGGATGTGAATTTGTAAAGCTTCCTCTCATCAATATTTCTCAGGGTTTGTTTTTTATTTCTTTATTTATTTATTTTAAATTTTGTTATGCTCATCTTTTTCAGTGTTTTGCAAAAAATGCTTAGCTATTGCTAGTAAATGGAAAGCTTCCAAAATGCAAAAAAATTCCAGTATTAGAGAAACAAATAGCACCAAAGAACTGTAGTCAGGAAAAGCAAGAGGGAGAAAACACTTTTGAACACGTCCATGTGTGGTGTCACAGCTGCCATCAGCTTTCATTGGGCACTTGGTTGGTTCTAGACATTATTGACATCATTTCATCCCAAATCTCTCTCCTTGGCAGGCAAAGTTGAACTAAATCCCCATCAGGTGACAAATCAGGCTTAACATTCCAGGCAGTGTTTCAGATTAAGACAGGTCAGATATGAAAGATCTTGGGAGGGAATGAAGGCCATGCTTATTGTGCTGTATGAACTCAGATTACCTGACTGTATTTTCCGGTCTCTTTTCACATTAACAACATTTTAGTCCATGAAGGAAGACAAGAAATACTTTGAATGCATCCAACCACTCCAAATCAGATTTAAGAAAAAGCAGCAATCAAAAATCCAGGAGAAGATGGTAGAGAAAACTATCAATTCAAAGCTCTTTGCACTGTTTCAGTGTTGGCTAAATGTGTCCTGCGTGCACAGGTGAACCCATGAACCTCAGGCTGAGCACTTGCACAGATCAGCACGCAGATATTTGGGTTGCTGTCATCTGCACCAAGTCACTTTGCAGCAGCACCCTGAACACAAACACGCTGTGGGCCTTCCCCTTCTCCACTCAGATGCGGGAGAGCACACATCATCTATTTAAACCTGCTTTTTTGTTCCTGCCACTAGGTGCTGCCATTAATATAAGCCTAAAACACTAAAAAGGGCCACAAAAGAAGCTTTCCATGCTGCAACCATCGTGCTGCATCAATTAAATTGTTTCAATAAGATAAAAGTTGGAAGTTATTTTATGTGAAGAAAAATCTTCACATAAAATAATCTCTAATTGAACTGCGACTTCAAGTTTAAAACTGAACTGTCAGGTAATTAGACAGGTGATTAAACTTTCTTCAACTTCACACTTGGAAAGACATCTGATGCCTGCTTAGCCTCCACACAGGGATGTGTGTCAATGACATTCAGGTGTCAGAGCTGTGTTACTGTTAGAGCCCCATTCTAGAAGAGTCATGATGCATATTTCTTCTGAAATTACAAAACCTGGGCAAAAAAGGCATTGACAAATCCCAAACCTCAGCCTCTTTGTAAATGGCAAGACAGGATCCACAGGTCTGCTCTGAAAACTCCTCTACACAGGTCCTGCCCCATGTTCTCTCAGGACAGGTCCTGGATACTGATTTCATGTGCATCATTCTCACTTCAGTGAAGTATAAATATCAGTTACAAGCAACAAGAAAGAGCTGGAAAGCAAGTCCAGGTCCTGAGAATGAATAGCAAATGCAGCAAAGAATATATAACCTGGTATTTTCTGTCTTTAGGGGAATATTTGTAGCCTTTTAGAGCTTAACTCTGTGAAAAATCCAGTTTGACTGCCTAGAATATTATTAAGGGTATATTAGAGCCTCAAATACATAAACAAAACCAAAAATAGATTATGATTGTTTCCAACACAAGATCAAAAACCTGTGATAGTTTTGTCAGCTGTCTATCAACCTGGAGAACACAATATTCTGGTGTTATTTCAGGAAACATACCATTTTACAAATTTTATAAGGTCTGAAACTTAGGATCCCCAGGTAATAGTTTACAAACTAAAAGAGAGGACACACCTCATGTGTGCAAAAAGCCCCTGAGGCTCCAGTCCTGGGCAGCAAAGGCACAGGCAGAGGTGTGATTTTTCAGAGCCAGGCTGAATGTGCCAGGGCCAGCTCAGAGTCGGAGGAAACGCTCTCTGCTGGATGCTGAATTTGCCACTGCAGCGTGTAACTGCCTTCTGCAGCTATTTCAAGTGCAGAGCACTCACTAATTCATTCCTCCTGATACACTAAAGCAGCTGAAATCCACCTTTTGGGCCAAGTTTTGCCCAGAACAGATGTATTTTCAAATCACTGATTAAGCCGCTAACAAGGCCTCAGAGGCCTAAAGACATTCAGGTGTCTCTTTATCAATGGCACAGTTCAATTTAATCCAGATAAGGAGCCTCTGGACAATTAACAGTTGACTAAAGTTCAGTGGAGTCTCCAACTGGCTATCACATCACAGAACAGCACAGAGAGCAGCGCCAGTACCCACAGCTCCAGCTCCTGCTGGTTTTGCCTCCCTGTTTTTGACATCACAAGAAGGCAGTGGCAAGAGCAGAAGGTGACAAACTCTTTGGAGATTATTATTACATCGCTGCTTTCAAAAGACAAATCAAGAAACCCTTGTTTCTGGAGACTGCAGTCTTTTCTCAGAGCTACTCATCACCCACGAGTTCCCTGTTGAACTACAGCGTGCAGTAGTGTTGGAAGGGGAAACGCTAAAAAATGTGAATTCCCTCAGCACAGTATTTATGACCATTAGGGTAACAGCGTTAACCTCATCAGAAAGCTCCTCTGCGCATAGCACAGCAGGTCCATAAAAACACCAGCTCATCCATAAACCCCTAACAGCTCCAAGTGTTTTATTTCCAATGGCCAGACCTCCCATTTTTAGAAACAGAAAGCTTCTTCGGCCGCATTAAAATCAATGTTCGCTTTTAATAATTACCTGGAGAAACAAAAAGCCCCACTTTTGCTGCTGCAATGATTTAATGAGTGAGATGAGCAGAGTTCTGCACTTACTGGACTCGGGGTCTGAGTTGCCATCTCCCTCCGTGCGGCTGTTGGGGGACGCCTGCTCGTAGAACTCGTCCTGGGGGAAGCCCAGGGGCAGCGGGTGGGACGCGCTGGCCCCGCTCGTGGGCTCGTGGTCTCCGAGCCCACTGTCACTGCAGCTTTCCTGGGAGCCATCTGGCAGGTGGAACGTGACACGGCGCTGGGGCTACAAGGAAGGAACAAAATTACATGGTTTCCACTACGGTATCAGTAATTGCTTAATGCAGCCAATTTAGGAAATGTATTATTTCAGTTATCTGCTGAGGACGCATTACCCAGAGTTGTGCACAATTTCAGGCTTTCATGAGCAGGCAGGCTGCTTTCAAACCTGCTTCACCTGACAGCACTGCTTGCTGCTGTTTTTTAAAAATGTAAGCCCTGATGCAAAATGAAAGACACCTCAAACTAAAGAGATTCTGTCAGACTTCGCAAGTCTTTGGATACCTTTTGTATATTGACTTGGAGATTTCAATCACTTTTTGAGGCTCAATTTATTTCACTGCAGAGTTTTCTAGTTTTTAAAAAACATTTTCTTTCCCATTAAAAGCTGTTCCACACTTTTGGGCCTAAAAAATGTGACACATCTGTAATGCTGTTGGATTCTTCTAAGGCAGAGAAAGAACAAACAACAAGCCTTGTGTATTGAAAACAATTTTAATAGGTTTTGCACAGGCGTTAAGCTAATGAATGAAAAGTAGATTCCCCTGCTCTCCTTTAGACATTTCATTACAACTCCTTTGATTCTCGTTATACCACAGACCTGTACTTTAACTGCCAAAGGCTGGAAGCTGGGAAACAGGGAGCTGAGGATGGAAAGCATCTCAGCCCAGCTGTGGAAGGAAGGGCCAGATGAAACAAAGCACCTGATGCACCAGGCACAGGACGGTTTTTCCATTACCTAAGTGACTCTGCATGATTTAGGAACTGAACAGCCAAAATGTAAATCTCTCCCAGTACTAAAAGAAAATTTGAACAAAAATAAACAGCTCTCCTGCTCATTTTGATGTGTCTGATATCCGTGTTTTGGAAACTTGAAATATGAAGCTTCAAAAAAACTCCCAAAAAAAACCAGTTTAAAATAGTCTTAGGTTGTCATTACTCAAAATTCCATTCAAAAAGCAATGCAAAACTTTGAGGATGCAGAACTGCTGGGATGAGCAAAGCTGAAGATCAGACTTTTGATGCAATTATGCAGAAAAGTATACAGTGTTTATAACAGAGCAGATGTTGTCAGGGGTCCCTAGATATTTGGTTCCTATAGGGTGGTGGTGTTGAAAACATTCAGTTATATCGAGTTTTTGCTAAAAAGTTCAGCTCCTCCACTTCTCCAAGCCTCTTTTTGTCACGGTGACATTATTACCCATGCCCACAGACAGCTGCTGTACAGTGTGTGCAGCCAAGAACGCGGCAGCACCGACTTCACCTGTGCAATTCCTGACAGATGTGAGTGACAGAGCCTCTTAAAAGCTACCAGTAAGACACTTAGGGCTTTCCCAGAAAACCTGTTTTAGTGCTTCACCACTGCTAATGGAGAGGTTCTCTTCTAATGTTGAACCTGCCTCTTTCTGTTACAAAATAAATCACTTCTTCAGCCCCATCCATCATGGTCTGCTTATTCCCACTCATCTTTCTGGCATTTGGCACTTTATTCTGCTTCAGAATAAACAGACCTTATTATTTCAATCTGTCGGGTGCTTCTGCTCTCTCTGGCTGCTGCCCCTGCACAGGAGCTCGCTCACAGCTCCGTGCCCTGCTCAAAATCCAGCACCCAGCTCCAGCTAAGGTCCCGACAGCACCGAGCAGTGCAGCAGGATCACTCCACATCTCCTGCAGGCTCCTTTGCCGTGGCAGCACAACATTCCCCTCACCAGCCACCACAATGCCAGGTCCTTTTTATTGATCTTTTCCTCATCGTTCCCTTTTTGGTTATTGCCATCGATTGCTGCAGCCTAAGAGTGGCTCTTTGCGCTCGTTCTTTCTGCCATTCTCTTCTTCCAGATGATTTCATCTATTTTCAAGTACGCTTTGCCTTCCAGTCCTGCTTTCCTGTTTATCAAATCTGCAGATTTTAGACTCCCTCTCGTTTGGCAGATCTTTGAGAAATATTGGAACAGATCAAGCCAAGACATCAGTTGATCTCTGAAGAGCTGAGCACAGAATGACTTCCCATTACATGAGCTGGAAATGGGAGATGACAACCCCTCTGTGACTGCTGGGACAGGCTGACAGCCCACTGGAAAAAGGTTCAGATGGTGAAAGGCTCACAGCTAACACCCCCACACCCCCCCCCATGCGTTTTTGGGGTCACCAGAAAAATCTCTCACTGATCTCCAGAGTGAGCTGCCTGCAGCTGCCCCAGGGCTCCCTGGAAGCCTGGCTGGGACAATGGTCCTGCTCCTCCTGCTGCCTTTTCCCACCACAGCTGGGTGAAGATGCACCGAGTGTCTCTGCACAGTCCAAAAATCCAGATGGATCCGCAGCAACTACTGACATGATTTATCCTGTTCCAGTTCACTGTCAGTTGCCTCTCAGAGCCCTGCTCACACCAGCAGTGTCAGTCAACTCTTTCCTCAAAGCCCAAATAACTAAAGTTTTGTCAAGTTGATCCAGTGGAAACATTCCTGCAATGTTTCTCATTTACTCCCTGCACTCAAAACTTGCACAGATGTACAGCTATGACACGTGGAAAGGGAATATGCTATTTCTTTGATCTGAAATGAGTTTGGTATTCACCCAATAAATGAAAAAAATCCACCTCCATTGCATGAGCTGCTTGTAAAAGCTGCATTTTGTTGGGTTTGCACTGCCTTTGTGTTGTCTTGTGTTTGGTACCCACGCCAGCTTATATCCTCTGCTCTCCAAACTACCAGTGAATTTGAAGAATAAAGTATTCTTAAAACATTTTTAGCCCAAGTTTTAGCCTTAGACACCATTAGTAGCTTTTGAAAATGACTGGGGATACAATGGTTATTACTATGGGCAACTGGTTGCTACTTCGTGCACCTGGGATTCACCAAGGGTAAACAAAGGAATATTTCTTTTCAGAGATCATTGTCAAAACACAGCAGAAGTTTTTAACCAGCTGACAGCAGAGGAGACCAGAAAGTCACCAACTCTTTTTTAACTGCCTAGCCCAGTGAGAAAAAACAAATCCCATACCTCAAGAAAAATTAAAAATGTTACTAACGAACCCTCAGGTTCAGTTAAAAAAATGTAAATATTTAGTTGCATAAATTGAGATGTTTTTAGTAGGAAAGATCAAACCCCTAGGATTTAAAATCAACCGGCATCAGCTAAAGGCTCATGGTTTTTAATTTGATCGTGTCCCTGAGTATGTCACACCTGATAACACTGATGACAGAGCACTTTCAGAAAAATTTATCAAGATGAAAAAAGCCCAGCTACTCCTCTACATGGCAGTGCTGCCATTTTCTTAATTCATGCCAGCGTCAGACAACGATCTGGAACAAGTAATTCTAATAAAATTTTGCCAAAAGCTGGGACTTATCTTCTGTCACAATTATTTTGGAAATTTCCTCCTTGAGGCATTTAAATTTCAATTTATAAGATTACGAAATATCCTCAGTCTCCAGCTGCTTTTCTATTTATCTCCGAAGGGAGCCAGCACCAACAGTAATAGAATAACAAGGATTATGGTTTGTTTTATTTATCTGAATGGCAGTTAGGATACTTCTTCAGAAAGAGAAATGCAAGCAAACCTATTATGCATTCTTAGAGGATTCTGGTGTAGGAACTTGTAATACAGACAATTAAACTGATAGGGGACAATGGAGTGAAAAATTTAAGGAAAAACATGTGGCAGTCTATAGTTTCCCTGACACATTTAAAAATATTAAATTACTCTTTATTGGTATGAGAAAAGAATTTTGCTTGCAGAGATGTCACGGACCCAGACACAAATGCTGTCAGAGGTCTCAGATGGCATTCACTGCGTTTGGTAAAAGCAGACTGTGTCTGGAGGGATCAAATTATCTCAGAAAACTGCAAAACCTTTTACTCTCATTATTGAAATTTATATGAAGACTGATCAAAGCCCCAAACTATTCTGTGTTCAATCTTTCACTACAATAATTAGACTGTGGCAGTGGGAATAATAAAAGATGAGTCTGAGTAAATAGCTTTGGATACACTGAAGGAATGATTTCTGGTATTATCCACCAGGGGTTAGCCAATTTATAATCAAAAAGGAAAAAAAAAAGGTAATAGAAAAAGCAGCAGATATCAACTGAGGAACATTAAACTATTAACCTTATTATCTTCATTCATTGAAGCAAATTAATATCCTTTTAAAAGGAGATCATAAAGAAAAAAACATTACTCTTTAATTTATGCTGAATTAATTATATTATTTAGATGATAATTCTGATTTAAAACAGACCTTGTTTAGGAGATGCTGTGAGACAGCACAAAAGAACAGGACTACTTCAACATTTCCCTCCACTATTAGCAGCCAGTAAATAAAGAAGTAGTCAAATAAATTTTTAATTTTCTCAGTTGCTTGTTTACTTCGAATGCTAGGAGGATATGAAACACCTTAAATAACCAGAAAATAACTTTCTTCAAGTCTAAGCAGTAAAGAAGATCCCTAATCAAACTACAATTTCCAGCTCCAATCTTTTTATCCTCAACTATCACCTTTTGTTCCAAAACAGCAATTTTTCTTCCACAGGCTTTCATTGAGACAAACAGGACCCAGCAACTTTCAGTGCAAAATGCTCAGAATAACATTAAAACAAACAGCCTGAAAGGATCCAACCATAAACCCAGTGGGAAATATGTCTTTGTGCTGAAACTCAACAGACAGGCCAGTATCTTCACCTTTCCTTTCCCTAAACAGAGTAGCATCGAGCACAACTAACGCAGCTCAAAGAGTTTCTCTCAACTCTTTATAAGCCTGTATTTCACGTAAGTTTTGCAGCTTGGTGCATTAAATCTAAGATCTTATGACATTATTTTGATGACTTTGTCATAGGCAAAATACATAACGCACAAATTATAAATTTTCACTCAAATTAAACTTCTCTATTTTTGCCAGGTGGGATCTGTGTTTCTCTTAGACCATCTACAAAGATGCCAAACCCTCTTGGTCACCATTATCACACACAACTAGAAACACTTCATTAACAACACATCACTGTTGCATTCACCTTTTCTAATTTAGCAGTGACCTTTTTATGATTTATTTAATGGGCCCTACAGGGATCGGGCACAGGAGTGGTTTTGGTTTTTTGGGTTTGGGGTGTGGGGGTTTTTGTTTGTTTGTTTTCCAAAAGAAAAATGAAGGTCTCGTCTTCCAGGGGAAGGAGAGAGGCATTGTGCAAAGTGACAAACTCAGCTGACTTCAGGGGTCCAAGCTTAGTGGACATTAAAATCAGTTTATCCCCATCTCACATGAAAAAGCAACACTCCCAGCTACTGCCCATCCAAATAACCTTAACTGTCATCTCATACAGCTCAAACTTGGTGATCAAGCCCTTCTTTTCACCGAACAAGTTCAGATGTTCCAGCTACTGCCCCGAATTTATTGATTGCTTCCCTTTTTAGCTCCTGATTGTCTATTTGTTTGTCAAATCAAACAGACCTGCTGCTTGCCCAATTTACCTTATTTACCCTTTCAAATATTGGCAAGATTTTGCATTTTCAGCTCTTTAAAACTTCCAAAAGAAATCCAATAGAAGCCTTTTGACATTCTTGTTACAAATTTCTCTAGTCCTCCTAACCTAACTTCATTAACATTAGTAACAAGAATCTTAACATCCTCAGTAATTACTAACAGAAAATACAGCATCTGGCTACCTTAAAAAGAAGAGAAACCTTTGATAAGTACTTCTGCTTTTTGTCACTGTGATTAAAAATCTAACTGTTCCACAATTGTATAAGAGAGGTAGATGGTCTTAGGCTCTCATTTTTATTGATTTAAATAACTCCTCTCACTTATTAATTTATTTAGATGCAGGAAGCATGACCTATTAATTTCAAAAGGGCAAATAAAAGCTTGGTTGGCTGCCCAGACAAATATAAATACAATGTGGATGATTATCTTAGGCAGATTTGTACATTTTCAATGAAAGTATTACTACCTCCACAGAAAACCAGCAGAACAGATGGTCCCCCTACACCTGCTCAAATGGAAATGACTTAAAATTGTCAGATCTTATAGTTGGACTCACTCACACAAAGAATTCTCTCAAGTGATGAGGAATAATCTTGCAAGACTATCTTGTACCTCCAGCCCTCACTTACTCAGGGTGCCTTTTAGGAATCACACGTACGTGTCCCTGCAGGCCCTTCTTGCAGGCACATAAAACTGCACCGAGCTGATAAGGAAAATGTCAGATATTCCAGCTCTTGGCCATTGCAAGAGAGTGCTGTGAAACCCTTTCCGTGCAGGCAAGCAAAGGAAGGAGCTTGTAACAAACACCGCCTGCTTTAAGAAGCAAATTTCCCCTTTTCCACCGGAGTAACCAGAGGCTGAGCCCACACTGCCATCGTCCTCTTGCACCACAGAGGTCATGGAACAAACCCATTGCCCAAATCATTGCTGAACAAACCCATTATGAACCTGGAACTTCACAAATTTCTGATTAACGACTTCAAAGGGTATTTATTTGCAGACACTAATCCTCGTTTGTACCAGAGCACCTCTCGGAAGACTTTTCCCAGCAATATTTAGCAATTAAATTGTATTTTCTGGGCTTCTTGAAATAACAACAAAGAACTGAAATAAAAAGCAAATAAAACTGAAAATAACATTTAAAGCATGTCAAACATTTTATTTCACTTTTGAAAGGCAGTTATTGTATGCTAGATGTCAAAATGATAGCTGAAAGCACGCTTTTTAAAGTTTAATTCATCTAAGCCTTCAATCTGACATGTGATTAAATAAAAATTACACATGAAAGTTGCACTATGGCTGTGCTGTTGCTAAGTTTGAGAAAGAGGAAAATCTCAATTCTATTTTTTCTTTCATACATTCTTCACTTTCCATCATCTGTGATGTTATCATCTTGAATGCTTGATATCTGATAGGCAAAGCCATTTTAGTTAAAAGAACATCATAATAAACAATAACACAGAACCATTTCAGCAATATTTGACATCACTTCTGACTGCTGGCCCTGCAGTGTGAATCTTTTTCAGCAGAAATATCAACTGGGTTTTATCACAATTGTGAATTCGTTGTGTTAATATTGAAACAAAACAGAATTTATACTTTCATAAATGTACATGGGACTCTAGCTCTAGTTTGATTATGCTAACTTATACATTTCAGTTGTGGCTCAGATAAATTGATTTCATATTTCTTCATGAGATGGATTCACAGAATAATAAATGTTCCAGTGAACTACTCACTGACCTCCAGTGAGGTACATTTGTATCATAGTCAAGGCTAAGCCTTTAAGTGCAACCCTGAGGAGGTTATTAGGGCTACAGAGACCTGGAAGAAATCTCAAGAACCTCATTCTATTTCCCTTTGCAACTTTTCTTCTGTTCAGTCTTTCCTGTAAAGGTCAGATCTTTCTGAAGCAAGACTCACGTGTGTAACCCCACGAGCCGTCACAAGTGTTCGCTTGAAGAGGCTTGGGGACGTCTTTTCATCATTTTTAACCAGGAAATGGAGCTGTTCTTATTAGTGCTTCCCAGAAAAAGGGACTTTTATCTAATTTTGGTTGTTTGGGTGGCAAGCGTGCTGAAATCAGAAACAAAAAGCAGACACATATTTTCAGTAAGATTTGTGCAAGGACTGTCCTTAACCACTCCAGTCCAAGTAGTGGTGCAACACTTCAGCTGCACTTCACTCTATAAAATAAAATCTCTCCTCCCAGCGTGGATGATTATAAAGCAGTTCATGTGTAATACAGACAAGGAGCAACTTTATGTTTGATTCTCACTCATGTTGAATTGAACTCATTTTATTATGGTTTAAAAAAAAAAAAAAAAAAACCAAAAAAACAAGTACATAACTGAGGGCAGAGAGCAGGTCCACAGATAAGCTTAGAACGTGAAGGGGCTGAGTGACCTCTTCAATCACAAGAAATAAGGAAAGGCCTCCCCAACTTCTTCTAGAAAAAAGCCCCATATTTTTGGATCCAGAGATTTTTACACTGCATTTCCACCACCTTTTACACCATGCACAGCAGCTCTCAAAAGCTACAGGACCCATCACCCCTGGCCCCCAGGGAGCAGCCAGCCCTTACCACACCCTGGCACAGTAAAGGAGCAGGTTTGTTGCAAACCTGCCTAAGAAAATTCAGCAAAAAATTAAAAAAGAAAGAAAAAAAAAGAGTAGCAAAGCAGCTTTTTGGCACGTCACTATCTCACTCCATTTGTTATGACAGCACACCTTTATTATAGCAGCATTTTATTTGTTATAGCAGAAAATCTATAATGTTTGATATCAAGTGTTTGATTAGCTAGAACGGGGAATTGATGATAGCTGAAATACAAGGATAAAACTAATGCACTTCATTCAGCTGTCAAAAGAAGCATCTTGCTCTTTCTGGAGAAGAGAATGAACAGACAAAAAGTTCTTCCTTACCCAAAATGGACTCTGAGGAAACTCAAGTCCTGCGTAGAGAGCAGTGAAAGCATTGTCTTTTCTGCCCTCTGTATCAGTAGTTGCTCAGAACACTTCGTGAGCACTTTGTGACCTTGAGAAAATACCTGTTAACCACCTTGATTACCCACTCTTAATTTTAAATTTACAGTGTGCTGGCCCTCAAGGTCACCTCTCTGAGTACACGCCCAAGGCAACAATACTTACTCCACCTTTAGGTGAACTGGTTAAGGAAGAAGCAGGAGTTTACCACAAAAACCTGCTGGCATGCATGAATAAAGCTCTAGGCCAAAATTTGCAAGCAGTGATGCAGTTCGTGCTGTATTTGATTTGCACAAAGTAAATTCCAGCATCCCAGGATGGAGACTTTTATCAGCAGTACACTCTCCAGTGGACTCCAAGGGTCCAGGAAAATTTCTCTGGATCAAGAAAACTTTCACCAAAAGTTTTGTCCTGAAATTCCCTTTCCAATTGTCAGATAAAAGTTTTGCTCTCAATAAGAGAAGCTATTCCACGTACTGAAATAAAGGGATTTTTCACTGGTACACTTTGCTTTCTTTCAATCTTCTCTTATTGTAAATAAGAAAGATTCTGGGTGATAAATGCTATGGTGAACAACACTTTGGTTTTGTTTCAAATATCTGAAAGATCTATTTTTCTCTCCAAGCTGTTTTAAGAAAAAGGATTGTGTTTTATTTGATTAAAGTCAGAAATCTCCCATTTGCATCACTATTTCCACAGCTTATGTTATCAGAGTGATAATGAATAAGATTTAGCTGTTATTTACAGTAGAATACATGAAATATTCAAAGTTGCTAGAGTCTAACTACATGCTAATAACGCATTCTTAAATGGATGTCTGAAATATCTATTTGCAAATGGGAAAAATTTTGCAAATTGAAGTGCTGCATTGTATCACTGATATCATCCCTCGCTCCTCCAGAGCGATGGCTCTGCAATTGCCCTTTCAGATAATCAGAATATATAACTGTCTCTCAGAATTCACCACTTGTGTAATTTCAGTAAAGCAAAATATAACGCCATTAGCCTTCCCTTGTTCCTTAAATCTTGCCAGCCCATTTCCATACTCAGTGCCGGCATTCTTTAGCACTGGTAAGATTACTCACTCATCTTTCCTCTCGGAGCAAAACACACAGCACAAATTGCCGAGGAAATGCAGCATACGTTAGTTTGCAGAAAGGAACGAGCAGTTCTGGGTGAGGAAAGCTGAGAGGCTCCAGCTGAAGGCTGGGGAAGGTCTTTCCTGCTCACAGCCAGCCCAGAGCTGCGGTGTCAGCTGAGCAGGGGACAGCTGCCCTCATCCCAGTCACCATCCACACGTGGGACTTGTGCTCTGCAGCCCCACTGAGAGCTCAGCTCTGAGGCAAGGCCCAGTTCTGGGACTGGTTTCTGTCACCAGGGACCCGGCTCTGCAGAGCACAGACCTGTGACCTGGGCAGCTCCCCTGACAAACAGGAGAAGGGAAAAGGTGTGAGCTCCAGCCAGCACAGTAACCACAAACCCAGGCAGAAGAGGGGTTGTTCACTTAGTAGCTCCAGCAGCCAAGAGAAAGGTGCTAATGCAAAAATGCACAAAGCACCAAGAGGAAATAGGAGAGAAGTCAGCAAAAGTGAGGATTAGGCATCTCTGGAAGGCAGGAGGGCAGCTCCTCCTCACGGGGCTGCCGACTGCAGAGCCCTGACGCCCAGAGCCTCTGTCACAGCGCTGAGCAGACCAATGGTTTGCTTAGAAACAACTTGGTCCCAAGCCATTTGCTGCATAAACCCCAAAATTGCACTGTTGTGCACTCATAAGCAGCATAATCCTCAGTCTGAGTCCCTGCATCTTTGCAAAGGTGCCCAAGCGCCCCAAAGAGCTGAGAAACTCAAAGGGCTGGGGAGGGAAGGCCAGGGACACAGTGAATGCTGCCCCTGCAACTCCCTGAATGCACTCAGGAGCTACCTCTATTTCCTCACCTGGCATACAGGATTAACACCACTACAATCATTACTTCAGGATTATTCAAAATCCGTGTGCACCTCAGTAAAATCAGAGGTAAATATTATTCTCCACACAAACCACATTGAACTTGTAACCTATAAATCTGAAGCACTTCTGCAATGCTGACACCAAGGTCATGATGAGGAAAGGCAACTGCTCGCTCTGCTTGATCCAGAAAGGCAGAAATCCCTTGTAACATGCAGCCATGCAGGGGCAAATGCAAGGCTTTAGGTCTGCTCTGTGTTCCTTCAGCCTGGGGGAAAGCAAATTGCTGGAGATACTTGAGAAGCAGGGAGGACTTTGGAATAAAGCAGCAGGAAAAGTGTTTGTGGGGAAGGGTAATAACATGAATGGAGCAAAGTTGGCATAAGTCATGTGGGCAACGGGGGGACACTGTGGGCACGGGCATCTCGCACACAGCCAGACTTGCACTCCTGCATCAATTACGCTGTCCAAAACCCATGCTGAGTGCCCTGGTTGCTCACCCTGAAATCATCGTTATGCATAAATTTTCCTGAGTAAAGAATTCAATTTAATTCTACTCTTTAAGATATTGCTTAGAGTTTCCTTATTTTCCTTGGCTTACAGCATCTGGGATTTACACGCAACAAAATGCACCTCACACATTTTTCAGGCAAGAACATGTAAATACAAACTTGCAGCATTAATTGTGTTCTTTCTCCTACTGTTTTTAATTAATTTGACCTTTGGGCCCATTTTTGTCAATGCAGAAGGAATATTGTAATCAGAAGAAAGCTATGGTGCAAATATTCCATTCTGCAAGTCACTTGCTAAACAAGTAAGTAATAGAGGAAAATCTATAGCCCGCAATTAGCATTATCCTTTCCAATTATTTTCTTTACTTCACAAAACTCATTAATAACTTTTAGTAGGTAAAATTGCAGCTAGGAACCCTCCTACACCTTAAGTGTATTATATTCTACCTTTGCCCAATAGAAATTCTTTTGATGTAGTGGAAATCTTATTAATAGATTCACCAGAAAACAAGCATGTAAGCTGGCAGAGGCAATAGCAAGAGGTAAAATGAATGTAAATGACAGATGAAAGAAAATTTCCACGCCGTTCAGATCAATATAAACAAAAGTACTGCAGCAGCCACAGCGCAGAGATGAAGGGAATTCATCAAACTTGTATTTCAGATTATTTGTCCTGTTCTAAATGCACCCTCTGTGTTTCGGAGCTGCGTTCTTCCGTTACCCAATTCATTAAGATTCACTCCTGCAGGGGCTTTTTCCTTCTGGTGCTGAATGGAAGTTTCTCAGTGCACTCAGATCTGGGGGGAATGTAGAGCATAGCTTCTTGCTTCTAAAGATTGTCATTTGGAAAGCCTGTAATTGCAGCACTCAATAATTTCCCAAATACTTAAGCCAGAATTAATTATCCCTGCTATTATTGCAGGAGTATGGATCTTATGCTGGGTATGATGAAGGGAATGTGTGATAGAACATTTTTTTGTGCTCAGAGCATGCAGTGGGTGTGCAAGGCACTCAAACCATCAGAAGCAACAAGCTCCTCTACTTCAAGTATATCTCAGTTTGATCTCCAGACATCTACAGCATCAGCTTTGCTCATTTCGTGCTCTTTGTTGTTCCCTAATTAAACGTATCCAGGAGTCGTCTTAACACCAGAGACTAATCATAATGTTTTTTTAAGAATCCTATTTTATGTAAAATTATATTGGTTCTTGGTGAAAAATTAGAAGAAAGCAAATGCTTATTGTTAAACATCTTCTGTTTGAACAGAGTTGGAAATGCATTTTCATTAGGAGTGAGGAATCAAGGCACATCATGAACTTCAGCAACTGCCTTTAATGGAGTGAATTCTACAGTTTTCTGGCAGTTTCATAGGATGTTGAGGAATCAAAAGTAGTGGTAGTTACTGTTATAGCTAATTGCCCACGCTTCTTAAAAATCTCTTTATTCAGGAGCGCGGGAATGCCAGAGGTGAGGTGGGAAGGGGAGGAAGAGCTGCACAATTGTTTGTAGTTGATTCAGCTGCAGAAATATGAACTGTGACTTATAAGACATTTAGACATTCTGAGATCCATAACAAAGAAAACACACAAACATGGTCTTTGCAACGGGGAAATCAAAACCACAAGGAGATGAAGCTCCAATTCCAGAACAGCGAATTCAGACCTTTGCACAGAACACAAACTAAAGGGACTTTGATCTCTTTCTTGCATGTTGAAAAGAAAAAAAAAAATTTTTTTTTTGTAAAACAACCACCCCCTCTCTGAAAAACCAAAGCCTGCCTGACAGTCCGTGGAGTAATATTAAACTCTTGAAGTAGACTCATTGTTTGAAAGAAGGCTGGCAGCATTGCTTTGGTTTCAAAGCAGTTTTGGAGAAACCAGAAGCAAAAATGCAGCCTGAAGCACACCAGCTGCCTCTCCCACAAGTTCAAAAGACTCGGGCTGTGTTGCTGTAGATATTTGACACACAGACAGGGATGGATTTGCTGGAGAAATGTCCTGTCACATCTCAAATGAACACAGTCAGAATCAGCACAGATTTCAGTCCGTGCCCGTGTGAAACAAAGAGGACACAGAGCAGCACTTTGTCCCCCTCATCTCCATCCCCAGAATTGCCTCAGGGACTCAGGACCATCCCGTGTTCCCTTGTTTCATAACAGAAATTGAGACTAATGCTGAGAGTGTCTGATGGAAGATATTGGGCAACTGTGGCTGTAATTTCCCTAGCTGAGAGGAAATAATTTCTTCTTGTGTGACGTGCCCTTGTGCTGGCCCTCTGCAACCCAGCCAACACATTCCCTCTCTGCCTTGTTTACACCCCTGCCTCAAAAGAAATTCCCCTTTTTTCCCCCACAGTTAAAGACTACAAATCCACTCTTGGTACAGAGTACAGTTTAATTCCCAGCTGACTCCTGGGACTCACAGAAGAAAGAGAAGACAAACAACAGCTACCAAAGACAATTCTCTAGCTCCAATCAATAATTTGCCTGTCACTCCACGAGCACATCACCCTATCAGCATAACTGTGCAAAGTTCCTTATCAGTGATGTACTCTCACCTTTTCCAGGTACACATTAAGCATTTTTACATCCCATGGGTTTTGCATTTCAGTAAATTTCCTTCTCCCAGCAATACAAATGTAAAACAACCACCCCAGACTGACGACAGATGTTAGAAATGTAAAAAACAGCCTAGAGTTGCACATATACATCATTCTTTACTTGAATGGGCTTTAGAAACATGAATTCCATTTCAGACTGAAAGAACAGAAAAGACAGTTGTTAAAACAGCTCACAAATCAACAAACCAAAGCACAAATGGCTGTGCCCTCTTGATTCTCATGACTGAAGGTTAGGCTCTGTCACTGGCAGAATCCAAAGATCAAATCAGGAGTCCTGGACAGAAGGGACACTGTTAGGCAAGTTGCAATCACATTTCACATTCTCCATCTAGCATGCCTCCCCAGAGAAAAAGCTATTCTGTCTCAAAATATACCAAAGTAAATTATTTACATTTCAATAAACTGTCACAGACTGCCCCAAACTGGGAATTATGCGTGTTCGTTTTATAAAAATAACGCACATAAATACAAGCACATACAGCATCTCTTAAAACAATATCAACCCTGAAAGAAAGTGACTCAACAAAATGCCTTCTGAGTAATTTGGCCAATACCAGCAGATATCCACTGAAGCCAGGGGTAACAGAGGCTATTTCAATGGAGCCAGATGGATTAAAAAACACTATGAGCAACATTATCTAACACTAAATCTCTGTGAGCTAGTGAGAGAACAATAATGATCTTATCTGCTCTAACCAGACTGCAAACCTGGTGACTGCAGAAGATATGTTCTGCAGTTTGTTCCATCTGTGAGGAACAGACAACTTCATTACTGGAAATCTTCAAGTCAGAGCTGAGAAACTCATGGCTGAGGAAGAGATGCCTTGACAAGCTAAGTTCCTGCTGAAATGCTCTGCAGGTTCATGAGGCTTAAGATTGAGCCATTACAATTATCTGCTATCACCTTTAAATGTGTCTTTTTCCTGTTCTGCAGCCGCACTGACAGCAGTGCTCCCGCCAGAGTTTGCCCCTCATTCCACAAGAGCAGTCTGAGCTTTGGGAGAGAGTGAAATCTGTCCTGTCCAACAACTTATCAGCTCTGCAACAGAATTCAGAACTCGCATTAGAAGCACGGGTACTCCTGTCAGCAAGTCGATCTCAAATCTGCTCAGGCTTCTAAAATGTTCCAAAGCAGCACCACCATACCCTGAGACAGGTGTGTTACCTACATGTAGCAAACTTGATCCACACCTTTCCCCCAGCCCTGCCTCCTCCAAATGACTGTTGGGTGAAATGAGTGATAAAAGCCCCAATAAAATCCAGATTCATAATCTAAAACATGGTAATGGTGACCAGTCTGAAGATACACAAAACAGGGATACAGTTTTAGTTCCAATAAGCTGCCAGTGGCAAAACCAGATCAGAGGAAAAGGAGACATTATTTAAAGTTTGACGTTTCCCTTCACAAAGAAAACATTAGCAGAGAGGTAATCAGTGATTTTCCTACATCAGTCTTGCAATTCAGCTTTAACACAACTTGTATCAAAGCATGAGAACAAAGAACATTCTACAGAAATTGACCAAAGCTTTTCCTCTAACCAAAGCCCTGCCATAAAGCAGCATTTGAGAGCTTCCTCAGGAATGTTACCAAGTTCCATGAAGCTTCATGGCATTAAATGGATGCTGAAATGTTTTATTTTCATTTATTTCGGAGACACAGCCAGAACAGCAGTGCTCTGCCCAGCTCCAGGCCCACACCAGATTTTTTCCAGTTAATTTCTGCGGTTGCAGAGGCAGGAGGGAAGGGAGCTGCACTCAGAGGGAGGCCAGAGGAGCTGCCTGGGGCAGGTATCAATAGGACATGGAGGTAAGAGCCTAATGGGGGATCAAACAGAAAAGCCACATTTCGAACACCAGCCTGGAGGTAATCAAACAACAACACAGGCAAATCAATGCAAATCAAAATCAGCCACAAGGCATCACATCCTCCCGGAAAGGTTGGTTTTGTCCGAGCTTGCACCCCTGACAGAGCTCTGACACAGCTCCAAACACAAACACTCTTTCGTGAGCAACTGAAGCATTAAAAATAGAAAATAGCAACGGTGGAAGGAGGAACAGCAAATTTACCTCAGCAGATTTTATGTTTAGATCGAATTATTGCACAGGTAATCAAACATTCTGCTGAATCTTTAACACCAACCTGTGCAAAACCATCTGTAAACCCTTGTACTTCCTCTACCCATAGCAACAGGCCAAGAGTCCTCGGTACCTCGGGGGTAAGAGGATGGTGGCAAAGAATTAATTCCCCTCCCAGTGCCTGCACGAAGCCGCTGTGGAGTCACGCTGCTGGGGATGATTTTCTCAACAGGCTCCTGAAAACCACATCAGCTCTCACACCAGCCTTTCTTCAATTATGTCATGTTCTTTTTCATCTCGCCACAAGCAGCACGCGGATTAACCAAATTCTTCAGCCATTTTAAAGCCTTTAAAGAACCAAAAGTAATCCCCCCTAGAGAGCAAACGGAAAAAAACAAAACAAAACAAAACAAAAATCCAAACAAAACCAAAAGCAAACTTCAACCAAACTCTTTTTAAATTTGCTTATTTGTTTGTTCTGGGGTAACTTCTGGGAATATTTAGTGATATCATAATTAAGTCCAAAACAGGAACCAGAATGGATCAAGCTAATTCCCAGACAGCTGAAAACATGGTGCCTTCAGATTTTTACTGTTTTGTTCATCCAAAATAATCATATCATTGTACGTAGTTTGACTTCTAAACTATTTTAAGAAGACTCTAGATAATACCCATAAAAAAGAACAAACTAATTTGGTTTTCTCATTAGTTCAGTGAATGAAAAATACTGAAGCCCAATTTGATTTTGGACATATTTTCTATTACAGTTGGTAGAGATCTCGTATATTAATGCAAACAAAGACATTTTTTTTCCTTTTTCATATATTTAAAGGAAATTTGCAAAATGCTAAGCTCATTAAAAGTAACACAAAAAAACCAAAAAGCTCAAATTCTGCTGTTAATGCTGGCTGACCATCACCTCCAGACCGGGACAAGGCAGAGACACCCAGACAGGGACAACGAGCATTCACCTCCCTCTTTTGACCCCCTTCAGTCCGAGGGACGCCACTGAATCAGGAGACACCAGCTGAAATATTTGTGACACTTTTTTGCTTGCCAAGGCAGCCTAAGGTAAATTTTTTCCCTCATGGGTCTGTTCTGTAGCTCAGAAATCCAGCCCAGCCCCTGCCACGCGCTGCCCGAGCTCCCACCCGCGCTCGAGGGGAGCGCGTTTGCAGAAAAGGCTGAAAACCACATTGATTTGGAGGAGTGAGAGAGGAGCAGACAATTAACTCCAGCAAGGGAAAGTTGTACAGTCAATGTCTCCTCAGTGCACGTTAACATCTGACAAAAGGTTCCCACTGAGATGCCCCCACCAAAGGCAGAAGGTTCAATTTTTGAAACTTGTGGTTTAAAGTGTAATGATTTGTGTTATCTCAGCCAGCTCAAAACTTGAGTTAAACAATCAATGACGGTTTTCCCATCCAGGAAAATAAAGCATTGGACATCTGGGGTGATTCTGGGTGGGTGGTTGTTTCTTTGCTTTGTTTGTGGGTTGGTTTGTTTGATTGACTGATTTTTAAGTTCAGCAGAATGGAAATTCAGGAGGGCACTGAGCCCCCCACGGGTCACGCAGGAGCCTCCAGGTTCTTTGTTTAAAACACCTGGGTTACACCTGGGCCTATTTTTAAGTTGTTCCATCGAAGCCAAGCGTATTCCCTGGATTCTCCCAAGAGCAGAAAGGGTGTGAAAGAAGGTGAGTGCATACCAAGGATGACTGTAGCAGGAACAAGAAAATACTTCGTGCCTAAACCATGAGTACATATTCACCTCTGAGCAATTAGGTGGTTTTTGGTAAGAAAAAAGAAAAAAGAGATTTAGAGATGAGGGTGGGGCACAGCATAACCTCAATTTATACCCATAAACTGTTCAAGTTCAAAGAGATATCTATCCCCCTGATTAGGTGACACTGGTCCATGTCTACGAATAAAATATCTGTTAGACATTCTGTTTCTCAGACTTTATTCAGTATTTATATCGTGTTTACACTTTTGACATTCCTATAGAATTTCTCTGTCAGAACCACAGAGCTTGGAGCAGGCTAGATCTGCCTGTGGGGATGGAATTGCAGTAGACTTTACGATATGAAATGAAAATTTAAGGATTCATTGTGGAGTATCATCCCGCATTATCATAAAAAAGTCCTGCTTTAAAAGTATCATATAGCAAAATTTCTTTATTTCAAAGCTTTTAAAGAAGAAATGAAAGAAAGAATGAACTATTTTTTAATACAAAGAGGAGAAAAATAAAAAAAAAATAAAAAAAAAAAAGACTCCAAAAGTTACCCAAATTAGTTTAGCTGCTTTTCATCCCTCAGCTATGCAAAAGGTTGCTCACACTCTGATCCAGTCCTAAAATCAATGTGATGACCAGTATATTGGCCAGCCATGCATCTTAATAAATGAATCTTCATTAAGCAATCTGCTAAATCCTTCAAGAGCTGGTCTGGCACCTGCAAGTGCTAACGAGAAGTCAGCAGTAATTCTGTAAATAATAATTTGTGACTGAACTGCAACCTCCCTTTCACATTCATTATTTATTGCAGACTGTGACTCAAATCAGCCCATTGTAAGCAAAAGACAACTCATTTCAGATAGTGCTTAAGCAGACAATTTACCTTGGGACAGCATCAGACACGAGACTCCAAAGTTAAGCAGAAATCTTCAGGGCCTGACCTTTGGCAAAGCACACGAGCGACAAACAGGGGACAAAGCCAGCTGGTGTCACATCTCCACTGCCACAGCAAGAGCACAGAAATAGCACCTGGTGATTCTCATGAGCTAACTCAGTAAGAAAAACAGGAATATTTTAGGGACAGGCTGACTGTCACTCTAAACAGGCTTTTTATTCACCTGGGTCTAAGACTGCAAACACAGGCCATGCGGTAACAGCTTGATTTTGTCCCCTACTCTGCTCATAGGTGCTCCTCATTGTTCCCTCAAATCTTACTTTTACAGAATCATTGACCCATTCTAATCTCTCAGATTTCTAGAGAACTTGGACAAACCCATGAAAGCCTACAACATCTGAAAAAAAAAACATTTTTTTTTTTTTCTTATTTTCCTCAGTAAAAGCAAATAAGCAAAAGCAGAAAAACGATGACAGAATGGCTGAGGTTGGAAGGGACTCCAGAGCTGGGCACAGTGCTCCAGATGTGGCCTCAGCAGGGCAGAGTACAGGGGGAGGATCACCTCCCATGAACTGCTGGCCACACTTCCCAATGCACCCCAGGAACCCATCGTCCTCCTTGGCCGCAAGGACACAGAGCCCACCAGAACATTTCCAAACATGAAAATCAATACAGAGAAGCCTGCGGCAGCACACAGTTTATGAAATGGGATACTGTGATTATTTAAATTGTGCTTAAAACTATCAAATCAGCATTCCATTTATTTCCTTAGACTTGGGGGATGAGTCCACTTAACAGACACTGGAATATTTAGCCTTTGACACAGAGGGAAACGCTTTCAAGCTTCTGAAAAGATGAATTATATTATATAGACACAGTGATCAAATTACATGTTTTGGTAGTGAAGCACATCTGAGAGACTGCCCAGAGACTGAGTGAGATTCATCAGGAAAACGTTTATATGCGATTTGATTAGCAATCAAGGAAGAGAAGGAAAAAATGGGTGCAGAAAATCACAGGGGGAGAGAGCGCTGTTACACTTAATACCTGGAATTACTTACAAATGCTCAGTGCAAATTAGAGCCCAGACTTTTCTCCTTGTGTGCTCTGTGCCCAGCATCTTCGCCACACACAGGCCTGTTGCCTCTGCCCAAAACTGAACAACTTAAGGATGCAGGGAAAGCACACAAATGTACATTTCATCCCTGTGATTCATTAGTAAGAAGGATCAACTATTATTTTTCAGCATTCAGATATCTCATTGCAGGGTACTTTTCAGGACTCATCCTCAGGAAAGGAAAATGAGCACGGCAAAGGGCATGAATGAAACAAGACTTGCAGCTGCAGGTGCCAGCCTGGGGATGAAGGACTGTTGGTGTAAGAAGGTTAAGTTCGCAAAAAGCTAGATATGAAAAAGGCTGCTCAGGGTTTCAGCTTACTGCAGTGAAAGAGAAAAGAGAGAGGTTTACTCTGTGATGTGCTTGCAGGGAATAAAACTGCAACTACCTCTCATTTTTCCTTTGCTACGTAGCCTAGGAAGTCTATAAATCTGGTGCTGCCTCTACTCAGAACAGGGCAGAAGCTCCGTGCTAAGCTCAGCTCAGAGCTCAGGTGCTGCCAGGCTTTGCTGGATGTGTCCTGCAGGGCTGGGCTCTGTTTGCTGTGCTTGGAGCAGCCTCTCAGAAATGTGCAACTGTTGCTGAGCTTCTGGTTCAGGCAAATAGCTACTGGTTTATAGAGACCCATAAAAGTATATGAAACTAATAAACAGCAACACATGCAGTTAGTCCAGGGAAGATGAACTGGCTCTGACTGCAGATGAAGTGCAGCACAGAGGAGGAGTGCAGGCATGGGAAGACCTGAGGTGGAGGCCCTGAAATTGCAGGCAGGGGGTGATGCTGGAGGGACAAGAGCCATAAACCCCATCTCTTCATGGTGAATGCACCCGTGGGAGCTTTGGGG
Organism: Eulacestoma nigropectus; assembly: GCA_013397775.1. Lineage (NCBI taxonomy): Eukaryota > Metazoa > Chordata > Aves > Passeriformes > Eulacestoma > Eulacestoma nigropectus. The sequence goes on from VZTE01002857.1 coordinate 1,593,440, forward strand.
TTAACAGTGAGAAAGAAGAACCAGTATCCAACGTGTAAAAGACACCGTATACAATAATTTTGGGCCTAAGCAGTCTTATGAAGAGCAAAGTGGAGGATATTTAGCAAGCACATAAAGATGGCCCTGACTGTACTGAAGGGTGAGGAAGAAGAAACCAGCATCACATTTCTGTGAAAGGATCTGAATGCTCCTGATTGAAGTATTCTCACCTCTCTCCAGAATGAAACCACTTAGACGTGAGAGAGTGTAAAAGCAACAGAACAGCTGAGAGAGGGGCAGATAAAAGAAAGCTGGCATTTATTAATTTTAACTGCATATAATTTGAATTATAAGCATGGTGTCATAATAACTGGGCAAAGAAAAATTCTTTAGACCACTAAGACCTCAGTTAGACTAATGAAAATTCTGTGTTTGCACAGCAAGAGGATTTTGACTGCAAAATGCTGGAGGATTCCAGCAGCCACCTCTGTAATTTGGATGCACCAAAGTGGTACCAAAGGCAGTGTACAGGAGCATGTTTGTGGAAGCAATTGGGAAAGATGCTTACTCACTCGACTGACTATGAAAACTGTCACATTAAACCTCTGCCCACACCCTGCATCAGCTCTGCTTTCAGAAAGAGCAATGGAGAAACTAAACTGAGAAACTGGAAAAGAACAATATTGATCTCATTCCTTACAAAGTTAATTAATGCTGTTCCTTCGTCCTAAATATCTGGGCTTAGTATGATTCCAAAATTAACTAAATTATGTAATTTAAGATGATAAAATGCATTTAGAAATACTGTTTAGCTTCAGAAAGAAAAAAAAAATTGGCATCAAATAACATGAGACCTTTAGCACCTCACTACAATGAACACTCTATAACCATGTAAACACTATGAAAAAAAAAAAGAAAAAAAAAAGCAGAATTTGCTGTGCAGTTGCTCGTATAAATGTAATTATATTTAATTAGTGCATCAAGACCTTTGCCCTTGGTTAATTCTTCACGTCTCATTCTCAAAGGTGTGCTCTTACCATCTCTCTCAGAAACACAATTTCTCCCTCAGAGCCAATTCTGAAGCAAAATGTGTGTGGTTTACTGTTCAAAGCCCCTCCCAAATTTTGACGAGCAGCAATACGAGTAAGGGAAGATGAGAGGCGGCCATGTACTCACAATGAAAATAAGATCTGAATTCTTAAGAGGTATCACAAAAGACTGGCATTTTTTCCTTCTCAAACTCTATGAATACTAATTTTGATGGCTGGTAGTCAGAACCTGCAGCAAACAGTTCACTCAAGTTATAATCACCCCTCCATTTGCTGGAGGCTGCTGCAAACCCAATGCCTTGAAATCTAGCACCCAGCCAAAAAAATATAATTAGCTGTGATAAAAAGTGAGTTAAGCCCTTAATCAATACCCTTTCAAGCTGTCAGGACAGACTGCAGCAAAAAGAGGTGGTAAAACTAATGAACTGGAGCTCCAGCACCGAAGGAGCTCCAGCACCAAAGCGTTGTGCAGGAGTCAAGGGGGAATCATTCCAACCTTTGGAGCTCCAAGTGGGAGCAGAGCAGAGCAATCCTGAGTTCATCCCTTTGTTTCTGCAGTCAGTCCATAGGCAGTGGTGTCTGGGGTTTTCATTACTTCACCTTCGCCGCCGCTTAAAGCCAACGCGAAAAAAAGTTGAAAATCTACTTGAAAACTTAATTGGCTTTGTGAACAGCGGCAATGTTTGCAGAAAAGCAGCAGGAGGGTGCAGAGAGGATGATGGGGTGTCGGATACGGGAAGAACAAAAATGTGCTTCTTTCCCGGTCAATACCCTCACACCACGTGTGCCACTCCAGCTCAGCAGGGCTCGCACCTTCCCTGCACCACCGAAAAATGGATTGGGCTGTGACAGACAACTGTGCATGACACAGCTCCTGACTGTCAGTATGTGTCGATACCCTGTACAAGACATTTATCTTTCCAAATGCACAAGCTTTCTTACAGTGACCATTTAGAAACAGCATGGAAAGATTATTTTTGAGTGAAAGTACAAAGAAAATACACATTACTGGACCTGTCATAAACTAAAATGAAAGGGCGATAGAAAGCTGAAAACTAGAAATATAATTAGACATCCACTCTTGACCTATTATTTCTTTTAGTAGCAACACAAAAAATGTAGCAACATCAGGGACATGACTTTTCTGACATCGTGGCCACCTCAGGACTCACCAGGACAGCTGTCTCCACATGTGTCCATTCTTTATTTTTATTTTTACTTTTAACAAATGACTTTCATAAGAGGAAGTGAATAGAAACTGAATCTCAAAATTTTCCCATAAATATTGGGATTTAAATACAACTAAAAAGTAAAACATCCCATCATGCCAGGACAGCAACCTAATATGGACCAAACGCCTGGGGGAAAGTTCAGTAGTAATGTGAATGAAACATCTGCATATCTTCAGCAGCATTATATGAACATGAGTTTGTGTAACATCAAATCAAATCAAGATCAGCCTGATAAGGGAACCATCGCTGTGCCATCACTCCCTAAATTCCTTTACTCAGTGGCAAACCTGAGTGCCAGCATTTTGGACAAGGAATTTTATTTCTCTGCGCAAAGAGAAGTAAGGATTCTGGATACAAACCTAATTCTGGTATGGGGTCTCTGCCTCTTTGCAGGTAAATTTTGCCTGGCAGTACAAAACTCGGAGCATTTAACTCAGTGGGCAACCAGGCAGTGCCGGTAATGGGAAAAGCTGAACATCTGAGCCAGTTACAAGCTGACATCAGACTGCAGGAAATACTGCACAGGTAATTCAGGAGAGGAAATTCACAGCAATGAGAGCTTGCAGATGAGCAGAAAGGGAGGTGGAATTTGTCAAGTGGATCTGTTCATCAAGCCTGGCCCTGCCAGGTGCACTCTGGAATGTTCTTCCCCTCAATGTATGCCGAAGCACGGCCGCCCGCCCTCGCAGGTGCTCACCACACTCTGCTGCGCTTTTCAGCTGTTTGTTGTCTGACTAACTTCACATTATTTATTATCTGTGTGAGGGTGGTGGCAAAGTAACAAACTGTCTTTTGGGAAATGGTCTGACACGTGGGAAAGGTGCCTGCAGGATCCAGAAGGTTCTGTCCCGTGCTCAGTTCTGTGCTTCCCCTCTCATCTCCCCCGGACAGAATTGGCTCTGGTGCTTCTAAAGGAATCACACAGAAAATCAGTGCTAATAAAACACACTGAACTCGAAGGGGACAGGTTTTTTGGGAAGATAAAGCATTCTGAAAATACTTATGCAAAACCTAAAGCACACATATGCCAAGTGTCTGCAGGACCTGATCCAAAGCTTTTGTGACCTCAGCCAGTTCTGATCACAGGGATAGCAATCAACACAAACGCAGTCCTAGTGATTGCTTGGTACAAGTCAGGGATCTTCCTTCCTTTCTAGAGCAGTAGTCTAATTCCTTTTCTCAAATTATGGCAGCAAATACTCTGTTACAGTGCTCTGGAGTAAGGAAACGACTTTTTTTTTTTTTTTTGCAGCTACTTGGTACACAGTTTAAGAAAGTAACAAAATTAACTTAGAACATTCAGTTCAGCCTCAACATAATTGCCAGAATCTATGGAATGTTATTTTGAAAATGGTTTAGGTAATAGAAAATTTTTATTAAAAATTAAATGCCTGAGATGGAGAAATTTATTACTAATATTTTCTTTATTATATGTTACTGTGGGGGGTTTTAAATGCCTAAATTTAATGCTCCTGTAGAAGCAATTTACTCTCTAGATTAATTTCCAAAGACTTCATCAGAGTGTTCCTTCCTGAAGAGAAATCAGTGTTATCCTCATTGAACCTGAAGCACAGCAAGAACAGAGCCTGAACGAAGGCAGAAATCTTCCAGAGACTTCTGCAAACCCAACTCCTAAACACAGCACCAGACATAGAGTAAAATCTTTCTGAAAATTATGCTATTTATGGATTCTGAACTCTGATGTGATAATGAAGAAGAATATCTTTCCTCTTCTCATCAGTAATGGAGTTCATCTAAGAGAAAATGATGTTCTTGTGATTGTTCTCATCAGACACAGTCTGAGAACGGTGGTCACATATATCTGGCCAAAATGTCCTGCAGTTCTTTAAGTCCTAAAATTTATGAACAGATCCAGGCAGCCTACTCTTTTTTTTATTATTTTTTATTTTTTTAATTAAAATGTGCCGACTCTATCTTCTGCCCAAATATAGACAACAGAAGACATAACTCAATCTATGCCAAATGTCATTCAAAAAACCCAAAGAATAATAGAGCCTCCCCTACAAGAAAGGCAATCCTAACACTAGGAAATCAAAAGATCACCAATTTACTTTTCAGTTTTCAGCTGAGCAGACTCTCACTGCAGTTACAACTCACTGGAGCTCGTTAGTATCCCTGTTAAACAGGAAATTAATTTGAACTGTGACAACAGCACCTATAATGGCAATTTCAGTCAAAGGGAAGTGCTGAATCCCCAGCAGACAATGCTCAGAATGAGGGGCCTCAAATACATTCAGGGCATAACCTCACATGAACAGTCAGATCATTTTGCTTCAATGAGAAAGGAACACTGGAAAACAATGCTGGATCTACACAGTGGCTGAATTAAAAAGCACAATCAAAGCACTGGGAGCATTCATTTCTTCAGTGATTCGAGTCCCTTATGGTCATGGGCAATCAGATTCCGCATGGGCATTACAGACACAGCCACAGAACAGTTTTTCCACAAGCCACTGCACAAAGAGGCCACTGGATGCATCCTAATGGCCAATAACCAACTCTGCTACTGCAATTAAAAAAAAAAAAAAATAGCAAAATAGTGTCCAAAAATGTCAATCTAGGGTGTGTTGGAGGAAAATGGAGATCACAGACATCAAGGCAAAAAGGGAATCCTGCCTCATGTTACACAGAAAGGACACAAGCTCTCACTTTGGAGTGATGCTGATATGGATATGCATGGGTGGAACTCAGCTTTCCAAAACCACAAACTTTTGACAAGGCAAACAGGTATCTGATCAGGAAAAGAGTTATCTGGACTAAATTCATTACGGCTTCTTCAGTAATTAATGATTTATTAGACATTAAATCACATGGAAGAGTTTGGCAATGCCACTGACCAGGCCAATGATGATGTGAATAAATTTGCACATGGTAAAAGCCTCAGGGATATTGTGAAATGAGGGCAGGGGGACAAACAGAATCAACATTGGCTACAGAAAGGGAAGCTTTTTCCCAGCAAAATAAAGAAACGAGAGGGAGACACAAGTCCCTGCTGCAGGCAGTAAGGGAGACAGGTTATGATCATGGATATAGAACCAACTTTCTTAGAATATTCTTTTCTTGCTCATTCTGGTCAGTGCTCTGCCCTGATAAATTCTGACTTTGCTAATTACCTGAGTCTTAGAAAATCAGAAAATACTATGGCAAATGCAGTCCCAACTATTCCTGTGTCCAGTATCAGCTGAAGAGTGCACTCACGTACAGCGTTTTAACATTGCTTACAACTCCGCTAACTGAGCTAACAGCATTTGTAGAGAAAGCAAATGTACAAAAATCCTACTAAATTACCCGCATTCGAGGTCAATGGTGCTTGAACTGTCTGAAATCTGAAATCTTCACGGGCACTGTGGAAAACTACTGATGGTTTGTTTTAATACTTGGAATGTCAGCATTTCCTAGCCCATCAGAGTGACAGCTGTAGGGGAAGCAGTGGATTTATGCCCGCAGTCCCGGGGGAGCAGCAGTGATAAGGGCACACGCCCAGAGCAGTAAATTTTGTGTGTACCCTGAGTATTCAGCTGACTCATCACAGTCTATTCTCTCTTATTACAGGGGGGAATCCACCATGAAGTGTCCAAAGCAGTGAAATACACGGGATTTGCTTAATCAAACCAACAGCACTCCTAAGGCACAAGGTTGTCCACAGGCTTACACAAGACAGAAACAGTAGAGAGGAGACATTTTAAAGCCAATTAATGTAAGAATTTCAGTCTGGGAGATGAAGATTCAGCTTTAAGATACACAGTAAATTGATACTAGCTAAAGATCAACTGCTGTGTTTATGTGTGTGTGTATATACATATATAATACATATATAAAGTAAAGTAAAGTATCAGTGGAGTCTGTTTAATGTGAATTTCACAATACTGGTATTACTCTGATGTCTAAGTTTTTTCTTTTAATGACTGAAGAATGAGATATCCACACTAACCACAGTAGCTTTGAATGCAAATAAAAACTGGTATCCCATTTGCCTGAGATATTCTCACCTTCTGACACACTGGCAAAAGTAAAAGCAATTTTACAGAGGGTCCAGGTAAAAAAAAACACAGTTTAGGGTGGTTTATTATTGTATTTTTTGCTTCTGTGCAAATCTACAAACAAATCTGGTGGATATCGCTTGGAAAAGGTAAGCTATTATAAAAGAGCAAATGAAATGAAGAGAAAAATAGCATTTCTTGCCCTAGGCATGAAACAGTGCCCTTGAATTATGTGTTACAATCAATTTCTAAGCTTACACTATAGATAACATCTTTCAGTGATGTCTCATCAAGCAAATTAGATCTGACCAGTGAAATCCTGTAAGTTAGCTGGAATTGATGAAAATATTAATGCACTTGCTTTACTGAGCCCCCACTGTCTAAAGTATTAACTCCTTTAGAGACCAATCACTGCTCTAAACTCTGACCCACAGACAACAGAATTTAACAAAATCTCTGGGGATTTACAGTTAAGACAGAATAGAACTCTGCATTAATCAAGTGCTCTAATTAAAATCTGGAGTGGTAGAAAGTGGCTTCTGCTTATTAGACAACAGTATTTGGGGAAAAGTAAAGAATCCCAGCACAGGCATGAGCCAGGTTGAGGCAGAGCGAAAACTTAATGGGCAGCTGCTGTTGGGCATCCCATAATTCTGTCAGGTAGCAGACAGAAAACGTATATAAACCTACAGGAGTCAACTTAAAAAAGTTTTATTTGAACATAGTTTTTAGGTAGAAATAAGCTTTGTTTAAGAATTAAACCCTCACTATTGATGTCACTACACCAGACTTTAAACAAATTTTCATGAGAGAGCATTCAACGGACTGGAAATCAGAACAGAGAATCACGGAGTGGTTTGGGTGGGAAGGGACCCTAAAGATTGTCTCATTCTGCTCCCTGCCATGGGCAGGGACACCTTCCACTATCCCAGGCTGCTCCAAACCCCATCCAACCTGGCCTTGGACACTTCCAGGGATCCAGGGGCAGCCACAGCTGCTCTGGGCACCCTGTGCCAGGGCCTCCAACCCTCTGAGTAAAGTATTTCTTCCTGATATCTAACCCAAACATCAGAGATCCGAGCTCAGTTCCAGCACGGAAAATGTTTACCTTGCTTTATTTTCAGAATGAGGTGTTTAAAGCTACATTCCCATGTATATTTTTAGAAAACCCACCTGTCCTGGTGAGGCAGATGAGAAGAGCAAGTGACTGACACTAAGAAAAATTAGGCCAGAACTTACTTAGGAACCTAAATCTTGTGATTTAATTTGTACACCTAATTTGATGTACCTGCTTTTATATACTCTGGCTTTCATTTACTTAGAAGTCAGAGTTCCCACTGATAAATCACAGATATCTCACTGCAGCTCAAACAATTTGGGATGGCTTAATGGAGTAACAAGATGGGTTTTAAACTAAGCTGTGCTTTTCCTGGGACATGCCCATTGTGTCTCTGCCTTGTAAAGACAAGAGAGCATTAACATCTACCTGCAGAATAGGATAAGCCATATCCATACTACCCAAGTATTTGAAAGCATAACTTGACAAATAAAGTGTTTGCAATTAATTAATTTTTAATTTCAGTGACTCCAAACTAAACAACTCACAGAAGCCCATGTTTCAGCCTGATTGAAAAAAATAAATAAAAAGGATAACAATTAATCTACAGCTTGTTTTTATAGGCATGAAACACTTTAATACTGATAATGGGATTTCTTTTAAAGAAAAAGCAATCCAAATTGCACCTCGCCTCCAGGTAAAGTTAAAGCAGCTCTATGCACAAAGTAAATTAAGTTCTAGTGCATCAAAGATACACAGAAAGAGCAGTTTGATTTCTGCTTTGCTTTGCTATTCAGATTATCTCCCAGGGACTGTTTCCCCCATGGATCAAAGGGTGGCCGTTTGCTAGGAGCACTGACATGGAAAAATATCTCTGGATAAATTTCCAGCCCAGAGAGCCCCTGTGCAGGCTCTGTGCTCTCACGAGCCCGTGCTGTGGAGTCAGAGCACGGACACGCTGCACCATCCCCACCATCCCCACCATCGCCACCATCCCCACCATCGCCACCATCCCCACCATCGCCACCATCCCCACCATTGCCACCATCCCCACCATCGCCACCATCCCCACCATCCCCACCTTCAGCCACAAAGCCCAGCAGGGCTCTCTGTGGTGCTCTGCCAGGGCGTTTGAGAAGGGCAGCAGAACCAGGGGTGCTTTGGGTGGGTTCAAGAGGCTCTGAGATTTGGGCTGTCCTGAGAACGGAGCAGAGAACAACAACAGCAGGTTGGGTTTGCACAGATGTTGAGTCTCCCATCGCAGCACTGGGGGTCTTGGGCAGGAACCCCCGGCTATTCCTCAAGGCAAAGCCTCCCCTCGCCATCGCTGCACAGCCACAATCTGTTCCGATTTCCTTGTGTAAGCAACAAACACACCCCAGCTCTGTGCTCCCACCCTGAGCAGCAGCACTAATTGTTTGTGTTGCAGCTCGCACTGATCACAGGTGATCCCCAATCCCCTCCCTGCAAAACCCCCTCTGACAGAGGCTTTAAGGCAGAGCAGTGCGATTGCTCCGGACAGAGAGACCTGGCAGCACCCCAGAGCCAGCCAAGCACGGAGCAAACAAGCAGCCTGTAATTTGCTGATGCAGTGATGGAGGCGACCAGAGAGATCCTCACAGGTTAGCAGGCAACCAGGGAGAGCTGCTCTCTGTGCTCGCTGCTCCTCCTCGCACTCAGGAGCGCTAATAGGGAAAAAAAAATAAAGTATAACGAACATGGGGGCTCCTGCTCCCCTGGCTAAAGCCAGCTTTTCAATCAGCAGTGAAGGAACATGATGTGCACAATGCCGAAACACAGGATGACATTTTAAAAGGCCTCAATCCCAACTAGCAAATTGAGAGCTGCAGCTGTTTGCAAGCACAGAGCAGGCGCTCGGGCCCTCACCTAAATGCAGATTAATAGCACATGCAGCTGCTGGAAAACACAAACACAAAGGGCAGAGACAGTGAAGAGAGAAAAGAATGATTCGTGGTGCCTGTGCTTTATTTCTGAGGCTGGATTGGCTACGAGAGGCTGGTTTTCCTGACAGAGATCATGCAAAATCCACTCTCGTTCCTGCATTTTAACATCCAGACTTTATTTTCTCTCCCTGGATATGCATTTTCAGGCGTAATTTTGCAGAGAACTTTGTACTATCTGCATTTGAAGACAATTATTCAAATGCTGAATGAGAAAGTGACTCTCTTGCCTGATACCAAGTAAACAAGGTTGGAAAAACTACTACATTGTGCTTTGAACTTTCAGCAACCAGCTTTGTGATGCTGATCTTTACATTAAAAGCCCCAGCAATAGTCAGACCTTTCATTGCTCTCCCTAAAAATGAAAATCAGATACTCAGAAAAGCTAAACCTGCATTGCTGTTCCATCTGACCTCAAGAAGCCAAAAAAGTTTATATATGAGATTCATCTGAGAACACAAACAGGTTTCAAAGCACAAAATATTGGAGGGACTCAAACTGAGAGGCATTTATGACCTGACCTGTACAAACATGTCAAGAAATGGCACTTTGTCCGCAGTTACCCAGAGCAAATCACAGAAAAAGGTTTCCAAGATCAGTAGTTAGGGGAGAATCAGAAAACTGCATTTCAAAACAGTTTTATTTTCACCAAGTCAAATTATTGTTTCTGTAAATCAAGTTTTTAAAAGTATTTTGCAGAAACAAAATAGGTTAAAATGCAGGTATGCATCAATTAAGCTAAATTATTTGTTTGGTTTTCTAACTGGAAAAAAAAAAAAGTTAATTTATCCAATAAAACCTAAACACATTTCCACAACAAAAACAGGAAACTTTTACCTCTTCTACTTCAGAGTTCTCAAAAGTTTGAAAAAACCCATTTTTAAAAACATTTATTCCATCTTGATATATCCCTCTGGGAAAACATGCTACAAAGATACCAAATTTATTCCCTGAAATTTCCACATCATAGACCTTGATCATATACAATATATTCACCGTGGGTCCAGCATTCCCAAACCATCAAATCTGCAAACCTCCAAGGCACAGGCAGGAGAAGCTCAGCAATTTGGGAACACTCAGGGCCTCTTGGATTTCCTATAAAAGCACGGATTCCTGCCCAGCACACCCAGAGCTGCTCCAGTCACGTGCATTGGTTGTTTTTTTCCTGAAACACTATCAGGGGCTGCCATATGTCAGATAATTATTCAGGGAGAAATAAATCTGGCCCACCCACGTAAAAAGGGAGAATAATTGAAGGCTGTTTGTAAAAAACATGACTACATGACATGACCTGGAAACACAAAACCCAGTTATTGGCATTAACTGATTTTTAATTGCATGGCTGCATAATTTTCTTCTTATACGAAAGGTCCTGTCCTGATGTTACCTTCTGGTTGTGCAAAAAATTAAACAAAGCAAAGACAAACACTCCTTCCCTACCTTTGGCTAAATTGTTGACTGGGATCAGAGTTGGCTACAAAGGAGAAATGGTAAAATAAGAGGTTGGCCAGAGAAGATGTGGCTGCCCCATCCCTGGGTGTGTTTAAGGCCAGGCTGGATGTTCTGAGCCACCTGGGATAGTGGGAGGTGTCCCTGCCCACGGCAGAGGGATGGGACCAGGTGATCTTCAAGGTCTCCTCCCACCCCAACCGTAATTCTGTATTAAATTGTCTTTACTCAAAATCACCGAGGTGCTACAGAGAGACTGAGACATTCCAGCTCCATCTCGTGCTATCCCCACATCAGACACTGCTACAGGAGCTACTTTTTTAGCAAATTCCCTCCAGCTGCTGAATTCTGGGAAGAAATAGCAGATGGTTCAAGAATAACGTTAGCTTCACGTGAAAAATGAACTTTTTGATAAATATTGCTGATATCTAGCATAGGGTTGATATATATTCTCATTAGCTCCAGTCAGACAGATTGGCAATAAAACCTTCCATGCTGCAGTCAGAAAAATGCAAAAATGTCTTCATTTTTCCCTGCCATTAAAAATCTGAGGAAAACAGGAGAAAAGAATCTGCAAGATAAAGGTTAAAGACAACCTTGTAGAAGCCAAGATAATTTTAGGTTCTGAATTGCAGGAGTATCTGATTAGGCATTATTATTTCCTACAGTCTGGAGAACAATAGAACTATGATCACTGTAAATAAATATTTTGCTCTGCATGTTGGTTAAAAGCTGGAAATCAACTGCCAGGCTTACTTTTCCCCTCTGAATTGTGAAATGTTGTGTATGGGTTCAAAGCTCCTCACAATCAAAGGCAGAAACACGGAGATGACTGCCAAGTTCCTGTGCCTGTTACTAAGCAAATATTTTATGACAAAACAGAAAATAATCAAGGCGGTTGTAGGGAAGAAGGAAACATGTTTAATAACACGGGGAAAGGATGGAAGAGAAAGCGCATCCGAAAAGCCACACGCCTACAGACATTTTGAATTCTGAATGGAAGTCTCTACAAGATTATCCTGCATTAAGCAAAAGCCAGGCACATTTGGGTTCTTTTATGGAGCTGATGGGATAAAGAGGCACAGTGTGAGGGTGGGGAGATGCTGGAGCCACGACTCAGCCTGGCTCTATGTGACTATTGATGCTAGAATTGAGTAGCTCTGTCAATCAAAATGTAGCACACATTTCCTATCTCCATGGAAAATTCTTAATATTTCTGCCAAAGAGCAATGACAGCTCTCCTCATCTTCTCTGCTTCCCAGCATGGAGAAAGTGATGGGCCATTTTCACTTTCCCACCCCTTACTTGAAATAAAGGATGAAAAAAAAGCTAGAAATAATGTTTGGACATTAACTTTGGGGTCCAAATGGAAGTATATCAAAAGATTTCTGAATTAAACAAAACAGAGATTTTTCAGTGTGTCATGAGCCTTAGGGGGGGAAAAGAAACAACAACAAAACAAACAAAGAATTAAAAATGATGTGGATTAGAAATACTAACTCAATTATATAGAAGATTTTAAGGCTCTCCATTTCCAAACACTACATTAACAATGCAAGAGCATCCATCCATGAGAGTGGCAGAATTTGGATAAAAAACGCAGCAACCTCATCACTTCTTC
>VZTE01002857.1:1605809-1619626 GCA_013397775.1 Eulacestoma nigropectus
GCGCAAAATTAAAAAAAAAACCAAACAACCCCCCCCCCCCCACAGTAATATTAATCAATCCAAGCTTTTCCTTTTAGTTTTTAAACAAAAATCTTGGGCATGAGGTGGATATAACCTCACTCAAAAATAGCTTTTACAATCCATTACATGGCTTGCCTGTCACAGGTAAACTTTTAGGTAATTTAAATAGAATTTACTTAGAACCAAATTTTATCATGAGCTAAATACTTGGCACACTTAAAACTGAAAAGGAACAGAGCAGACCTGATATTATGAGAAGAGCACAAAATTCCAAATTAGAATTCACTGAAAGGAAGAGGACAAGGAGAGGGTCCAATGTTTCTAGTATTTCCCAGCTTGAGAGACTGGGATGCAAAATGATTTGGGAGTTGAAAAGCACTTGGTTAATTATGTTGAGAGTAACAAATGTCTTTTTTTTTGTTTGTTGTTTAAATGCTGTCTGAGCTTTTAATGGATATAAAATTATGAATGTTGTTATTGTTTGCTTTCCCCTTATTTCAATTTTTTGAAGTGTTTCTGGAGGAAATCTCCAAGCTGTAAGCAAACCTTTAATGGACATGCTAATACAAATTATACAGATGGGCAAGCTAAGGATTTATTAGGAACTCCAACTGCTAAATTTCCTTTGAAGTGCTCGGATTCAGCACATCCCCACTATAAACCCAGAGGTGAAGTGATAAATTTTATAAATTGAAAACAGAGACACACTAAGCTCACAGTTATTTAAATAGTTGCTCAAGGGATTTGGGGCAGAAATTGCTTAGTTTATGAAAGATAGTTATTGTCCTGAGGGATCACAGGGAGCCCAGGCACGCTGCAGTCGTGGTTCCTCACCTGCTGCAGCTGGAACACGCCCTGTGCCCCTGTGTCTGTGTGGCTGTGACCAGCAGAGCTGCCCAGAGCCATCCTTCCCCTTCAAACTCAACTGTTTCTTTTCAACACAAACCGTATTTGCTTTCGACTGCTGTCATAGCTTTGACTCCACTATTATTTCGATTCCTCCTTGAGCTTCAGAATCAGATGCTTTGTTGGTTGGAAATAGCAAACATGAAAGAATAATTATTAATGCAATTATCAAACTTATCATGAATGTCAAAAAACAACAACTCTTCAATAAAACCTACTTTACAAGATTAAAGCTTTCCAAGAGACCCAGAGACATTTACATGTTTTGATCAGGAAAGGAATGTAAAATCACGGTAATGACAGCAAATCACACCAGATATGAACAACTCGCGGCTCCTAACAAGGAGGTATTGGAAGGAAACAAAATTCCAGAATGACAAAGAGAAGGGAGACAGAGCCCTGCTCATCACAGGGAACTCCTGGAATCTGGGACAAAACACTGAAAGGTGCCTGCCTATACAAAATTGACTTTGCTGCTGTGACCTGTGCTCCACAGACATGACCATTTCTCTTCTTGGCTTACGGGGACCATGAGTTGATTCACGTCCTCTCTTTCTGTAAAAAACTCTCCAAGGGCTTATGAGAATGCATGAAAAATCAGGCCAAGTGCTGGTTTGAGTATGAAAAATGAAACCCAAGTGCAGAAGGTAGAGGGAAAGGACTATGAGGAGAATCAATCCTGGAAAGTAAAGGAACATAAAATTACTGAAGGCAGAAGGATGAGGAAGCAGTGACATGCAGGGACCACAGGAAAGCAGAATAAATAGGAGAAAATAAAGGGGAAGGTCCATGTGGAGAAAAATTGAAGGGAATAACAGAACATAAACTAATTACTTATGTTTATTTTTCCTAGGATCTTAGCTGCCAAAACATTGCCTCCGCTTGCTTTATTCTATCAGACTCCAGAAGATATGTAATTAAATCCCCTGCTTGACTAAATAACCCAAACTCCCTTCTTTTCAAATGGTCATTGGTTTGCCAACATACCTAGTATTAACAAAGACACTGACTGATTGAAGTGTGTGGCCAGGTCATTATTCCTGATATTACAGTATTTTAAAAACTGCATCTAGAGTACAAGAAACTATTTACAATCAATTAATGTCACATTTCACATTAAATATAGTATTAAATTAAACTGCATGAATATCCAATGCAATATAATTTGCCATCACTTCAGAAATTCCGTAACAGGTAATTTCTGTGAAAGAGTTATTTCAATCATTACTTATTAAATAATATTCACCAATTATTGCCAGAAATAACGTGGAAGTCTTAGCTGTTAAAAAGTGTATTTTTCTTTGAAGGATATTCCTTATGTAGAAGGGCATAGTGAGGAAAGACACGCAGTTAATTAAAAACCCCTGCACGTGCACACACAGAGACACACACACACACAAAAAAAAAATACACTTGACTGCTAAAATGAGTTAAGTTTCTGGTAGCATCAAAACTTCCTCTAAGCATATTAATTTGTAGGTGGTTCAATTTTGCCCACTTTTACACCAAGCCGCCATGTATACAACCACTCAAATGCACATTCACACGTTTAACCTCAAGGCAGACTACATCTTTTTTGTTTTAAGGTGGGGAAAAGCAACAGTTCAGAACCATAACTCCATGGAGGAGTGAAGTAAAATCTATTGCTCTTAATGCTATCATTAAACTATCATGGCTGTTCATAATATTTTTTTTTTTCCAATTTTTATATAGCTTGTAAAGTTTAAGAAGAACAACATAAGAATTTTCTTCAATTTTATCATTGAAGAAAAGCTTTAAAAGAATTAATTTTTGAAATAAGTCATTTAGGTAAACATATACATGCCAAAAGCAAATTCATAAGGCAGAAGAGAGAGATGGAACAAAATAAAAGGCAGCACAGAAATGAAGTTGCTCCTTCCGCAGAGCTCAAAGGACCGATCAAGTTGAACTTGCTGTAGGTAATGTTTGCACTTCCCATTCCTCCCTTTGTGCTTTCTAACACCACTGTGGCACTGCTCCTCCTGATAACTTTGGCCGATGATTTTCTTGCTCCTCTGTCTGAACATTCAGCCAGAAAAGGGACTTGCAAAAATCACCCTCAGCAAAACCCATGAAATATTTTAATGCAGTAACTTGAGTCTGAGCTCGTCCAGTCCCTCATGGCTGCAGATACCTGGTACAAGGATTAGTTTGTCAGGAATGCAGAGGGGCTGGTTTCGGAGGAGAGAAAGAAAAAAAAAAAGTGGACAACATGTGGAAAATCATGGTGTAATGATAGAAGAATCTCGTCAGAAAATGACTTAGGATATTGTTATCACGAGGTTTAAGTAGTGTAAACTTTGAGGTGTAAGATAAAGTACAGATGTTTTGCTCCAACATGAATCTCCATCTGGGCTGTTCACTGACATTAAACAGACATTTCTATTTTACAGGAGACTATGACTGCCTGATAAGAGAGACATGACCTTTCCTTTTCCTCACTCTTTCCCTCAACAAAAATGGTCTACTTCAAAATGTCATGAAAGTGTAAGAACTTAATCTCGAATCTGTCACAGGACCAACAGATTCATTGCCAATGCAGTCTTTTTTTGTCTTTTTTTTCTTTCCTTTCCCATTCTTAACGTGTGGTAAGTAGCTACTCAGGCTTTGCTTTCCTAACCAATAATCAAAATAAATCCAACCATCCATGCCAATCCCTCACGTGAACACAATGAACTATTTGCTTTGAACAAGTACGTGAGATCATGTTTTGGATGAGATGATTTAATCTGTAGGATATCCTTTTATTTTATTTTATTTTATTTTTTTTTTATTTAGAACACATCAAAAAGTAGAAAACGCTTCTCAGGAATGGTCCTGAAAAGTCACTGTCCACTCACCATCTCTCAACGACAACCAGAATTTTGCTGAGGTCTTATTTATAGAGCAAAATTTAATGAATTACACTTGAATTGTCCAAGTGAATAGTCAGGAAAGAAACATCTACTTTTTCTCATGATTTTTAAATATCTTTTTTCTTAGTATAGAAATAATTTAAATTCATTTTACAAAGGAAGTGAACATATAAAGGATGTATAAAGAGGAGATAATTAATTTGATTTTCCAGTCAGCTTTTCTTTTTGCAAATGGTACTATTAAGGAAAGCAGAATTCTTTACTTCCATTTCCCAGTAAGTCTTGATTAAAATATAGTTCTAATACATGTCTTTTAATTGACTTTGGGTGATGTAGAAATGTGGCATTATTACAGATATTAGCTGCTCAAGAGAGATCAACGGATTATCTAAAATGTTAAGGGCATAAGTTACAATGAAGACTCAATCTAACAATGAGCTTGATGTCCTCTGCTTCAACCCAGGTGGCCTTGGCTTCCATTGACTTTAAAAAAGGCTGAGGGAACACAGTGCTTTGTCAAATTGCATCTCTAATGCCCATAATCTACCACAGATCTGAGAGGTAGCAGTGAGTTCAAGGGCACAGCTGTTTAAGTTCATGTCATTACGGCAACTTTTTAACACCATTTTACTCAGTACCTTGCAAAATCTTCTCTGTAATTACTAAATGTAAGTGTTTCAGTAAAGTCAGAAGAAGTTAAAAAGAATATCATGTGGTTTTGGCATAATTTAATACCGTTAGAAATCCTGTTGTAATTTCTTTTTGGAAAAAAACCCAAAAAACTCATCAAAGCTCAGGCTTGGAATCAAACCTATTAAAAACTGCTCTGACTTAGGAGAGCATGTAGCGACAGGAAAGGGGGAATGGCTTCAAACCGAAAGTGGGCAGGTTTAGATCAGATATCAAGAAGAAATTCTTTACTGTGAGGGTGGGGAGGCCCTGGCACAGGATGTCCAGAGAAGCTGTGGCTGCCCCATCCCTGGAAGTGTCCGAGGCCAGGTTGGAGCAACCTGGTACAGTGGAATTGTATTCCCATGGCAGCGGGGTGGAACGAGAAGGGCTTTAAGGTCCCTTCCAGCCAAAACCATTCTGTGATTCTATGATTCTGTGATTTTAGTGGGAGCAAAACACAAAATCATCCAAAAGCCTTCCAGGGAAGAGCTCTGCACCACAGCCCAGGCTGCAATCCGGAAGGGACTGCACACGGAGGGATGAGCGGGCTGCAGCAAATTACAAATTAACAGCTGCTATTTAGCAGGCTGTGAATTATCTGCATGCATTCCCAGAGCCTCCTGACACAATACCGTGTAGGCTGCAGCAGGGTGAAGTTTTGGACACGCAGCATTGCAATGTAACTGCAGAGTACAGGGGGAAATACATGGGGAAGCATCACGAGGCAGTAAAACATTGTTATGCAGTGCAAAGCATCCGACTCTTAAAAAAGCCTAGCTTTATTTATGTGCTATCCCGCAAATTCAATTACAGGGTTGAAAATTAGCTACAAGTTTTCTGCTTAAAAGTGCTTGTACTCATTTTTGTGTAGACTTCTTTCTGTCTCGATGCCTAAATTATTCCATTAAACACAGGAACACGGTGACAATCTTCTGCAGCTGCAAATGCTGCTCCCCTAATGTGGGCTGGTCAGATTAATACAGCACGTAACTCATCTTCTCTGAAACATCAGTATTTCATTTACCATTAACTTTATGAAAAAAAGTGTCAAAGCAAGAAGAGGCAGCTCTCTACAGGAAGGTGCCTGAAAGGGTTCAGCAGGCAGGGTTCAGCTACAATTGTACCATGCAAGAGTACCAGCGCTGCTGGAAAGTGTCTGAAGAAACACCTAGAGGTATTATCTCTGAGTAGGGTTACACATTTCCATTTAAAAGTTCAAACCCAGCGTTTTTCACCCATTTCTTCTTTCTCCTTCATGGTGCGCTTTGAAAACCGCTACAATTTCACCTCAATAGCAATGTAAAATTAGCAAGAAAGGAGTTTTACAATTACTTTAAAAATCCACATCGGAACAACAAAATAAGGCAAACACCAAGGTGGATAAAATGTCTATTTTCTATAACTTGCAAGTGGGCATTCATAGCTAAGAATCACCGTATTCTGTGGTGTCATATTTTTATGAGTTCAGATAAGAACACCTCAAACTCTGCAGCCAGTTTCCTCAACCAGCTTCATCCACTCTCTGTGCCATCCCAGAACAGATTTTGCTGCAAAGACTTATTAGACAAAAAAAAAAAAAAAACCAAAAAAACCCAAAATACACCCAAAAAAACCCCCAAAACAACAAAACAAAAAAAGACAAACATGCTAACGAAGCTGTCATTGTATGTATTATAAACTAAGCTTGTAATGGGATTATTCTTTGGAAAATTTGTTAAAGAAATTAAGTTTGTGGTGCAGCAAGCTTAGAGAAAAAATAATGAATTCACAGATGTTCACCTTAATGAACAACAGATTGAGAATATATTATTAAATTCAAAAGGAAAAGTTTGCATATGTTGTCAAAATTAGGTTTTGATCTTTATAAGCATTGTGCTAATGTGAATAATCAATTAATAATTGATTAAAGGCTTCCTCCAAATTTATCATTTTGGATTATTTTATTATTTATTTAATTTCTCCTGAGATCTCAATAGATCAATGTGTGAACAGGCTACTCCTGGACACCTTGATATACAGTATCCATCTCTGAGAGACAAAGTCCCATTAAAGTGATGAACTTGTCATATTGTTACAGCTGAACAATAGCAACCTTCCAGGCACAAGCATCCCCTTTCTGGAGGATTTTCCCACCTTGGCTGTGTCTGTGCTGTGTGGCAGCTGTTTTAGGAATCAGATCTCTCAACACGGGAGGGAGGATGGATTTGGGCTGCATCAGCCTTGGATCTGCTGCAGGAACCACTTGCCTAAAGAGCCAAAGGTGGGAAGGCAGGGAGGGAAACGTGGCCAGCTCCCACCCCTTATACAAACCCCAGTCCTGGGGAAATCCAACTCAAAGGCATTCAGGAAATGTGAAAGTAGTGTCACACACACAACTGCAGTTCCTGGTGTTCTCATTTAAGGAATGAAAGCTGACTACAGGTCTGTTCCCATAGAGCTGCTCTGCATTTAATGCTGATACAACCTGAAATCAGGGATGGGAGACAACCTCTACCAAACAAGGAAAGAATTTTATCATTTACATGCTTCCCCTACACTGCAGTGTGGACTTTGGGCCAGTCTTTTATGCAATGCCATATTAAATTAACAGCAACAAACATCATGGAGCTTAACGAGCTCCCTGTGGATGGTGAGGAGATGCCTGCTGGATCCTGCCTGCTGACAGGGAAAAATGCCTTGGACAGGAGAAACTTGTGTAATTCCAGTGGATTACAAAGCAAGCTGCAATTCGAAAGCTGTGAAAAGTCACAAGAAATCTTGCTTTGTAATATTCTTCCACTACCTACTTCTGCTGGCAGTCACAACATGGAACATTCCTCATTTATTCCCAAGAGTTCGAGTCCCAAACTTTAGCAGGGAGTGTGGAGCAAAGTGCAAAGGGAAGAGCAGTGGATGCTCGGGGGCCCACTTTTTTCCCCAGTAGCTGGTCACTGGTCACCCTCGGCAAGAAAGTAGAAGATAAAATTTCCAGACAAACACCCCCTGCAGCGCTGCAGCATCTTTAACTCACCAGCAGAAGCTTACATCAGACTGGCAGCAAATTGATTTGGGACAGTCAGGAAATGGCTCTCCGTAGCCTCCTGCCCAAACCCTCTCCCGGAGGACGCTCCTCTGCAACCCCACGGCAAGATCACCCCACAGCCTCTCTGCCAGTGGGTTAAGGGAAGCAGGTTTTGTATTCTTCACCAAATTAAGTCTGTAGAGAGGGGTTTCAGGAGTGCCTGGAGCCCACTGCAGCCTTTGTGGGGCAGGTGAACAGCTCCATCACTGCAGCTCAGTGCAGAGCAAATCACGAACCAACATCTGAGAGGTTTAGTCCAACTCCTGTTGGGCACAGGATTTTTAACAGCCTTTCTCCCTGAGCTACTTTTCTTTTAAACTTCTTGGCAAAAAAGCCAAAGCGAAATCAATTTCACACACACACTTGCAAATACATGGAATATACAAATAATAGCATACATCACGTAGGAACTGAACGTCTCTTCAATGCAAACACAACCTGTCCCTACAGGAATCTTAACGGAATGAAAATAGTATTTTGGGAGAAGTTACATCATCACTGTTACCTCAATAGCTCTCAAAAGTTGTGAAAGAATGTTTGTGATTTACAGCAAGCTATAACATAAAGTGAATTTATGACACCATAAAACCAGCCAAAATCTCCACACAAAATCAACAACATCTTGCCAGGACTTACGTCAGTAACAGAGCTTATTTTCCAAGAAATATGGATTAATTTTTATACCAGTAAACTTTCACTGAGATTCCAGATTTTTCAAATGACAATATAAGCCTAAAATAATTCCCAGGTTTACATTGGATGAGTTGTTTTTTTCTAATGCCAATCAGTTAACTTGGAGCTGTAGAGGTTCATCCAGAACATTTCACAAAACTATTCCTCACATTAAAAAAAAAAAAAAAAAAAAAAAAAAATCCAGATAAAGGCATAATTTAACAAACCTTTCATACCTAAAATAATTTCAAACTCACAAGAAAAAAAAAAAGAAAAAAAGCTTTCTTGTTCAGATGCAGAATATTCTGAAACCTAGACAAAATAGACAAAAAGAAAATTAAATACGATACTTTGAGAGGCTGAGAGCAGCTCTTGTAACAAAGCACTCTTTTCCACCTGGCTTTTGTAGACCCCAGAAAACAGGTTCAGCAAATTCAAATGCATCTGAGCTCAGGATGGAAAGTACCCAGCTACTCCTCAAGATTCAGCCAAAACACGGGCAGAGAAACCCTCCTCAGCTGCCTGCGTTTGGAAATGCTTCTGAATAGTTGCAATCCGTATGGAAAGTGGTCATGAGAGACCTTTGCTTAATAGCTTTATTAATTCTGTTTGTTTATTGAAAGTCCTTAACCAAATGGAATATTAATGTTATTTTCTGAAAGACATCCCAACAAGCCGAATCCTCAGATGTGCAGCAACTAATTAAAAAGTGGCGTGGATGAGAATTGGGTTACCCTTCCCTTTGTCAGCAGCCTTGCACACTGAAGCATAGATTTCCTGTACTTACTTAGACCAAAAATGATTTAATTATGAAACAGAGTGCAACTGCAATGTAAATGCAATTTATCGAAACAAAAGATGCAATCGTAGCTGTGTAAAAGTGCAAATTTACAGATGACTTAAATGTAATATTTTACTGGGGAAGCAAATGTTTTTTGAAATACCATAAAAGCAGCAGTGAAATGCTGAAGACCTGCAGTAAAACTAAGTAAAAGAAAATTAAAGCTTTATGACAAGAGCAGCTCCTTTTCTACAGAATTGGTCACATTTGCCAGAGATGCTGCTCTCATACAACTATTCCCATTATCTTTCCTCATTTTGAAATTACTTTGAGGCATAAGAATAAGAAGAATAAGGATGATGAGTATTGAACGGTTGAGTCTAGACAATAGGCACGAGCTGGCCTTTGTCTTCTCTTGAGAGACCTTCTGAGATTATGTGATGCTGTACCCTTTTTCTTTTTCTTTCTGAGAAATGGACGACTGAAGTCAGCAAATAATTGAGACAAAGCCCAGCTTTGGCAAGCCTAGGCAGAAGAATATTTCTGTGGTGTTTTATTTTCTTTATAAGAATGGTTCTACCCATTTAAAGCATTTAAATACATTAAAAAAAAAAACAAAAATAAAACCCAAAAAAAACCAACCAAACAAAAAAAAGGCAACAAAAGACCAAAAAAAAAACCCCAACAAAACCCTAAAATGAGGCAGTTCTTTCCTTTCGCTCCCAAGAACTTCAAAAGAACCCGGTGATTATATAAAATCAAATCTGATACTATTTTCTGGTTTAGAATACTCCGTTTTTTCTTCAGTCTGAAGAACAAATGAATTATGACTGTTCATACCATCGTTTATATGGCTCAGTACTTCTTTGCCACCCAGAGTATCATTAGTAGATTCCAGAAATTAATGTAGAGACATAGAGACGTGAAAGCGCTCGATGCGTTTGCCAAGATTAAAATTTGTTGTACACTTAACATCCCAGACTAGAAATGCAGTGTGCTTGCAAATACTGTTTTTCTTCTAAAAAATGCCTGCTGATATTCATATCCCTGGGAGACGGATTTCACCTGCTTACAAGGAATCTATTTGAGAAATGAAAACCAGTGCAGAGGAGAGATGGAAGACAAATGGACTGCTAAAAAAAAAGAAAAAAAAAAGAAAAAGAAAGAGTTTATTTCTCTTTTTCCCCATTTCCAGTTGTCGAGATTAAAACAATGTAAATAACACACAGTTTTGAGTTTGTAGGAAAATATGGAGTATAGGGAGTTCACCTATTTAACAGACTGTGAGTGAGGCAGAGCCTGACCTTGACATCGTCCTGTCGAATCTCAAGTTTAATAGCAGAGGCTGAGTCATTGCTGGGGCAGTGGCTTGCGTGGTGCTTAAGGAGGAATTCCCCCACTACCGCAGCTCAGAAATGAACCATCACTGCAGCAAGATGTTAGTACAAGGATGTAATTAAAGTTCCTACTAACTGGAAGAAAAATCAAGGTCTTACATGATTAAGCATCTCCTGCCCTGACTTTTAAGACAGAGTGTCCAACTTGTCCAAACTACGGCCAGGGGTTTGTCTGAATTTACAAGAAGAAGGTTGTAAGGTGAAGCAAAGCAACATTTCTTTTACATTCTCAGCTTTGTACTCCACAAGACACTTTCTGCCACTGCTCATTTGAATGCAAAGTGCTCATTTTCCTGGACAAAACTTCCTCACCCAATGCTTCTGTCAATCCCACCAGGCTTCTATGATATCATCGATATTCCAGTGCCTGAGGGCATCCACAGGCTGCAGCCAAGGTATTGCAACACACTGAGGACCAACCAAGACATCTCTAGATCCATCCTGGACAGGTCTTTAAATTTCACCAGCCTCTGTTCCAAAGCAGACATTTATTTCCCTCACAGTTGAAAGGCTGATATGCAGAGGCTTTTATAACAAATCAGACAACAGAGTAAATTAAAGGACACATAAAACATATTCAAAGTCAGCTATAAATGCTCTTTTTTAAAACTGAAAAAACCCTCCCTGTAAATCTTGTTTCAGTAAGGTGTCAAAAAAACCCCAAACTATCATTTTATGACTCAACTTCTTGCCATGAATGCTGAAAGTTATTTATGCCACCTGATAATTTCTTTTTTTTTTCCCTTTTTCTCCTAAATTGAATAGAACTGAACTGATGTGAGAAAGGGTTTGACTTCTCAGAATCAAAGGTATGATTAAAAAGTAAAGCCAAGTTCCATTTTCCACATCTCGTGTACACGTGACACACAGAAGCCTTTGTGTGTGCACGGCTCAACATCAGCTCCATGAAGTCTCTTCCCACCTTTGAAAGCCTCACAGCTCCAAGCCCTAGACACAGATCTGTTTCAGATTTTGGGGAGCACAGAGCAGCCTGGCAGGAAATACAAATCCTTTTCAGGCCCTTTGGAGCAGACTGCCTGCCCAGCTGTACCGTGGCCTGGTGTGCAGTCAGCAGACTGCAACAGCACAGATGAGAAATGAGAAATTTTGAGGGCAATTGAGCACAATGAATTTTCACAGTGGATCAACACAAAGTCATTTAGAATGGGTATTTCTGAAGCACTGATACAATGAACACATTTACAGTGTTCAATGGCCCTAAAAAAATCACCTTTTCACCTGTGGCATAGCTCCTGCTGAGAGTGACTTCTCAGATGTTGGTTTTTAATGTCTATTTATGTGCAGTGTGCACAGACATACATGTCAGCTCACACTCATGCACACCTTCAATATGCCAATCAGCTTTTTGGAATATTATGAAAAAAAAAAAAAAATCTATTCAAACAGAAAAGCTTCACCAAGCTTTAAAACCCCTCACGCTCTTTGGCTCCTTCTGGTTGCAAAATGACTCCACGGTAAAGGTAAACTTCATGTCGGGAATACAAAAAAAATATAGAACTGGTGAGCTACAGAAATCTGTTTGCCTTACAGAGAAGGAATAACACACCCTCATCCTCTCCAGTTCTTCCCTTACCTATAAAATGCTGAATTGAGGAGCTCACTGAGCACACTTGTGAAAGAAGCCCAACCATGGTACAAGGGAGTTACTAAATTGTCTTTCAGCTTCCTTCAGTTTTCCTGTTGTGGTTTATAGGAGGGCATACATACTCACTGATAGATTCTTATTTTTCTTTTGGGTTTTTATGCTTAATCTGGGTTGTTAAGAAGATCAGAGCTGTTCTTTTACTGTTGAGCTACTTCAGCAGCCCCAGTAACTCTTTTGTCCGTGCTGGGCATTTAAAGCGAGCCTGTGTTTGCATCAAAGCCTTGCCTTGGTCCATGGCTAGTTATTATATCTGCAGGCATGGCAGCTAACAACAGGCAACTCCATTCCAATTTATTCTGCACTGTCTCCATGCTTCCCTTCTCAGGGATTAAGCACCTTAAAGCAACCATCTTGTTGCTATTTCTGTGACCGATGCTGGTTATTTCTGAAATAACAATACATGCTTCAGTAATAACAAGTCATTTCCCCTTCCTCTGACTGACGAATGGATTTGCCATTCTTCTGTTAGTGCTTTCCAGACCAAATTAACCTTTTGCCTGTCTAACAGCCCGTTTCAGTGCTCTGTGCCCTCAGCACAACCTGTCAAAGCAGTTAAGTACAGCAGAACTGGGAGACTCCAAGCCACCAGTCAGAGATAACACAGAATTCTGGCACTTGTCTGTTCTGCTGTTTGGAGGAAAAAAATTTACTATTTTTTTCTTGCCCAGGGGCTGCACACCAACCACAGGAGTTTCCTTTCACAAGTAAAGCATTGAAGAACACACTGCAGTGTCAACAAGGCTGTTCTGAGAAGAGAGAATAGCTTTACCCTTTATTACTAAACCATAAGGCTGTAGATGGTCATCATGTGATCATTTTAACAGCAAGTGACTCCTCCTTCCCTTACTACCCTTTCCCTTTTGACGTCTCCAGCCATCAGAAGGCTGCTGATGTGTCAAGTAGTACTGGCATGAACGTGTGACACCAAAAGATAACATCTGCTAACAAGAAGAAACACTTTCTAAATTAGGGAGCTGGAGGAAAGATACTTACCTTGATAGCCACTCCTCATTTTATGATATCCATCTCTAGGTTTATATTGCAGATGGAGAGATATTCACAAAAAATCCTGTTTGTGTCTGACATCTTTTGAGAAAGTATTGTGATCCCAGCAGTACCAACAGTGGCAGAAAATAATACTTTAGTGGCAACTAATTCTCTGCAGTTATTTCTGAGAGTGCTGGAATCCAACCTTCTCCTATTAGAGAGCTTTTCTTCCCCTTAGTAGAATCAAGAACAAAGCACTGAGTAACCCTCCTAAATCTTGTTTCAATTCCTCAGGCTGTTGCAGCAGCTGCCAAAGGTGGCTCACTGAGGTATCTCCTTATCTGCACAAGCCAGTTTATAAAGTCCCTAAAGGCTCTCAGGGCCCAAAGTGTCTTTAGGATATTGGTGGGTATTCACTCACGGCTCCTTGTGCATTTCGTAGCCTGATGCAAATCCTCGGTGCCAAGATGGGAACTAATCTGTGTGAGCCCCAGAGAGAGGCAAACACAGGCTGGCAGGAGCAATCACAGCCAGGAACGGGCGAGCAGAACTTCATCTGCAAAGCTGTTAGCTTTTTGACTCTGGAGCTCGGCAGCTGGAATGCAATGGGGAAGGCAGCTGAGGAAATACAAAGTGCATCAATTAAGGTGCTATCATTGGTAGCAAATGCAGCACTCAATTCCACTGCCACTCCAATCCTGGGAGGAGAATTTAAGACAGGGTTGTTTTTTTTTTTTTTTTTTTCATGTTTCCGTACAAGATTTTTCTAATTGGACAT
>VZTE01002857.1:1619741-1657177 GCA_013397775.1 Eulacestoma nigropectus
TTGGTTTTTTTTTTATTTTTTTTTTTTTTTTTTTCTTCCTCTCTTCTTAGGCCCTGCATCCTCCCACAATTGCAAATATCTGTTGTTTTGTAATAGTGTCTCTTCTTCAACAAACAATAAAATGACTCCTCAAATACAAAGCCTTTCTTTTTTTATCCCCTTAGTTACTTGTGTAGATGATGAATGTATTTTTGATAAGGTTAATGAGATTAAAAAAAAAAAAAGTTAGAAAGGATGAGAATAATTTTGACTGAAGCAACTTCTGGAGCCCATCTAGTCCAACACCCTCCTTAGACTACATCCACCTAGAAGATGTTGCCCTGAGCCATGTCTAAATTTCTCCAAGGATGGAGATTCCGGAGCATTTCTGGGAAATTTCTTCCAGTGTTAGACACTCATAGTGTCTCCATTTTCTCTGCTTTTCTCTGCTCTCCTGTATGGCGCCTGCAGACTGTGACGAGATCTCCCCTTCACCTCCTCTTTTCCAAGCAAACCCAACTCTCAGCCTCTCCTCACAGGACACGCACCAGCTCATGGTGGCCTCTGTCATTTTGCTTCAGTAAGTCCATGTTTATCTCGGAGCAGGGAGCCCAAGGCCAGACACAGCCCAGACTCCAGGCAGAGCCTCACAAGAGCCCAAGAGGACATCATCTCCTTGGGCCTATTGCCTGCACAGTAGCTCGTGCAGCACGGGGTGTGTTCGGATTATTACACGTACAGTGCTTTGCAACTGAAAGTCTCTTTCCCAGCTAAAGCATCCTCCAAGTCAAGGAAAGAAAAAGAAAAAAAAAACAACAACAACACAAAACAACTCTGCAAGTCCAAAAGATATTAAGGTCCCAAAGATCAAGCTTTGGAAATCTGTGTTGTGAAGGTTATTATGTCAGAGTGTCCTCCCAGGGAGGGCTGACAGAGGAAGAAAATATCCGAATACGACAGAACATACTGTACAACCCTTCTCAGAGCTCAATCCAATCAGCAACCAAGGACACAACCTCAATAAATTCTTAATAAGTTTACCAATCCTTAAAGTACAGATACTCACCATTAATATCTAGCTCCCAGAATATTGCATCTGCTAGTATATGAACTTCGCAGAGTCAAACAGAATTTCTTCTCTATACTCAACACAATCTGTAGAAGCAACTATTTCAGGTACTGTCACAAAATCAGAAAAATACAGAGTAGTTTACCTGTCAACATTTCAACAATCCAGACTGTGCTTATTTTAATTATTTTCTGCAACTACTGATGCTGCTCTGAAACTGGTACCATCCTCTGCTTTAAATTACTGCCCTGACTGAAGTTACGAGTTCACTTTGTTGCAGTTGCCCAGCCAAAAAAATGGTGAGTTCTCTAAATCCTTTCCCCATACAATGAGAAACTGGGGCAAAATAGCAGATCCTCTATCATCCCTGACAGGGTAATGAATGTAATCAAGGGGTTTTAGGTACAGCTTGTGCTTCTCTGCAGAAACATCGCTTATTCCAAGCACCAACTCACCAAAGAGAATGGGGTAGAAAAGTGCCTTTGATCACCCTCAGGATGTTCTCTGTACTTCGAACCAGAGCTCAAGAAACTCCTTAATTGTCCAGTATTGTCCTTTTTTGTTGTTGTTCTGCTGTTTTCCTCTGAAGTTACTGAGTAATTTTCGCAATTGGATTGAAAAACTTGTGTTCTCATCAGATAATGACGACTTGAAAAGAATTGCTACAATTTCCGTGGAGTTTCTAAAGGTTATTTAGAAGCAAACACAAACATCCATTCCTTGGCTGCTCCAGCACTTATATTTGCCTATTACTTGCTCAGGTGTTTCTGGTTTTGTCTCCTTTTTGTAGCCTTCCTAATAAACTGCTTTAAAGAATGCAATCTATAACTTACTACTGTGAAATCACATGATAAATTAAATAGAAAATAAAGTTGTACTACATTATAATAGAGCAAGGTTACCTTTCTTCACAGTAAACCCAGTCAAACCACATTGGCCACCTAAATCAGCTGTGACTGTTCTTTCTGTTGCTGACTTGACTCAAATCTCACAATAAAGTTCCAAAAACTTTAGCTGCAAACAATGTGCAGCACAGGGTGCTGCAGTGGACTGAGGTCCATGGAAAGCAAGTCAATGCCAGGAGACAGAAGCACTGTAATATTGCAGTCAGCAGCTTGTTCTATTTATTGGTTTAGCAGCACTCCTTCCCTCTTTCAGAGAGCAGAAATGGTGCCCACCTGTCCTTCTGCCCAGCTCGTGGCTCATCTTGCAGACAGGGGAAATGGGAAAGCCCGGAGAGGAAGCGACTCGCAAAACCCAAACCACTTTTTATACTGCTATAAAACCATAAGACAGTATAAAGGCAGTGCAATGCCAGCTAAACCGGTGTAGCTGACAGGTATATGCACTGAAAATATGCTGGCAATTAGGAACCTTGGCTAAAAAAAAGCAAACATACACAACTTTCATAACGATGCCTCTCCTGCCTACACATTTCTGCCAGCTCAAAGCTCTGGCACCAGCGCGCAGCTGGCACGGGAGGAGGCCTGTCCTGGAAAGGGATCCTCTGTGGTTTCTCTCCAATCTAACAATCCCCGTTCTCAGTACTGACAGGGAACAAATGCCTTCTGCTCCAAGGAGCTGATCTTGAGCAGGAGGCCCAAAGGAGAGGATTAGGAACTCTTGTAACAAAGGCAGCACGGATGAGCAGGAGTCCTCTGGTACCAAAGGAGCTTTCGTGGGAAAGGTGCCCTACATGGGTAAAGCAGTCAAGCATCACCTGGCACCTCCTGCTGCTCCTGCCAGATCTGTGCTAAGGAGCAGGAGCAGAGGCTCAGGCTGGCACAGGCACTGATCTGCCTGCAGCTGCCTGCTCCCATGCAGAAACCTGGAGGTTTCATGCTGTCCCCAGCATCTGCACACAGAAGCTCTGACATGGAATATTGAAAGACATTTTTGAAAATTCTTACAACATTTTCCTATTTTTTGAAAAAGGCAGGAAGGAGACTGAATGGAGTTTGGAGGCTTCTAAGGGCAGGAAAGCAGGTGATTCAACCAGGCCATGGAGGCATGCTGTACATTGCGAGGCTGAAGTTCTACTTCCTCCTCCAATTTGTCAAACAGAATGTTATAAAGACTTACAGAACCAAGAAATGTCAGACAAATACAGAAAAGCTTTGAAACCTTTTGTGATAAAGCAAAATTAACAAGTATAGTTACAACAGCTGCATGAACAACTGTGTTTCCATGGCAACAACTCACGATTCTTACGGCTATAAAAAATCCTGGGCACCACGGGGGAGCTGTGAAATTAGGGAGACTCCAGCTAAAATAGAATATAGAAAAAGGGACTAAAGCAGGGAGGCGGCAGGAGAGCTGAAATTATGAAACTCACACTGCTTTTACCAGCTGCAGCCTGAGCACACCGTGGGGCTGGTTTGGAGGAGCCCTGGCCTCAGGCGTGTCCCACCTTTGTCTCCCAGGTCCCAGGCTGCCCGCTCACCAGTGCCACAGGAAAACGACGCTTAGCCTCAAACTGGCAGAGCAATTACTGCCACTTTCCTTGCAGGGTAATGGCACAAACCTGTCCGTCTTATTTGCTGGCCTAAGCAAGCGTCTGCCCCCTTAGCAAAGCAGTGCACTGGGATAAAATAACCCCTCGGAACCACTCCATGGAAAGAAAGCAGAAAGTGATTTTCTTTTAGCATTATTGCTGTGCATATGTGACAATAAAATGTTAAACCTCAGGATTTAAAAAGCAACATTTTTTTTTAAGCAAACCCTCAAACATAATTAATTCCTCAGAAACAACTTGAAGATTCACATTTATTTGTAACCTCTTAGGCACACTGGATTATGTGTCATGTGACTGGATAAGTGTGTGTGCAAATCAAAGAGATAAAAGCAAACTTAGGGAGTTAAAAACACATAATTACACACCATACAGGGGCACTTGGTAAGAACTGCTAAATTAAAAAGCCCACAGGCACACCTCTTTCCTCCAAAGCATTGAAATTTGCAGTGTGAGGCTTAGAAAGGTACAAAATCAAGTTATGGAACTGAACATATATTCCATTGCTAGTGCTGGTAATTGGTTCCCAGATGAAAATATCCTGGACAGGTAAATAGGCCCTGAACAGCTCCACCCCCTGGGAACCAGGAGTCTCCTCTGTTGCAGTGGGGTGAGTGCAGGGCAGTGGGACTCGAGTGGTTATTTCACATTGAAGGGGAAGCAGAAGTGCAATTTATTCAGTGCTCCTGCACAAGCACTGGCCATGCTTCTGTGCCAACGGATCAGCTCTGCATTCAGTCCCTGCACAGAATCCCTCAGGCTGCAAAAGCCCTCCAAGATCAAGTCCAACTGTTAACCCGCAGTGTTCACCACCAAACCACGTTCCCAAGTGCCACAGACACATTTTCTGAGCACTTCCATGGATGGTGATTCCACCACGTCCTTGGGCAGCCTCTTCCTACGGTTGATCACCCCTCCAGTGAAGATTCTCCTTATATCTGATCTTAACCTCCCCCAGCATAACTTGAGGACATTTTGTCTCGTCCTGTCACTTGTTACCTGGGACAAAAGATCAACTCCTTCAATTTTTTTCCTCTGAATTCAAGACCCCAGCCCTCTCACGCCTTACCGCTAAATGCAGTGTTACAAATCTTTGATTTTCATGGTTTGCACTTTTTTCACAGAGTGAAATTCCCAGTTAATTTCTAACACTCCCTTCCCTTCACACCTGCGGCTCGACAGACACCTCACACATCAGTGTGATCCTGGAGCACATTTCTCCTGTCTTAGTGACATTTCCTGCATAGGTGCTGATCAAAGGATAAGTGACAGACTGTATAACCTGATCCTATTTCCTTCTTTCATCAAGTGACTATAAATAAGAGATAACTACAAACATCTCACAGCCATTCCCAGAGAATTTTTAGATCAAGATCATTGGGGTTTTTTTGTTTTGTTTTCTTTTTTTTTTGCTTTTTNTATTTGGGTTTTTTTTTTTTTGTTTTGTTTTTTTTTTTTTTTTTTTTTTGCTTTTTGGTTTTTTTTTCTTTTTTCCTTTGATACTTACTTGAGTAAAACTAGATTTTGATTGGGAAGGAACAGTCTCCAAAGGCTAATGTGGGCTGTGGTCTCTTCCACAGATGTTCTCTGTTCACATCCATTTCCACTTTAACGGCGATACCGGAGCCACAAGGACTGATTCACGACGTCAGGAATCGTGGCAGTGGCAGAACTCAGGCCAGTGCTTCCTGCCTGCTCCACACTCGTATTTTGATGCTTAAAAGCCTTCGGGGTACATTCACTGCTGTATATTTTATACTGACTTACTCTAGAGCAAAGGACAAGGTATATGCTCTGTAGAAAACAGCCAATTTTCATGACCTAATGAAGTGACCAGTGAATTTTATTGCTTTGTGAAGCGTTAATCACTCATTTCTCTGAAAACACTGATGGTATTGCATACTGTATCATAGCTCCTACACATTCAGTGATACAAAAGCTGAGGAAAAGACATGTGTGAGTTTTTCATGGTCTTTGATGCACCATTTTCTTTCATGGTCATTAAAAATCAGACTGAGTTGTGGTTTGCGGGTTGAGTCTCTTCTCCAGCCATCAGCGTGGCCTCACCCCCAAACTCAGTTGGGTCAGCACTGCTTCATTTCCACAGAACCCAGAGCTCAGTCTGGTGATGATGTTGCTGAAGAAGAAGATCCCATAGCTCCAGTGGCAGAGGGCTCGGACCCATTCCTTGCAGTGGATATCGCCATTTAAGAAAATAGAAATGGAATATGCAGCCCCAGTCACCCCCAGTGAGAGCAGGTTTTGCCTTTCCTGCTGAAGGTGTTGTTAGCAGCTCAATACCCGGGGAAATATCAATAGGCTCTTGGAGAATCAAAGCCACCTGTATATAACAATGCTTTAGTCTTTGATGATATAGCCAATTGCTCTTTACTTTCTGAAATGCCTCTGTGTCTCCTATAGATTTTCCATACATTATTTTTCAGCCACTTCTACCAGGCAATGCAAAGCTTTCTTAGCACCGCAGTCAATAAATGAAAATATAAAAGTCTTTATTTACACTGCCAGGCAGGGGCTCTAGTGCAGTCCTTGTAGTGCAATACATCACAGCTCTATGGCTTTCCTTAGGGTTTATTCTCTCTCTGACACAACTACAAATGCATCTAAATCAAACCAAACACCTGGAGACTTTCCAGTCGTATTTCCCGATCCTAAACGAGTCGACGTCCCTCTACCTGTCATACACCCAACCCCACAACAGGGAGGAGCAGTTTCAAGGTATTAGGGAGAAAATGAGACAGTCACATTCCCATTTGTGTGACACATTAATTTGTGCCGACATCAGTTCTTCTGCATGTACAAAGGAGAAAAGAAAGAGCCCATTTTTATTTCCCTGCATCCTTCAAATGCAAAGAACCCAACATTTTTTAAATAAATAAACACAAGTAACAGTAACTACTTGCAAATTTTTTTTAGTATGGAATAGCCCTAAGCCTTTCCAGCTCAATCTGCACAGATTGACTTAGATTAGATGCTAAATCATTTTCACAATTCAGATGCTTGATATTTTATCTGTTTAATAGGTTCCCCATTTCTTTTCTCTTTGCAACTGCCACAGCAATTAAAATTGCCATGAATATTGATACACCATAAAAACAAGCCATTTTTGCCTCACACTGCTTTTATATAGGTAATAGATATTTAGACACTACTGGTGGTGTGAATAACACATTTGACCAACATAAATGATAAGATTATGGACCAGAGCTGGCTAAAATTTCAAGCATAAGCCCTCAGCAACGAGGACAGACTCCTCGGGTAAAAAGGACAGATGTACACGAAAAAGAGAGAGGGATTTTAGGGAGAAGAAGATGAAAATTTGTTCTTGCAGCATCCTAAACTACTCCAAATCTACTCAGATACCTGATTTCTTTAGGAAAAGATTCAGACATACCCACAAGTGTCAAACACCTATGAGATATTTTACAGGCACAAGGACACTGCTATATTTTCAGCCACACACCAGCTCTGAAGGCATTTCCCAGCTGAGGCTGGTATGGACAACTTGCACCACAAGCACTGGGAGCCTTTGCTTTTTCACTTATTGCATACCTATTCATGCGCAGCTTTTCCTAATTTCTGCTAATAATTAGCGTTCTGAGATGCATTAGGGATGAAATCAGTTGGGATGTTTGATTTATGTCTGTTGTTTCAGGGTAATTAATATAGTCTAGCAGGTACACACTCTAAAATAAAGGAAGAAGGGAATATTAAAAATAAGGAGAAATTTAGGTGAATTTAATGAACACGATGTGCCCCTTTGCACTACAGAAAAGCTGAGTAGCTTCTGAATTCCAATTCATGTCAAGCAGTAATGTGACCTCCCCAGTAGAACATCACATTTTGATGCATGCTCTCATATAGAACATTTACAACTTGCTCAGTATCTCAGATCATTTTACAAAGGAAATGCACTTTAAAATATAATGTAGCTTAATTCAACCTTCTCATTGCTACTGATAAGTCATGCACCTTAATTTATTTATTATGACTGGACATGAAAGCAAAAAACAAGAGCCTGAGCATTGAGTTGTTCTACCACTCCTTGCAAATTAAACGGTTTTTTTCACCTGTTTTGTTTTTTCTCTATGTTGAAAATGTACCTGGTCATATTATGAACATGTGCTTATGATTTTACAGAAAAAAATATTCAAGTCACAAGAAAAATATCAAAAAATGGAGAGGGAAGAATATCAGATAAAGGAGACTCACTTATAAACTCAGGAGTAACAAGCAAAAAAAGTACTTTAAAAAACCAACCAACACTTACATAAAAAATCAGAGAAGCCCTAACGGAAGCAGAAAAGGAACATGTTTATTTTTTTCTCATGCTAGAGAAAGAAGATGTCTTTGACCATAAAGAAATGCCACTATCAGTCATGCAGGATCATGTGTAGAGAATAAATGTTCTCCATAAAGTTTTCTTGTAAGGTGCATTCATCAGAGGTTGTGGGGCTTTTAAAAATCAAACCCACAGCTGTACAAGCAGACTAGAACACAGGTAATACCTGTGCAGCACAGCAGCCATTAACCTCACAATTGTATAGTTTGTCAAACGTGAAGAAGGATCAATTCCTCTTCCAGAAATAGCATAACGATACTATCAGATTTACAGTGTTAAAACAAACACAAGGAAAGCACAAAAAAAACCCCAAAACACCCACCCAAAAACCCTAAACAAACCAAAACAAACTCATTTATAGCCTACACACAACAGAATTTTAGCAGCTGTCTCAAGTGACTGATAGCTTTGAGCATCAGATTCCACCTCCCAGATTATCTTTTATCCCTGTGACCATGGTTGTCCTCTATTACCGTGACCTTCCAGCACTGCTTTCATTTAATTATATCTTTTAGATAATGATCATTCCGATGGCTGTCATGAGCAAACACATAAATTTGCTGTAAGCCTTTGTCTACTTTTCTGAAATTTTGCCAGCACTGCACCTCAAAGATTTCAATTTTCTTCCTGTCAGCAGCACTTCTTTCTCATGATTCATATTTTGGCTACTGCAAAAAAATGCGCTTTTTACAAGTCATGTCTTGTACAATTCAAGTTTCCAATTGTTTTACTTGGGAATTTTAAAACTCCCTACAAGTGATGCGCTTAACTGACAAGGAGCACAAACTAGTAAATAGTGTAGAAGAGCTGAGGTTGAATCCTAAATAGCTGCATTTAGTGTCTCTACAGCTGAATGACTGAGATGTTTTGCATCTCATTTTGATTAATGAAATCTAGATTTTTGACATATTCACAGAGGGCCCTTATTCTTTGCAATATTTTTGCTTCCAAATTGGTGGTTGTGGGAAGATGTTGTTTTCTTTCTACAGCTGAAATCTGTTCAAGGATCTGAATGGCTGGTAAAACAATTTCACTGTGTAAGGTCTTCCCTTACCCCAATTTAATTCTCCTGCTACACAAAGGAAAGGCTGCAAACTGAACACATTCTTGTCTCATACCCTCCCACAACCCATTCACTTGCTGTGATGACAGATATTATTTGTGTTATCATAAATACATATTAGAAAAAAAAAAAAAAACAAACAAAAAAAACCAGCAACACACCATCAACATGTCTACACATGGATGAAATAATAAGAAATAACATTTCTAAGTAGCCACTGAAGAAATCTCCAGTTGGTCCTGCTATTCCATGTATCTTCCAACACACTGATGGGGCAATATCCTGATACACGAACCCACTACTTGCAATGGATAAAGACAATTTCCTCTCATCCATCTATTGCAGCTTCTAGCCCATAAATCTTGCCACCTTGTGTGACTTCTGGATCATCTTGTCTTTGATACTTTGACCAAAGTGCAATTACTCTCTCTCTGCTGTATTCCCTCCTGTTTGTGGCTGCTGGTGGTTGAGTATTCCACACAAATTCCACTTTCTCAAGGCATTCCCTGCGTTGGGAGTCCAAGCCATCCCAGGAATAAAGCCAGTCAGAGCTACTTGCTACTTCATAAGGGTTGAGAAGCTTCAGAACTACAGCTCAGCTCTGGCTGCCAGTCAATTACAAATGCAATTGATGAGTATGATTCCTGTAGCTGGACAAGGCCAATAAGATTTACATGATGGTTTAAATTTCTGAATTTGTGCTGAAAATGTGTTTCCATAATCAAAATGAGTTTTTCTGAATACCTAACAAAGTATACATCAGCCAGAGTTGCAACATTCATCTTCTAATTGTTTAGCAGATAAGAAAAAAATGTGAAAAAAGTGCATTGGAACAAAATTCCTGGAAACATACCAAGAACTGCAGCAAAACTGTCATTCATCTTTGCATCTACAAGGATCAAAAAAAGGAAAGCTTTTGAACCTACTCCAACCTCCCAAATGAATCTCATTGACATCTCCCTCCACACAATTCCCTGCAGCTCCAACCTCCACATGAACATTCCGTTGGTTATTTTGGTCAGTGCTGCCTTGGCTCTGGGACTGCTCCACTGCTCAACTCAAAGGCTGAGCTTGTGTGGGATGTTCTTTTTCAAAGAATGATGTCTGTACCTTCTGAAAAAAAGACCAAAAAAACCCACAAACAAATAAAAAACCCTAAACCAAACCACCTCTAACCTTATTAGGGCTCTGAATCACCCTCGGGCCGCGTTCCAAGGACACCACCTGCACCTTCTCTCCATCAATCCCATTCTCAGTTACAGGCAGCAGTATAATCCAGTTCCTCAACATTTCTCTATGATTTGCATCTTCTGGTTAAAAATATTCCAAGTTCTGTTCTTTCAAGCACGTAATTTCAAATTTATGTTCTTTAGAAGAAAAACAATTTCACATCAGGTCCAAAATTGCTTCTGATAATCTCATGTAGCACATATTTACCTTCCTCTAGCACTAAATCTATTCTTCCCACAATCAAACTAATTCTGTATTTTGTGATACAACTTCTCCACTGATGATTCCTTTTCACTCTGTTATTGTCAGTAACATTGCTGTATAAATAAAATCCCGCCTTGTGCACCGAGATCTGGAAGCTCACTGCTAATTGCTGCATTATTAATTGCTAAGTCAACTAGTGGCAACAGGGAGTCCAACTGCTGTCTCTGGAGGGCCAAGAGGATTGTCAGAGAAGTAGCTTTTTTTTATCAGCTGCTCTGCTTTCTCTCTTTCTGGGAACGCAGGCTGTGTTGTTTTCCTGAAAACACGCAAGTGGCGATAGAATACAAAGACACCCCACGGAATGGGCTCGGTGAGCCCTAAGAGAGCTGTGCTCTAATTAGATTATGTCACCAGACTTGCTTAGCAATGACTATTGAAGGCACAGAAGAAGAATGCCACACGTATAATTATAGTACCTGACAGAGCAACAAATTAAGTACAAGACACCTCCAAATTCATCGAGCTTTTCTTTCGCTGTCTTTCGACTGATGCAATATTTAGAATGCTCCACACAGATTCATGCATGTGCAGCATGACAATTGATTGGCACGAGGTGATTTGTTTTCCTGAGTGATGCCGGTATGATCCTCACTCCCAGTCTTTTATTGATCCTTGAAACAAATATCCTCCTGTACTGGTTTCATTAGACAGGCTCTGTCTTGTTAATTACCGCTCTCTCAAATCTTTTGGTGTTTCATTAAAGTGAACAAATTGAAAGAATTAAATAAACAATCCATGTCAGCTGCCACTGTGGCAGCGGTCTTTAATCCCCCAGAACACCAATAAAGAAAGTCCCCACCCGCCTTTCTTTTTTTTAGTATTTCTGACATCAAGTCACAACAAAGTGGTGCAATGCACCATAAGAATTGACTAAATCAAGTTGGAAAATAGTCTGAAAGACTTGGCTGACTACGTCCCAAATCCTTTTGGACTTTAGGGAGGGTTCTTCTACCTCACTGCTGATACATGGAGTTTCATCAGCTCCTCTGCAACGGATCAAAAGGAGTTGTTTTCCTCTGTTCACAAGAGAGAGAGTGAAGGGCTAAATAGCAGAAATAATTTGTATGGAGATTTCCAAAATGAGTCATATTAAATTGCACTGATAAAAACATTTGACGATTGCTTTTGCAGGGGAAAAAAAAAAACAAAAAAAACCCCCAAAAAAACCCAAAAAACTTTTGTTCCTTTACAAAGAAAATATGCTTTTTTCCCCTCCTGATAGGTAAAATCTGGAAATTTGAAAATAAGGGGAAAAAAAAAAAAAAGAAAATTACTTATTCTCTACACTGGATATAATTGATTTTGGAAGGGTGCAGAACACTAGAAATTTGAATTAGGGAACATTCTCTATAGTCAGGAGCACCTAATAAAAACTCAAGATTCAAGATTATTAAAAACAGCCAGGGCACTTTTTTATTAATGAATCCTTTATTCTCTGTGTTCTCAGGCTTTTGGAAATGTCTACATCTCCCTGAGCATATTTAGCAGCTTTATCAGTATTAAGGTAATGATTCCCTCACCTCTTTTCATTGTGCTGTCATCCAGTCTCTAACAGATTCCCTTACGATCTGCAGTGAGCCATTAAAAAAAAAAAGGAAAGCAGCAGAATTCAGAGGAAGCTGCTATTTTTCCCAATTTTCCTAAACTCAGAAACATCTGAAAATAATTCAGCTGCTACTTAAGCACCTTTTTTTCCTGTTCTTTTCACTTCTTTACTAGTTTGCCTTCCCCAGGGCAGAACCTTTGATAGAGAAACCTTGAGCCCCATAGGGTTAAGCTTCAATAAATAATGGACCAGGAGGAACCACTGTCTTTTTTCAAGAAAACCACACTCAATGTCATATTTACACTAAAGAAAATGAAAGACTACAGTCCTAAGATGTAAACCAGGCAGATTTTTGACATCTTGAAGCAGATCCTACCTTGAACCTGTGCTCTTGGGCTTGGGGACTTGGGGAGAGGCACTACTTGTCAGCAAACATCTGTTCATTTTCGAAAGGATAAAGCATAAACCCAAGAATTACACCAATGAGTTGAAAACGGCAAGAATTAACAGCAAAACAAACACACATTTAAATGAATTGGAGACCAAAGGAGCACAACCACAAAAGTGAGGCTGAAACTACTGATTGTCACCTTCCCTTCCTCCTCTATCCCCCTTTCACCCCCATTTCTCTTCAGTTTTCTATCTTCTACTCATCTTTATCTGAAAGGGGCCTATCAGCTATTATGTGGCTGACTGGTAGTGACGAGACTGCCAAAATGTGACAGCCTTATCTACAGCACAGCCCTGCAAATTGCCAACCATTGATCCAGCAACCTGTGCCAGCTGATCAGTGCAAAGCTGCTTTGATTTCTTTTCTTCTGGGAAAGAAATGAACTCCTCTGCCAGCAGCCGCTATCCTGCCAGTGCTATTCCCCAGCCAAACAAAGGGGCTGAAAATAAGAATTTAGTTAGATGAATTAACAAGGCATCCCTTTCTCCTCACTTGATTTTTTGCTGTATTCTGGATGTTGCATTGCATCCTGAAATGTGAGGGGAAAACAATACAATTGATTATCATAATTTCTCTTCAGGCTTCATGGACACAAATGTCTTCCAGGTACATGGTTGAGTGTTGCCAGATCCCCGTAAACTTACATCCCAGCAGCTTTTCAAAGCATTCTTCCCCTATTATTACAATCAGATTCCACAACCAAAAGAAAAAAAATTAGCTAGTTATGTTCCACTGTGAGAAGGAATAATATTTTACATAGTTTCTTCTCCCCAGATGATGATCCTTGTGGGATCGCTTGAAAAACTCTATTTGCCTCTAGAAAAGGAAAGCAAAAATGGTAAAAAGGCAACCTCCCAGCCCTGGTTTTACACCTACATTCTATAGCTTATGTACAGTCATCCCTCAGTCTATAACAGCTTTACAGAAACAATGGGTGTGTGCTTCAACAGAGAGCAGGTTAAATATCACAAAGAAAGATCAAGAATATCCCTTTTTGGCTAATTGATTCAAAATGGGACATTTCCTAGGTTCTCTCTTTTTAACCCTGAAAACCACATATTCTCTTCATGGGCAGCAGTCTACAAACAGGTTCCAATTTATTTTTATTTAAAGTAGCCAGCGACTGCTGAACAAAATAATAGCCCAAATATTGGCAAAAAGGAACTTGCTGACCGTGGAATCAGAAGATATTTATAAATGGCAAGGCAGAGTTTAAGCCCTGACGTTTTGACTCCTGCTTTAATATATAGCAGTATTAGGTAGAAAAAATAAAATGCAAATGATTTTGTCTTTTTTTTGTTTTCCCTGAAACATTTCTCTTTCCTCCCTCAGAAGTTTCTTATTTTATATCATCATTTCCTTTATTAAGTATTTCTCAGTTTAGCTAAACTTCCTGCAGAGCTGTGCTTTCGTGGGCTCTGGTTTTACCTCTTCAGACACTTTCAGATCATTCTATATTTTATTCTATATTCCTGAAATATTTTCAGGAACTTTTGATGGACTTCATTACAACACTTTATTAAACCAGAATATTTATCAACCCACAACACTGTGTTGCAAAATTAGCAGGGTGCTTATTGAGCTCTTTCTTCACAAGTTGGGGTTTAAGTGCGTCAGGATCCCAGCCCTTCTTTCCAGCTGCAAAAGATTTGTTGCCACTTCACCTGAAATAAAACATTTCACATTGATGGACATCTTCTGGCTCCAGGCAAGGCTAAATCTGTGTAGCCAGCTCCAAAATGTAACATCAGAAAGGAGCTCACACCTCTCATTACATCAGAGAAAGATGTAAAATATGCATCGTGGCAGCTGAACTCCTCTGGGAAAACAGGGTTTGTCACACTTTATAACACCTCGTCCTGGCTGCTGTGGTGCCTTTACTGAGCTTCGCTGTGTGGGATAAATCAAAGGGGACACGGGCAGCCAGCAGTGCATGGGCACCCATTCCCTGACATCAGGGCAGCACGGGCACTGTGCCAGTCCTGAAGGATGCTAAAATGCTTTTTATCCTGGGTCCTCTATGCAAGGATGATTCCTGTCCTTAAGTATTTAGCATTACTGCAGCACAGTTTTTAATTCCTCTTTTAGATGTTGCTCATGCCTTCCCCTCTTCGAGTTTGAAGTCTCCACTATACTTGGAAAAAACTCCACAAAAATACCAAGAGGCTGCACCAATAAAAACACTTGAGGAATGAAAAGCCACACAGAAAAAGAGTGAAACACTGAAAGATTGGTGCAGTAATTAGCAAATGTAAGCTAATTCATACTTGTAACACAGGAAGATTTAAGAAAATAGCTCCAGTTCCCTTCAGGAAGGAATAGAAACTGTAAAATCTACTGCAATTGTAGGAGTTAAATTCCACCTTCTGCTTGAATGCTCGATGGGAAAAAACATCATCCACACCTAAATAAAGCACTTATGAAGGACTTAACTGCAAGTACAGGAGTAGCTGAAATTAGAGCATCTAGTTAACCAGACTTCAGTGGACATTTAAGTGCTAACTTAGATTAACATAATTTTACTGATTTCCCATCTTGGTATGTTCTTCTGGATATTGGAGGAGCATCAGTTTATCGTTCCATGGGAATACGAAGCTTGGAATCATTGCAACACTCTTAATTTCTCATTAGGACTTTATTTACTGACTGCAGATGTGATGGGGTTTAACTGCAGCCTGAGCTTGAGGGTTCCTGAATCACAGTAAATTATGATTACAAAGT
The DNA here is from genome assembly GCA_013397775.1 of Eulacestoma nigropectus. NCBI lineage: Eukaryota > Metazoa > Chordata > Aves > Passeriformes > Eulacestoma > Eulacestoma nigropectus. The sequence continues at coordinate 1,634,937 of VZTE01002857.1, forward strand.
CTTCCCCTTTCTTTCTACTACTTCTTGCACTGGTTTCAATCATGCCAAAAAAATTTTAGCCAGGCAGAGAACTCTTACCAAAATAAGTCACTGATGGAGTAGAAGCAGCTTGCCAAGGACAAAACTGGGAACCAGTGGCAGAAAGAGAGAAGAGCCACAGAATCCAAGCCAGCATTTCACAAGCTGAAGGTCTAAGAGCCTATTGACAAAAGCAGGCAATCTCAATTAACAGCAAATTACATAAACAGAGAAATGTGCAGTCGGGAGTTCAAGACTGTGTTCACCCACTGCCTACTTAGAAAATTGCTGAAAGCCTGGGTCAGTCACTTTCAAAAAAATCATATATCACATACACCATTCCATGTTTCTCATTTATCTGCAAAACCTTATTATGCCAATTATTTAACAAAACAACAAGACAATTAGAAAAATAAATTAAAATAATGGTAAGGAAGCTTCAGATGTGAGTGAGAATATCAGTCTTTGACAGAAATAATTAGGAAAATTCACTTAGTGTAACTTTTAATGATCTTATACTTTAGGAAAAAAAATATAGTGAGACAGAGAAAGACAGAGAGCTCACGGAACGTGCAATGGAGATGTAACTTGCCATCTTTCTACTTGTTCCAGAGTCACCTCTGTGACCTTGGCTAAGCCTAACGCATTTTTCATCCTGCATCGTAGGAAGCTGCTCTGATTTTCTGCTGCTTCTTGGTACACTCATACTCCTCACAATTGCTTAGGTAGTCACCCACAAACTGACAGATCACCACACTGCATGTACACCACCACACTGCTGGATGTCTGGAATGCCTGACAAAGCTGGGAATGAGATTATTCTCCTGCCATTACACCCAGAGTCCTGAAACCTGCTTCTCTCCTGAGTCTTCATCCCAACCAGTTCTGCAGCCAGGAAGGCAGCAGTCCTTAACCTGCACGAGCTCAGATGTCTACTTGGCTTCCCTGGAAGGACCAGAAGAACAGAAGCAGACAAATAATATTTAAGCCACCTTATTTGCATGTGGACAGAAAAAAGATTTTGGTTCTCCAGAGTTTTCACATTCTGTCCCATTTTAGGTAAATACGTGGTGTGAACTACCCACCACATAACTCCACAGGTCCTGCTTTACACTCACCTCGACTGTGAACAAAGGAGGCAACTCCTACCTTGCTTTTATTACCTTTAACAACAGTATAATCCTGTCTGCAGCTCCCAGTGCCTTTGCAGTGCCCTGTTTCTGCCACATTTTCCTCTCCAGGATTAACACAGACACTGAACTTCGCACACAAACCCCTCCACAAATACACCACCCATAGAGGCCTGGTGGCATTGTGAATTCAATCTCAAAAATGACATCACAACGATAAGATTTTTAATTAGTTTAACACTGGCATATCTTCCTCTTTGCTCTCATCACATCCACGAGCTCCTAACAAAGCTCTGGGGGTACAGATAACCACCGAGGCTCTGCAGTGGGCTCCCAGCACAGCCCAGTGAAAGAACAGAGCTTCTCTCCATTACAAGTTTGTGCGAACAGGACAAGATAAATGTACTCCAAGTGCACTGGGGTCACGAGTCTGGACTTCTGAAACAGCCAGTGATCACTTCAGGCTGCAGATGAGAGAGGAGAGGGATTGAAGCAGCCAAAAGCAGCGCAGGGCTCTGTATGGCAAAGCCAACCTGGGAGAAACACGTCCTGCTCACACTGTAGCACGGTGCTGCTGAATAAAACGGGCGTTGCTTTGTCCTTTTCTAGGCTGGCAGGAAGAAGGTGAATTGTTGGAGGGATCTGACCTCTGCCAGCTGCTGCCCATTCCCAACCCTCGTTTCCACTGGAGCACAAAGCCTGCCAGAGTGCTCTGGGCTGTGGGGCAGTGCAGAGCCAGCCCTGATTTCACCACCCCATCGGACAGGGTTCTTTGAAGCTGTTATTTTGCTGCCTGCAAAACTATGAATATTTTCAGTTTTCAGAGAGATGGATGCACTGCCTGTGCCTAAAACACTCACAGAGTGGTCTCTGCTGAGAAAGGTCTATTTAAGATACACATTTAATTATCTCCCATTCTTACAGATGTCATTTCTAAAAAAAAAAAGTTGAATTGGATTTTTCAAGTTTTCCTTCCCCTTGAAGAGCTGCTGCCATCCCCACTTCAGTTCTCCAGTTGCTTAAGATTATTTCTCCCAGCTTTTTGCATGCCCAACCTCCCATAAAGAGCCAGTGATGTCTGTGCTGATCTATTAATATCCCGTGGCAGCTTTCATCGTGTTCACTCATAGTTTTTCCAGGAACTCTTACCATAAAATGATGCAATTTTTCAGCATTGCCTACTAAGTAGTTTACACTCTGAAACAGGAGGATCAAGAATCTTCATAAACAATATCTTACATAATTAATAATTTTATTTGCATGCTGTAAATTTCTAATCCTTGCCAAATCTAAGTTATTTAATTGATTAGGCTAAATGCCACATTTCCTAACAGACTTTTCACTCTTCCCTTCAGATATTTGAGATATGAACAAAGTGCACTGATGAGAAACGAGCCAGAACCACTTTTGTAAGAGCAGAACCTACAAATGCCAATCCTGCCCAGATCCCTGAGAACAGAAGTCAACATGGACAAGCCCCAGCATGGACAATTGCAAGAGACAGAGCGTGGATTCCAAGATATGTGGTGTTTGTGTAATCTCTGTGGCAAAGCTGGGTCATCTTTATTAACTGAGTTTATCCCCTGGTAACAACCACCTCTTCCAGAAATGTTTAGTCATGAACCAAGCAGCACCTGATAAAACATCATCCCCTGACTTTTACCACAGCAAAATTTTGTAAATAATCTATTGTCGAGGAGGAACAACACTGCACAACACACTCACAGACACACACTGAATTTTCATTGCAATTGCCGTACATTTGGCAGAGTTGTGCAAAATCTGCAATTATTCCTCGTACCATTTATTTGTACACAATGCCCTGGATCAATCAATTATTTAAATAACACTCAGCTGCAGACTTCTCTCCATATTAGACACCTTTCAAATGTTGATGGAAGGAGAGTAAAGGCAAGAAATAAACAGAGTTTGATTCAACTCAACTCAGGGGAAACGTGGCATGTATCAATAATGGGGAGGCAAATTAATCTTAAAATTACTGCTGGGTTTGACAGTGTAATATACACCTAAGATTTATTTCCATCTTTTCCTCTGCAATATATGGAGCTCTCAGTGTTTGTACTCACACTTACCCATGTGGCTGCATCAGTTCCCCTCCTGAGTAAACTACAATGATTCCCTTTTAACTAGAAAATTTCTGCAAGAGGCAGGTTTGATTTCCATGAACAATCCCAACAGATTCGTGCATGACAGAAAATCTTCCTTTTTAAGAGGCCGGCATCAGGCACTTCTATCAGTGGTGTCTTCTCAGCTGTTACTCAGAATGTCATTTATGACAAATATCCAAATCCCTCTGATACTAAAGAGGAAAACCCTACTGAGGTGAGCCCCACTTAGACAAGCCTGAAGCAGCGTAGGGATAATTTATGAGAAGGTGATGACACAGTTTCTTAACACCAACAGATGGGAGAGGGAGAAGGCTGGAGCATGAATGAAGAACATCTTTAAAACTCCAAGACGCAGAACTGCAGAGTACACACAGGTATATTCTGTGTCCAAACCAAGCTGTCTCCTTGTACACCCGTTAATACTTCAGAAACACACAATTCAAAACAGATATGAAGCCAGACAATTAAGAAAAAATAATCTAGTTCTGTTATTAAATATATTCCACTGAGAAATAGCACTCTGCATTTCAGCAGCTACGTTTGCCTTGATACTTAATGGTTTCATAAGTTATCATTAAATAATGGTAATTATTTGCCATAGCAACTATAACAATATGTAATTTATATGTAGTTTTGAGCTGTAGGGATAGGTCCATTTCATTAGGTACACAGCTAACGTACAGTGAAAATATCTGCACTTTCAATCAAACAAAGGAACGTGTTTGACAACAGGGTGAGATGGCTATTTGTCCTCATTTTCCAAACAACAGTAAATCACCTGTTTTTCTCCAAATCAGAGTGCATTTTGTTATTGATTATATTAAAGAAGATGAAAGCATTTAGTTCAGTAGGGAAATACAAAGTCAGTAATTTAGATGGCTGCCATTTCGCTTAGAAACAACAAAACCTCTAGGTAGTTTATAGAGAAATATTGAAAGGCACATGATTAAGAAAAACTTCAGGGTTTTTCAGCCATGCCCATTAGCAGGTTGAAAAACTTATATCAACCCACTAGTGGCAAAATTAGAAAACAATTAGAAAAAAAAAATACATTTGGTAAATAAAAGAGTCCTGTCATTTCAGTCGGATCTTTTCCACTTAGCTTCCTATGTGTCTGATTTTTCTCTCTGCCCCATAGAAGCCTCGTAAGAAGAAGGAAATCTATTTTATGATAAATGGACTGGAAAACCAGATCCAGACAGGATTTTTTTCCTCCAGTTACACAAATCTGAGCCTGTCACCGCTGGTGGGAGGTGCAGGATGCTGCTGTTCATGGTGCCAGAGCACATCATCCGCACGGAGCACTGCAAACCTGAGACCTTCACAAGAATTTCCTCACTGAAAAGGAACAAAAAGCCTGGAAGACATTCAAAAGACTCTAGAAAAGGAAATGAATTTACATAAAAAGGAAATGAAGGATTAAAGGAAGGCGAAGGATTGGGAAAGGCACGTAAATTTGATGGAAATGAATAAAGGGGTTGGAAAAAGGCAGAGCAAAAAGCCAAAGAAACGCAGCAGCTGAACCTCAGAGATACACCCAGGAAGGGAGAGAACAGAGTCCTGTGCCCATTGCATGGACTGACAGCAAGAAATGAATCAGCAGCTGAAGGACAAGAAGGTGCAACAGATTTCCTAAGTGTCTTTGATAAGCTACTCTAGCTCTCCGTAAATTGTCCCACAGCGCTGAGGACGGACCCACTGGCATCACAGGGGGAAAACACTGTGCTCCTTGTAGTATTTACTACTTAGCTCCTACTGTGAGCCTGCAAATGGGCTTCTTGAGTGTGAACACAAGAAAGGAATCCCTCTTTGCCACCAATGGACATGTCTATGATATGAGAAGCTTCTCTGGTGTCACACACAGAGGTGTAGCTTTTTATATTCATCACTTGTGGTAGTGTGTTTTCAATGATTAAAAAAAGAAACCAAACCACAAACCTAAACTAAAACCAAAAAAGAAATCCACCAGAGGCTGGGAAACAACTTTAAAGTGTTTGTTCAAGTGCAAAGTGAAATATGAGATGAATTTCAGCATTTATGAAGCTACGCTGTCCTTTACACATCCAGCATAAATCTATCAGTAAACCTACACAAAAAAATCTACTGCGTGTACTCTACCATCTTTTCCAGCTTCATCTGAACCTTGCAGTCCAAGAAAACTTGCTGACATCCAAGAATTGAGCTGGGTATTGCATAATTACTGTATTTCACTGGATGGCTTCAATCACTCATCAGTTGGAACCCTTTTAGGCTGATTTTGATAAAAGCTACCTTTGATCTGCAAAATACAACTAGCCAAGCTATTAAGGCCATCTGACACAGAACACAAATCAAATCATCAGTTATCAAATAGCTCTCAAAAATATCCTTGAAAATGAGCATATTTATTAATGTCTTCCACTGCACTCCTAACAGTTTTATTTTTGCATATCAATAGTTAACAAGCGTTAATAGCAGCAGCATTTTCTGAAGTCATTAGATCAATCTGAAAGGAAACATCTTCCTAAGGAATCATACATTTCCACCAGACATGGTGGTGTAATGGAGTTAAATTATTTAAATGTAATTACAAATCCAAGCAAGGCACTGAAGCCATGTACCAATATTACAAACTGACGTGGCAACAATATATAATGCATTTCCACCAGGCGTGCTAGGAATGCTAACAACTCTTTCCTTGTCTACTGAGGAGCTTTCAAAGCATTTGGGCCTAGAGAACTTCCATCTTTGTGATTCCTTTTTGTGACACTCCAACACGTTTCTTTTACAAACCCAGCTGCGGCGTGCTAAATAAGTGACCAGGTTGGATTTGGAGCAAAAAATAAACAAAACCCACACCAACAGAAAGCCCAGAAAAAAACGAAACCAACAGCAAAACCTACTGCAGAGGGAGATGGACAACAGCTGACTGACAGAGCATCACAGAGTTTTACACTCCCCAACGTGGGAATAAGTAAATTATATTTCCCACACAAAACCAGCCTGACGACACAGTGCAATTGCTTGTGAAGTGAAACCATAATCCCAAGGCATCCATTTGACTTCACAGCTATGCCATTATATCCCATTGCCAACATTTCTCCTCTCAGTACATGGGTTAGGACAGCAAAAGCAAGTTGGCAAAAAACCCCCAGAAAACATTAGAAGGACGGTCAGAAAAAGAGAACGGAAAAGGAAAGAAAACCCCTCAGGGTGAATTCCAGCAGTCACCAGCTAGAAAGTTAAACTCTGGAGCTGAGGGTAAGTGGTAAAAGGCAAGAAAGAAGCTGTAATAAAGATGAACACGAAGTGGACAACACAGACTAAATAATAAGTGCTTGGAGCCTCCTGCCTCTATTGTAATTGACTTTCCCTTTGTACTTAGTCTGAGGGATCAAACCGGAAGCCACACACACATTGGAACATTATTTTACTGCAACCAAACTGTTTCAGCACATCTCTCTCCCACTTTCTATTCAAGGGAAGCACTAAGACCCACTGCAGTCCCAGACCAGCTGAAGTCTAGGCTTTCTTTTTGGTATTTTCATTTGGCTTTTGGGCCCCCAAAGAAATTGAAAAAAAAAAAACAGTGGCTCCATTTTCTCCAGTGCCTACTGTGCTAAAAAAATCCCAATTTTTAATTCATAACACCTCCTATTTAATATTTTCCTTAGATCTCTGCTGCTAGAGGGATGTGATTACATGACACTTGGAGATTTAAGAGATTGCAGAAGGATTTAGTATACGAATCTTAATCGAAGCTGTAAAGCAAACGCAGAAAAATCTTCCTAAAATATTCAATGCAAATGTTATGATTTTCAATCCAGTCTCATGATCCCCAAACAAATAAGAGTGGAAATGTTGGATAAGAAGTCCCTAACTTTGGGAAAAAAACCCAAAAACCGAACGGGTAGAATTTATGCATTTATTTTTTAAAGATTTCTGACATCACCAGAGGGAAGAGGCTGTGTACTGCAGGTAGCACAGCACTAACGGAGAGTTCCAAGGGAAATGGCTGAAAAGGGATCTCTCCCACCACACCAAGGGAGTAAAACAAAACAACTCTGTCATTTTTGCTTTCGTGGTTTTCCAGGACAACACAGCTCTCGAAGGATACTTGGCTAAAGCAGTAAGTGCTGCAGAAGTGTCTCAGGACATTTTCTGAGAGTGCCCACAGAGAAGCAGCTCCTGGTCAGCACCTTCCCTCTCCCTGCAACACCCTCCTCCTGCCCAGGCTGAGTCTGGACAGCAGAACCTGGCAGCCTCTGCTCCCCAAGGTACCTGGTGTTCCTGACCACAGGAATAAATCCAAGCTCCTTTTTCCGTGTTGTTCTCTAGGTTAATAGGTTCACAGCTCCATGGAACAGTCCAAATGAAGCTGGAAAGCAAAGCCCTCCCCTCGTCAGGATGTGCTGGTTCGATGCCTTCTCTTTCCGATGCCAGCAGATGTCATTGTCTCCTAATCTTTTTTTTTTTTTCTTATCAGGAGTGATGCATTTAACTCAAAAGCTCTCATTCACAAGCAGAGAGAATTACAAGTCATCCAGACAAATTTATCTTAGCTAGAAATGAGGGAAATTGGCTGATTTGCCACTTCAGCTCTTTCCAGAGGATTCCAGCAAGTCTGGGAAATCTGAGCTCATGCAGGCAGCTCTGCAGAGTCTCTACCTGCACGCAGCACGCTCCTACAGCTCTCCTTATTTCATTATCATTCTGTACCTTCTGCCTTCAGGCCCTCCCTTGCAGGGGAAAGCAGCATTCCCGGAGGGGAGCAGTCCCTTTCCGAGCACTCTGAATGATTGGCAGCCCTTAGGCTTTATAAATATTGCACTGACTTGAAAAGGAGTTGCAAAATAAATGATCAGTGCATGGCAGCCCTTAGCAGAGTCTTTTTAAGTGATGATAATGAAATCAAAGCAATTCAGGTTTGGGGGGGGGTGGATTTGGGGGTTTTTAAATCTGTTCTGGTAAGGTGAGAACTCTCCGTCCACTTTGCAGATTCAATAAATAAGAATATGGGGCTGCATGTGTTCTTGTTAGAGGAAGAAAAATGAAGTGGAAATGAAAGTAGTGGTCACAAACAGAGAAAGGTACTAAGTTTTCCTTGTGAACCAGGCAGTAAAACTGACATTTTTCACACATCGAGTCCGACTTTGTCCTCCTATTCAGAGTATGGATTTTTACACGCCAATTTTTAAACTCTTTTTACTTGCCATCTCACAGAACTCGGCTCACATAGGCAGTGCCTTTGATTTTCTTTTCATCATTAATATGTTCCTATTTCATTTACTGCAGGAGCATCAATGTTTGGTCTGTTTCCTCATTTGAAATGTACTTATATCCCCACTCAGCTCCAAGGACAAAACCCCAATGCCACATTGCTGAGGGTGCTACAACAGAAGGTCGGTCTCAACCATTTCCCAGAAACAACAGAGCTTTGATTGGAAGTCAAAAAGCTGGGAAACCCTGAATGGTGATTCACATACCTGCTTTACACATAATTTTGTCGTATTTAATACAAATGAACCTTCAGACTTCAATCACATTATGGGCTTCTCCTACAAAAAAATCAGTTCTGTAATAAAAAATATACTCCTCTGCAACTAATGAACATAGAAGAGGTTTGCTCATTACCACTCCACTCATTGCCATCATTTGAAGGACTTAATTAATGCTGTTACATTCTACTGCTTTCCTAGGAGTTCACAATCCAGCAGTTGTTAATGCTGGCTGCAGCAGGTGGAATTAATATTTTGGAAGTGGTTGTTAAAAAATTACTCCAGAAAACGCCTGCATGGAGCATGGAGAGCAAAACATAACGGTACCAGTCTGTGCATGGAACTGGGGGATCTGGAACCTCCCTTGGTAAATTAATATTGGCATAACTTCATTACGAATAAAATTGAACCTCAAAAGTCAATGTTTCGTTTTCTGACTGAGACACTAAAGCAGGAATAAGGAATCCTAGATTTCAGTTCAAAATTTCTCACTAAATATATGGGGTTTTGAAATAGTCAAGTGCATTTAAAATCAGAAAACAAGGAGATTTCACAATTACAGCAGCATTACAATACTTCAGTGCGAGGTTCAGCTCTGTGTGGGGAAGCCATGCAGGTTCTTGAGCACCTCAAATTGTACTTTTTCCTAATGTTTCTCATAAAATGGATTGCAAATTCTCTGGATGACTTTGGAAGAGAGTGAACAGCCACATGCCAAAGGGGATATTATAAAATAAAAGAGTCTACCAAAAAGCCCAGCACAAAATAACATAAAAGTAAGAGTGGTAATAATTCCAGCCTATCTCCAAATACCAGCTATGGACAAGAGTTCATGAAGTTAAATGATTACATTTTCTTTCCATTATTCGGGATAGCACTTATGGGTTCTTAACCTATTGCAATTACAGTGTGTGCAAGTAATTTTTTATCTAATAAGTCACCCCCTCGATTTGTCTCAAGTAGCAGTGCAATATAAACGTTCCATGATGAAGTGAATATTATTTTTCTCAGAGGTTTATTCAGTTTGAAATTTCTGTTGTAGGCCTTTCAACAAGTGTGTGTGCGATTCCCTCCGCCACACAACAGCAACACTGAAACAGGAAGAGGCAGAGGAATTGCCTTGAGAAATTTGTTTCATCGACACATAATTTCTTAATTTCTACTCTGATCCAATCCAGATTTTGGTTTTCCTTTGACACCAGCTGCTGTTTCATTTGCAGATTTACTTGGACAACACAACACTTAAAATGAGCTAATTCACTGGGCTGTTTGGGTGCCCCCTGTTCAGCCTCAGATACCTTCTAGGTTAATCTCACTTAGGTTGCTGCATTTTCATCATTGACATCAGAAACACTATGAAAAATTATACAAAATTATATTTATTACCTATACATATATATTTTAACACCTGTCTGCTTCCATTATCTGAACCTCATCTTCATACCCTAGCACTGATTTTGTCTATGCGTCCTACTTGTTACTGAATGAGATAAAAGGAAGAAGCCCTAAAATGTTGGAAGAGAAAAGTTGAAAGTTACATTAGACTGAGATTAGCACCCTTGAGAGAAAGAGCCTTAGCTAAATAAAAAGACTGTCAGACAGGTGGGAAGAATTTACATTACTGATGGGGCATCAGATGCAAAGAACTGCAAAAGGTCGCTTCCAAATGTGTCTAGCTATGGGATAATCCAATTTAATATCTAAGAAAACAGTTTGTGCTATGGACCAAAAGCAGTGTCCTTCCTCTCTCACTGTGTAGACCTAGGGAGACCACAAATCCTGTAATAGTTCAGGAATTATTCAGTACTTTTGAGTCTCCCTCAGCTGCTTAGAGGACAATCAAATGCACTGAGAACTAGTCCACAAGTGGTGCAAACATCTTTATATAAGAAACCCAACAGAATTAGTGCAATTATTCCTATCTATACACCTTAGTTATTGATATTTACAGACAGACTAAAATCTCAAGTTTACGTTAAATTCCTTCATAATAGGTGTCTGAGGTGTGGGAAAATACCGAAATTAATTAAGACTAGTTATAATGTTTCCTATGCAGGAATTTCATTAGAATTTACAATTCAGAGAATAAAAAACCATTTCAGATCCAGTTAACTGCGAGGCTTCTTAGCTCAGACACTGCGTTTTTGAAAGCAAAAAAGAGGTAGAAACCCCAGCTCTCACACTATCTATGGACCTTGATATTGTGCTCCACAAGCTGCCCAGATTGTTTCCAGCAGTTCAATATATCTCACAGGGATTTCAAATTAAATGCAAAATACAGTACCTGAAGCGGAAGGCTACTATTTTATACAGATAACCACCATGGAGTGCGTCTCTCCTTCCACAGCATTTTGGAGAAATTACAATGCATTAGTAACGTGCAGTCCAAAGGAAAAGTGTAAAATTGATAGCCTAGGAAACATCCTGTGTAAAATATCAAACTATATTTATAAAAAGAGGAAAGTTTCCATATGAAACTATGACCTATAAACTTCTAGATGAAGGTGAACCTTCACCTGGAGAGAAACTGTTCTGTCAATGATGTGCAGGTGTTTGCTGCAGTCAAAGGAGCACTTCGAAAGCAGCCCCAGTTTACTGTCAATACAGCCCTGGGTTTTTTGTTCCAACATTTTATAAGGACAAAAAACATCATTTGAATGTCAAAGCTTTTGATTTGAGAAAATAATATCAAAGACTCTGGAAGTAAATGCAGATACAATTATTTTAAAATTTGCTCATGCATGTCAGTGTTGTCATACGTGTGCGTGTGTCCTTTTTCACGAATGCAGAATGTCTCTAAAATGCCCCACTCGTGTCTCAGGGGCTTTTTTCCTCTCCCTCATGATCTACATTCTCTGGAATACTGCAATGTGACTCGGTAACTCCGTCAACAAATGGATTATAATGGATGGAAAGGGAAAACGATTTATATTTCATGATATGCTTTAAGGTACTCAACTGAAAGACCATTCAGAATGCCGGTGTTCCTATTTCTCTAATTTTTAAACAAGTAAAAACAGAACAAAACAAAAAAAAACCAAACAAACAACAAAAAAACCCTCAACATATGGATAGGCTGATTCTTGTTTCACTGGAAAGCCAGAACCTTCACATCAGCAAAGTTGCCAGAATTTAAGGTGCACCCAAAACAGAGAATCAGTCTGCAAACTTCAAACCCCAATATATTTCATTACCTTTCCAAGGAATTACAAAAATATAGGGAATGATGTGCACAGAGAATTGCAAATTGAAGACAAGACCAGCAGGCTTTTCAAGGTTTGCAGCTGGGTTTTCCTTCACTCTCCTAAGAGCCCTGGAATGGGGCACCAGCTCTCAGGAACCTCCCCGAGCTCCCTGCCCTGCACACTCGGGGACATTTTTCTCCCAGCACAATGAATTCCAAACACCTCACGAGGCACAGTGATGTGGATTTACCACAAAGGAAAACAATTTCCTGCACTGCTCTCTAGCTAAGTGAAGAGTGGACAAGTGGGCAGATTTTATTGGAAATATGGGATAAACCTTGCTGCTCGGGAGCGTTTATTTCAGTGCCTCTGCACAACCATTCATCACAGCAGAAGAGGTGCTAAAGCCATTGTGTTAGAAAATAATTTCAATCATGGAACTTGATATGGAATCACCCCAATATGACAAATCAAGCTTTAGGCACTGCATCAAAAGCTATAAATGGTGAAGAATGTATTGGGAAGCATGGGTTCCACTCTGCTGGGCAGCAATGCAAGTCCCATGCTAAGGCTGTGGTGTTTCAGGCAAGAGGGAAGTGTGTTAACTGGGGGACTCCACACTGCTGACATCAGTCCATCAATAGACTTCTCCATTTCAGGAGAGGCAGCTAAAGTTCATCTCAAAACAAAGATTGAAGAGAACAATTGGTTATTGGAAGTCACAGGGCACCACACCCTGCTTGAGGTGACTGAGATTTGCCACGAGCCCTTTCTCCTCTCTCCCTCAGGGAATTCCCTCCACACGCCACCACTCAAGTTCAAGTCAGAATCATCTAAATAGTTCAATTATCCCAATTATTTTAAGCTTCTACCGCAATTACAGAAGTTTTACTTCTTACTCCACGTCACAACCCAATGTACCAACCCAAATTTTCTCAAGTTCTTCCGCACCCCCTCCTGTTTATTTCCAGAAGCTCCACAGGACACTTTTAAAGGAAGACACAGGCTTCCTTTGAACCCATTCTTGGAATCACCAGGCATGTCTGACTTCGTCAGCAAGTTCTTATGAGGGAGTATAAAAATATTTCCCTAAGATGCTGGGATTCAGTTCCTGCAGACAAAGCTCAGCTGACCCCATGCATCATTTTCCTGATGATGAGCATGCACACCATGCCTTGTCCTCAAGAACAGGACTATTTTCTGGATGGCCAAAACACTACAACAGACTCAGAGCTAAACACAGGCTCATCGATCTGGATTCAGGCAATAAACTCATTTCAACATTTAAGTTAAGCACTCGGGTTAGACTCTAATAGATTCTTTCATACTCTGCTTTCTTTGATCCCAAGTTTCCTCCAGCTACTAACCTTGAAGGTAGCACATAGATTAAATTCCGAATGATACACTTAAATAAGTTGCTGTTAGCAATGTGTTATCGTGTGACACTCGAGTCTATGAATTCTCTCAGTTGTCAATGACAGCTTAGTGATAAACTTCCCTCTCAGCCATAACACCCCCCTGGTGCACCTTATTTTCCCATTTGCTTTTATGTTTAACAAAATGTCACACAGATACAAATAAATAGGAATAAATTGCATCAAATATTCCTCACGGTAGCATTTTCTTAACAGACAATGACACAGAGAGATAGATTTGTTTCTTTGGAAAATACAAGCAATTTCAATGAACTGTCTTGTTCATCTGCAAGTGTAGACTCCCAGAAAAACTGCAGACTGAGGTCTCTTCTCTCTCAGTGTTTCCAGCTCTATAATAGTGTGTATATTCACATTCTAAAGCTGTTTCTTAAAACCATTTTGACTGCTTTTCATTTTAAGCAGTTTTTTTTCCACCTGTAGCACCCTTCTGATCATAAAGGTTAAAGAATCAGGAGGTTTTCCTAAAGCTGGTATCCAGGACTTCACAGAAAGCATGCAGAAGCTCTATTAATTAAGGTAACTGCTGCAGAAAAGTGTGTTATGCTGCATCAGCATCATGTAGCTGACCCAAAAAATAGTTGTTTGTTAAGCCATCTAAGCTCCATGTAAATTACAACAAGCAAAGATTATGTTGGATCACATTTAAGACACAAGTTTAAGCATATTTTTCTTCTCTCTGAAAAAACAAGTTTAAGGGGAAAAAAAAAGTTAATACAATCTTGGAAGTAAAGAGAAGAATATCAATATTCAGTTGCTCATAACACACACAGTCAGTACTGTGGGAAGCACTGCAACGAATGTGTGGAACTCCTGGTTCTTTTCTGTTAAGAATAATGCTGAGGATTCTTTAAAAACAAAAACAAAAAAAAGCAACCAAACCCAAAAATATCATTATTCTCTACCACCAAGAACAAGAAACTTCAACAATCAAGACACATTACCTAGCTCAGGGTACAATAAATATTTTCTTGGGGCAAATCTGTGAAGCCCACACAAGAGATTTTTATGCAGCATAAAAGAAATATTCTACGTACAGAAATTATTTATCTCAACAGGCAATTTATTACAGTGGGTCAATCATACCATTTATTGCTTATTGTTCCTCCTCCCACACAAAGAATTTAAGTGGTCATCTCAACGTTCAAAACACAAACTCAGGCATGTCAGGGATCTCCCAGAACACCAGGAAAGCTCCCAGATTCCCAGTGGCTTTAGCCAGAAGTCTCTTTTGTGCCTTGTCCCTGCACACGCACCCAGAAAAGGCTGTCCCTTGGGAACAGCACTGAACAAACAGAGATATCCCTGCCCCACTTCCACACGAATCCTAAGGCTACTTAAGGAAGTCTGCTATGCTTCATTTGTCATGCTGTCCAGCCCCTGAGATCAAAGTGACAGCACACCTTCCCAAAGGTTTTAAGAATATGAGCCTATTACAGCATGGAAATATTTAGGTATTATAGAGGGAAGTACAACAGAGAAACTCCTAACTAAATAAAGCAACTCATAAATGAATCATTCAGCAGTATTCATACTCTGATACCTTTTCCCAGAGACAGCCTTCCCTCTGGAATACCCACAGACACACAACTGCACGAAAAGACAGAGCTTTAGAATTTCCAACAGCTCTTATTAAAAGCACACATAAAAGTAATAAACCTATTTCCGTTGTAATTTTAATATTTCCAAAACACATCTATATTCTAATCCCCCATCTACTACTGCTGTGAGAGGAGATGAGCAGGAGGAACATTTTCCAGCTGGCACTCCAGTTACTCAGAGGGCATTCCAATAGCTAAGAACTCTGAAGTGCAACACAGAAACACAGGATCAAACAGCAAGTTGAGTTTGTGGCCTTAGAGAAGCCTTCCTGATGCTCCTGCAGCTCTACCTCACCTCCTGTATTTCAAGCTGCCCACTGCTGCCCATCTCTTGTGCTGCTGTGGTCACTCAACTCCTTCCTAAAACTTTTTGACACACAAGATTGGAAGAAAGTCTCATTTCCCTGGCCCTGATTTTTTTCCAGCAGCTTTAACTCACAGGACAGCACTGCAACGAGCCCCACTGCCCACGTTCCGCTCTCTCTGAAAGAAAGATAAAAGCAGCAAGGACAGCTTAAACCAGCATTTAAACACTGGAACTAGAAAAGTAGAATTAACATGTTTTACTACAGAAGCAGCATAGCCAGGAACCAAACTAGGCATTGGTTACTGGAAGCTCTCAGAATTGTAGGGAATCCTATACACAAAAAAACCCCAAAACCAAAAAACCCCAACCCCAAAAGCATTCTTCCTTTTTGAAGTAACATGCACACACAGACTCCAATTAAGAGGGAAAAAAGGCTCTGCTCAATGCCCAGGAAATAAGAGTATGAATCTCAAACTCAGGCAAAAAAATGTTGGTACACCTAGAACAACAAGAGATTAGTTAACAAAAATAAATGAAGGTACTGAATGGCCTGAAAGGACTGACAAGATTTGTTAATTTCTTTGGCACCGGTGCCCAGAGAGCAGCCAAAAGGGGTGGCTGGAAGAAGAGATCCAAATGTTCTCTTAGACACAGGTTCCAGCCCACGAACAGCACTGCAAACGTGCTGCTGCTCACTCTCTCTTACCAAAACACTCCTCTTACACAGCTGCAAACCTATGAGAGAAAGAAAAAAATCCACCAAGGTCTGATTTTACATTAAAAGTCTGATTACACGGATAAGACCAATTTTGGCAAGTCCTCTGGGCTTCCAGCACTTACGGTACTGGGACAAACTGACAGCTTCAGAATTCATAACTCTGCTCAGAAATATTCCAGCCTTCCTCAGTGATGAATAATTTGGGTTTGGTTGGTAGGGCTGGGGTAGGTCATGGGTTTTTGTGTTTTTTGGGGAGAGTGGGACAAGAATTTTTTATGTTATTTTTAAAGTATCCCGTTCATTGCAGGTTCACCACACTTCATATTTCATTTCTTGCTGTTCCCCACTCCGCGTTAAGCTTGGTGATGCAACATTATGCTTCCAATTTTTCTATTCCCAAATCCATGAGCGGGTGCAGGTCATTTGTAAGGTCACTGATTATTGGCTCCCCTCTAGCACCACCTAAAAACACGTTACGAAATGAAAACCATTGCAAAACCTCTGAAGCTCTGTGACACAGCGTTTGCCACAGAGAATTGTTCCCTTTGCTATGTAACTGTGTGCACTAATCATGTCTCTCTACAGCAATTAAATTAAATGATCTCACAGAGACAGGAACGAGCTCTCTTTGAACATGGATGTGCAATACCGGCTCTCACCAGGGATGAAATCCCATCCTTCCTGGGATGACTGGTTTCTAAAGCTTCAGCTGGTGAAAGATTTGTGCATTCAAAGGAATTTACAAGGAAAGTTATTTTGGGCTGGAAGCGGAGTGAAACATAGAAGCTGTGCAGATACAAGTCATATGGAGGAGTGAAATTTTAGTGCCTAGTCAAGATCTAGAGTTTTCCAAATACAGCAGAAAATGTTTAAACATTAACAGGCAGACATCTGAAACAAATGGTGTTGGATAAAACCTCCCCTGACTGCAAGTATTTGAACAATTTCCAGATAGGGAACATACTCATCTAATCAGTTTGGAAGGGCAGATTCCATTCCTGCAGAATGCAGGTCCCTCAGCAATCTGTGGGGTTTGTCTTTGGAGTCAGAGCTTCCTTCGAGTCCAACAGGACTATTTGGAAGGAGAGTGGTGCTCAGTGTGATTAAAGGCAAAATTCCAATGTCTCCATTGCACCGGTCAAGATGGAAAAGTTACTTCAGATGCATTAAAATCCGTGAGTGGCTGAATTACCATCCTGTCTTTACAAAAAATATTATAATACACAGCACACAGTTTTATCAGTACTTTGCAATTTGTTTGACAGAATAAAACCAATCTAACGGTTTGCTCTTTTCCCTAAGACAAGGGAATACACTGAGCCAGAATTAAGCCAGTGCAGTAACCTAAATATTGTGTAAATGAAACATTTTAACAGGATCAGGAACAAGATGCTTCTTTAAAAGTTGACATATCTGTCCTAGATGAAACACAGCCATAACTGCAGTTTCTCTGTCCTCTCACAGCAGGTGGATGCAGATATCCAACACTTCAGCTTTTTGACTTGCCGTTTTAGAGAAAGATTTAACACTGAAATGCCTGCTGGTGCCCAGGCTCAGGGTAGCTGCATTTCAGGAAAGCATTAGGGCTGCTACTGTCAGTGCAGTCACCTCCATGTAAAAGGTATTCCAGCATTATACACCTACCAAGTTGTGCTGGAGACACTGTCATCCACTGAAACTGAAATTTTGACTATTTGATGTTTCAGTAGAAAGCAATATATAAATGTCAAATTCCATAGGGGAAAAAAAAAATAAATTAATGATTTCAATTATTTGCTGTTGAAATTATGCTAGAAAGTGTCCAAACGACAAAGAGAAATGTTACTATAAGATTAAGATATGACACCCAAATCCATAATATACACCTGTATGAGACAGCCAGAGAATTTGCATGTTGGAAATTGCAAAGGCAGGCAGAATGTAATGCCTGATGAGAGCTGACAGGCAAGGGATTAACAAGAACAGAGACAAGTAATTCCACCGGAGGTTTTACCTGTAACTGACACAGGTAGAAGTATTTAATGAATTATTCCAAGGAGATGAGGAGAGTGACAGAGTCCTCCACCTGTCTCGCATCAGCTCAGGCGCGGTGTGATAGCTCCTGGCACCTGGTAGCATCCTGGATAAATCCTGGATGGGATTGCTGCCTTCCTCACACAGAGGCAGGAATCAGCTTTGAGCAGGTGAAATGCAAACTGACTTTACCGTGGGATCTTGATACTGAACAGGGATACAAACCCATCTACCAACAAGGCTTTGCAGTACATGGTTATACCTCTTTTTCAGGGCAATGGAGAGACAATTAAGCAACTTGTTCAAGAATCCAGAACAAACCCCTGACAAGGAGTCCCAGCACTCTGACTTGCTGGTATTATGCTTTCCATGGAGGATCACCCTCTCATTCCTTTGGCTGTGTGCATTACTGAATATTCAGTTTGTGATTCACGGGACTACAGTGGGGTTTAGTTTGCCTGTGGATCAGAGATAGAATTTCTGAATAGAGCTTTGTGGCTTGGAGTGTTTAGTTTTCCTGTAACATCATTACTGAGTTAGCTACACACATCCTAGGACATCAATTCCAGATATCCTGCCAAAGATCAGATGAGATCCAAAGGACTGCATTCATTAGCTGCCAAAAAAATGCTGGGGGGAAGGGGTAGAAAATTGCCTACATCTGTGATAGTGGAAAAAAAGAAACACCAAGCAGCTGAATATGAAAATACAAGCAAATATTTACACGAGTTAAAAATGAGTGTGGCAAACTAAATTTTATTTTCAAAACACAAATAAACTTCAGGATGTTAGAGAGAATGGATTTTTGAACAAAGCCTTATAAAAGCACTAAAGGAATATTTTCACTTGATATTTAGGTAACATTTTCATTTGCTTACTTTTGTACTTTGTTCTGGTAGCACTCTCCCAGGAAGAATGGAAGCAGCTTTCCTTGATTGTTCCATTGTAGAGCCTGAATATCCTGTATTCTCTACAGATGGAGCTGTACATTAACAGAGCTGAGTTTGTACAAACAGCTCAATCAATGTAACACAGGGATTAATCATCACATGCCTGATTTCCCATAAATGCTGGGTAGAAAACCCGGGGCTTGCAAGGAGATCTTTTTCAGCCCTCACAGGAGTTACGTGTTTTTCAACCTCTTAAGATACTTTGGCCTTCAATGGAGTAGAAAACATTTAATCTTTTTGCTGGTTGTCCCCCCAACTAAGTCCCTGAAAGCAGCACGAGAGGAGCTGAGGCCCTAACCTGCTTCCTGGCATTGACTGTACTGATGCTCACTGTGCACGTTGCACACACACGCTCCCCTTGCCAGGGCACTCTTGCTCCAAAGCTGCTTTATTTTCCAGCTTCCCGCTCAAAGGCAGCATTTCACTGCAGTGCCTGCCTGTGCTGCTCCTCCCGCAGCTGCTCAGTGCATCCTGCTCAGGAACTGCAGCCTGCACGGAGCTGTGCTGCCCCTGCTGCAGCAGGAATTGTGATCACACCAAAGGCTGGCCATTAAAGCAATGTACATTACGATCTTTATCTCCCTGAGAGATGAATTATTCCAGTTACACAAAGGTAGTGGGTTTCCCTTCCGTCCTGTGTATCTTTGCACGGTTATCTGAGACTTGTAACTTCAGCCACAACACAATCCCTGGAACTGGGAATACAAGCCCAACTGTGCCAATAAACGCAAAGCAAAGAGACCAGTTCTATTTTCTATATATTGCTGCTAGCACATTGTTAACTAATGCAATCTTATCTTTTTTAAATAATGTTTGCCATTTTAAACACACACGTAAAATTTTAGGGTTTCCTTCCTGTAAGAAGAGCCAGTCTTATGCATCGCTCTTTAAACAATACTTACAATTTGATTTTTTTCTCCTAAGTTACTTTCTATAAACTCTTCAAAAGCAGCTTTGAACGCCCTGTGCAATAGTGTGAGGAGTAGAAGAATAACGAAGCTTTAAGATGTTACTTAATTCAAGTTTGATTAATAGTGCAGGTCTATCAATACTTTGGACAGTAAAAAAAGAAAAAGTTTAAAAGAACACAGACATTAATTCCCATAAGTCTGTTTGCCTAATGACTCTTATGTAAGTTAAATAATTGTTTAATATTGTCTTCAAAAACTAACAGATAATAAATTGTCTTATGACCAAAATAAATTAAGTTCATTTTGTTTAGTACTAACATTTTTAAAGCATATAAAAGTGTTTTATAAAAAATAGACATCATATTAGAAGCTAGAAGGGACTTTATATATTAAAAAAAAGAGAAGGATTTAAAAGATTCTGTAAAATTATTTCAGCATCAAGTCCCAGGAAGCTGCTCACCCTTGCAATAGACACAGATGTAGTTTCATAGCTCCCTGTAATTCCTGGCAAGCCTTTTCCTAACCCTGCACTGACAGGAGTCTATTTCCTCTCCTGCAGCCCCTCAGCTCTGGCCAGACAAGCAGGCAAGAGCAGAGAGACAGAGATTCCTTTCCATATTCATCATAATCCTGGTTACTTTCCATATCCATCATAATCCCACACACTCATCAGGGTAACTCTGGCCAGAGCTGCCTGTGGACACTCAAGTGCCATGAAGCATCATGGACTTGCTTAAAAGCTCATCCTGAGAAAGTGGGAGACAATTTAAAGAAAGAAATAAAGGAGGGGGATCTTTCAGCTCCTCTATCCATGAGCCAGAACAAAAAGGGACCCTTGAAACTGCCTCTAAGGCTCTGAGAAGGCAGCCAGCACTACCCAAACACAGGGTGGCTTAGAACGTGCTTCAAAAGAAACCCTGTAGGGTAGAACAACCTTCTGACCGACCCTTCACAGCAGCTGTAATCCTTCCCCACTCTCCCTCACACCCAGTGACTCCCTTTTTCTGTACAAGCCCAATAAATTTCCCACTTCAGAAAGAGGGTGGAAGACCCAGTCCTGCTAACTTCTAAAAATCTGCAGAGTTAAGTCCTGGCTTCCTATTTTACAAATCGCCTTTGGTGATCCCAAGCAGCCACTTAGCAGAATAAAAGCATAACTATTACTTTTATAAATAGAAATGATGTCTCCAATCCTTTTTGCTCTATTTAGTAATTTAACATAATGATAAAGGAAATAAAGTTCCCCTTGTTTGGAGCTGTATGTGCATCTCGCATTCCTGAAAAATTTGCTCTTCTTGGACTGTGGAAAACTGGGGAGACCTGAAGGATCTGCCCTCTGATGACCACGAGCTCTGCTCCAGCCACTTCACTTGAGCTGAGCCTGATGCTGTTTTGGTTTCTGCCTTTATTCTTTTACATATTCTCTGTATTCTTTACACATATATTTGTAGCTTTGTAGTTTCTCATTGTAGCTTAGCTTCAGTATTTTCCTAGGCAGGAAGACAATACACATTTTGAGGCCCCTATGCTTAATTCTCCTCAGAAACCAAGGCCAAAAACCAGCTCTTTGAGACACATTTCCATCAACAAACTACAGACCCATCTGGGAGGGGGGGAGGATTTAGAAGGGGCTTGGGCTGGCAGGGGTAGGGGGAGGAATTGCATCACCACTTGTGCTTCTAATTGGAGGTTTTTTGTCAATTATCCTAATTTACCAAACTTATAAAATTGTATGCACCCCCACGGGGGGTGGGCTTTTGTAGATATTTCTCCATAACTGCCCCTGGAGGCCTCCAAATAAAAAAACAGTATTACCTCCTATATTAATATTATCTCGAAAGTCTGTGTTGTTTCATTTATAGGTCGAAAAAGGCATCAAGCCTTAGAGTTTCACGAGGAAGTCTGGAGTCTGAAAAGCAAATGCAAGGAGCACTGCCGAAAGCACACACTGAAAGGTGGAACTGAGTCAAAACCAGATGAAAATCGGTGAAGGAAGCAATTCCTAGCATGCTGTAAAGCCCTGTTGGTGGGACAGCTGGGGGTGGGAGGTGCCGTGTGACAGTGGCCGGTGAGCAGGGAAGTTGGCACTCCAACATCTGCCTGCCCCTTCCCCCGGAGGTTCCGCACATCTGCAGGGCCCTGCCGGCCAGAGCTGCTCTGGGAGCAGGGCTGGGGGCAGGCAGGGCCTTTTCCATGTCCAGGGACTGAGCTCCTGGGTCAGACACCTGCTCCCTTCGACAGATGGGAACCTCTCGGCAGCATCACCTCGGGGGAATGTTCCTGCCAGAGTGCCCTTCCCAGCCCTTCCAGAGTCCCCTGCCCAGCCCTGCCAGAGTCCCCTTCCCCGCCCTGCCAGAGTCCCCCTCCCC
>VZTE01002857.1:1676430-1782989 GCA_013397775.1 Eulacestoma nigropectus
AAAAAAAAAATCAGATTTTTATTGTTACAGAACCTCAACCCTTTCTGAACTCTGCAGTCCTGTCAGGGGCATCGCCTATAATGATCCAGATCCCAAGGTCAGAAATATGAAGAACTGAGTAAAAGAGTAATTTCACACTGTGTAACAGTCTCTGAGAATACTGGCCCCTGACATATCACGCCACGAAGAAAAACAACGAACTTTCATTTTTGATGTAAAGAGTCTAAGTTTACTCAAAGGTGCTTTGCTATCCCCCAAAGTTTTAGAGCAGCATAACCAGCCTTTACCACTTGTCAACATTTAATAGCCTACACCCCAATGATTGATTTTCTTCAATTGGCTTTTTTTTTTTTTCCATCTCCAACTCATGTATTTAGCTTTTAGGTGCAGCAGGTTGACAAGGCATCTATCATGGCTAAACAGACTAATTCAGAAGCATTTATTTTCTGCAGCCCTGTTTGTTCGGTCTTCTGCTGCATTCTTTGCTTTGTATGTTCCTATGTACCAACACAGGTTTGCCCTGTTTCTGCTACAGTATCCCCAAAAAGCTGTTCTGTACTTCCCCTTCATTCTGGATCTCTCTCCTGACTGCCACCCTTGCCTTTCAAGGGAGTTTGGTTTATTTGGAGGATGAAGATCACTGAGGAAGGACCTGTGTAAGTATTTTAGTAGTTATTAAAATATATTTAGGAGGTACCTGGCTCACCTCATTTTAAAAAATATCATCTCTCGAGACACTACAGAAATGGAATAAAAATTTTCCTGTCCAGAAAGTTGGAAAGTGTAACAGGCACCTATTTAAGTCATGCTGTCCAATAATTCTGATACCTGAGTGCAAGTGAGCACTGTGCTAAATGTACAGTGCCAGACACATCCCGAGCTTTCGAAAGAAGAGAGATATCATTGGAAAAAATGGCAGCAACATCTGTTAAGGTCTTTCAGTGAAAACTTATCCCTGAAGACCTGAAGTATGCTTCCAGGAAGGATGAATACATTCAGCAAAATACACAGCAGGAGTTACCTGCAATCCCTTAAACTAACACGGATGTCTCAGGGCCTAGCAAAGCTAGGGACTAATTTAAAAAATTAAGAAAAAAACAAAACAAAACAAAAGGAATAATTCTGGGGTGTGTTCTGAGCTTCATCTCAGATTGAGGAGACATGGAATAAGGAGTTAGAGCCTGCACAGGAACAGCACAGAAGAGGAAGGAGGAGGGAAATCCTCCAACAGCAATCTTTATCCCTCAGGAAAACTGAACTAGACAATGTTTTTAAGATGTTTCTTAATAGTTAAGCCCCACCTCCTCTCTAGGAAGATAATTAAGAATTGTCTTTCATCTCACTGCTGTTTGGGGAGAGTAGGAATGATACACAAATTCCTTGAGAAGCAGCCGAGTTAAATCAGGCCTGTTTTCAAAATCTGCTAGAGTAAAGCATCACTAATGGATTTGTAGCCAACGGAATAAATCTCACTTGCAAGTAAACAAATATTCGAGGAATATGTGAGGAAAAACTATTTTACGTAAAAGAAAAGACTCCTTCAATTGCTCCCCATCTTGCAGATCCCTGGGGAATTTCCCAGCTCCTTCTATCAGCACTCTCTAGGTGGTTCTAGCACGTGGCTTTATTCCTTACAAATATTGTTTTATCTTCTAACTGAAGGCCAAAAATCCTTTTTTTTTTCCCCCTCAATCAGGATGAGTGCTGTAAAAAACTTGATGGAGAAGTTGCCTGCTCGGAGTGTTGGGCACGACTGGCTTACTTTACAAATGGCCAGCAAGAGAGACTCATTCCTTTGAAGGGGAAAACAGCATTTCTCCATCAAGTGAACTCTTGTATAATACAGCAGCGTATCTCTGCTGCTTAGAGTGTACACAGCCCTTGCTATCCGTGTTTCCAACCGCGTTGTTTACTTCCTCTCAAATCCTCAGCTTGGCAGAGCTTGTGAACAGCCTGCCACGCCGCTGAGCACAGAGCCACAAATATGAAAGAAAGAAGCGATTCTGAAGGAAGCACATCTGAAAGGAGGAAGATAAAATAGTGATGGCACGATTATTTTTATTTTATCAAGTTGCTGTAAAACTGCCAAGCCCAGAAGCCGAGCGTTTTAGCTGTGTTCTGGAAAAAGAAAGCCAGCAAACTCTCCCTCTTTCTCCTCACAAAAAAAAAAAGAAAAAAAAAAAGTTCAGATGTTTCTAAGTCACAACACTTGTAAATCCTGAAACAGAAAGAATAGAAACAGATCATAAAGCATCCTCACTTCTAAATAGAAGAAGATCTGTGTGTCGAGCACACGTATAAAAGCAGATAAAGAAAAAAACAAACAGAATTCAAAAGAACCAAGAGCCTTGTTCTCGCTGAGACCTGACTGCCTTGTCCCACCACCTCCCAGGCAGGCTGCTCAACACGGAAATCAAATCAGCACATATAAAACACAAGAATCCACTGTGGAGAGCAAAGACTTCATGGATCTTGGACTTGGTAACTGCAGAGATCTTCTCCAACCTGACTAATTCTGTGAAATTATCCTTAATATCCAAAAACAAAACTTGGAAGGAGAAAAACGTAACATGTACGTGACAGAGGATCACTGTAAAAATCAGGTTTTCTTACACAGAAATAACTATAGGAATTCAGAGAGTAAAGAATGTAAGTATGAAATATTATCAGATAAACAACCCAGTATTAGAAATGTCCCCACATTGCAAATACTTTGGTAATTAGTAATCAATTAATTTGGTAATAGTACTTCAGATTAGAATGACAGTGCCCTGAAAACCTTTAACTGAAAAAAAAAAAAACAAGTACCTAGAACTAATCTTGTTCATGGCAATAACTGACTGTGGGCACCCTGGCAGAGGAAGTTCCCACAAACGGTGGCAATTTGAGTATTTAATGTGAATCTTCGCTGAAGAGTGAAGAGGAATTTAGAATAAAATCCTGAGGGAGAACAGCAGCACAAAGAGAGGGCATGACAAATAAAACAAAGTGCAGCTTCTGCTTCGGTTCGTGGTTTACACCATCCGTATTGCAGATATATGTGGTGAAATTCAGGGCATTCCAAAGTACTGGGGAAATTTATGGATTTATAAACAAAGCAGTAGAATATGCATCTTTTCAGGCATGATGAATTCTCCTACAAACAGCACTGTCAGAGTGTTTGCAACATTAATTCTTTTCTGAGTCTGGGAAACTTCTAGTATCTGTTAGAGATAGAAAAACAGCACAATGCACAACAATTAATTGTGGTATTTGGGAAAGCATAAAGGCATTGCAAAACAAAGCCAAAATGCAGAGTTTTGGTGATTATTTTCCAAACTACAGGTGTTGATCTGCAGCACCACCATCTACTGTCTGGAGCCTGGCATCCTTTGCTAATGGAATTTTCCCTAATTTAACTTAATAAACAACTCAGATAGAACCAGTGTTTAAAATTCCAGCGAAACCCAGTTTGTATTCACAACAGCATGGAAGAATGTTGTAGGAGCTTTCCAAATGAAGAAGTTCATCCATAGAAAGAATGATATACACCGAAAAACTGCTTTCCATCTTCAAGGCAGAGTCAGCTGCCAAACAAAAATATTTCATTTTCTAAGAAAAGACAAATACTGTATTATAAAAACCTATTTTAAGCATATTTTGAGTTAGCACATAGATTCTGCTGTTCATTGTTGTCCTTCAGATCCAAGCAGGCAGAATGTAGCCTGGAGACACCATTTCAGTGGCACTTGAGTCCAGGCCACCATCTCTTTGAGATTCCCTGTAATTAGTCTCCAACTGCATTACAAACTTGTGCTGTTGGAGAGGGACAGAGCCAGGCTCAGTCAGAGGGACAGAAACGGCTTGAACTCCTACGGCCTCAAAATCAGTAACTGCTCCTGCTTTGCAGAAATACGAAATGGGGCAACACGAAGGAAAAAAGAGATCTGAAGGAAGATCTCATTTGTTGAAATAATTATGAGAGGGCACACGTGTGTCCCTGCACATTGCACAGACACCTGGATGCAGATCAGGGGACGCAGGCAGGGGAGCCTTGTGGCCAGGCTGGACTCTGACATTCCCAGCTCAGCATCTCAAACTGCAGTCAAAAGCTGTCCGAATAGGCTAAGTCTCCATAGCACTTTTATTTTACACTACTTCTCTGTTTTGAAATCCCTTTTAGGTAAGAAAACCAATAAAATTTCAGCAAGAAGCCCCATGCAGCTTTGCTGCCCAGTGAATTCATGAGGCACAGCCTGAGGAGCGAGAAATGTCCATTTTAAAGGGCAGTGCTGCCCTGGGCTAAAAGGGCTCACTACAGGCACTCTGAGTGGCACAGCAGCACTTGCACCCTCCAAGAGGGTTCCTGTCTCCTTGCAGGAACTAAAACACACCACAAATACTGACTCTGATAATCTCCCCTCATATGCCTCATTATTTATTGGATTCTTTCTCAAAGGCAGATGGAGAGAGCAGTGGTGTTAATCTCATTTGGGATTGAATGAGTCCGTAATACCCATTACCTTATAGGCATTGGGGCACTGAGTTGGAGCATATCTGCTTTATATGCAACAATTTTCAGCCAAAAAATTAATCAGACCATAAAATATCCTTCAAGAATAACAACTGATTTCGCAGATGAGGAGCTGCCTGAGAGGGTGAGTGACCTGGCAACCCAGAGCCACCAACTCCACTGCAGACACAAAACAATAATCATATAACTTAATGGACTGGTGAAATCCCACATTTCAGTCAACTAAATTCTGTCAAAATCCCTTTTCAACATTGAAGATGTATGAGAGAGTTTGGGTGAGCGCTGGCGGCTCTAATGGCATTGGTGGATAATTTGTCCCCCAACACAGGGTTTCAACCTTCATCCTTTGTGACCAAGAGTAAAATATTCAGTGTTACAGAATCGCAGCTGTGCTGAACCTCTGCAGGGGAAGACCTCACACAATGAACTGAGTGCCTACTTCTGTTACTGCCTGGGACAAGGCTTTACGGCTGCCTTTGCTACCCAGAAAGAAAAAAATTGTGTCGCTAATTCATCAGGAATTAAGACAGAATGTTCTTGCCAAACATTGGAGAAATTTACACTACAAAAAAGCCAATCAACCAAACAAAAACACCACTACCACGAAAAGATGGTTACAAGGTTTTAGGAAACTGTGTGGGAAGGAAAACCTCAGGAGATCAACTGAGAGCTGAAAACCCAAAACTTCCAAAAGCTTTCCCTCAAACACTCTCCATGAAAAGGTCCACACGGAAGCCAATACCATTTCTAAGATTTAAAACACAACATCAGACAGATTTTATTATGTTCCTGCTTTCCAAAGGCTTTTCAGGCTGCTCCTCTCACTCCCAGCTGCATAAATCCCTAGACTGGCGGAGCAGTGAAGAGGATGGATCTGCTCCCATTGCAGCTAACTGCCAGTGACAGCCAAGTGGACACTGGAAAATGGACACCTCAATGAATCACAGCTCGTTTATGTTTTCCATTTCAGAATTTATGCATGTTGAGCACAGCTCAGAGCAAGGAAGTTACAGTCCAATGCAATTTAATGGTTTTGATACTCAGAGCTTTCTCCTAAATAATGAGGATGTGTCTGCTCCCTCACCAAAAGGGGGTGATGGCAGAGAAATACTGTGGGGAGGGAAGCCATTCTGAGCACCCCCATGGATAACTGAGCACCTCACAGATCTCATCTACATTTTCTGAAAGCAGGCCCGTGTGATTTACTCAGACACTGGCAGGGCTTCGTGCGTCTCCCAGGATGAAGGAGTAGCTGTCTACCTGCCCTTTTTAAACAATGTCATTGGATGTTTCACTGCTGAGCGCCCATCTCCTCCAACTCAGCGTGAGGAAAAGGAGAATAAATGCCCTGCCTGCTCTGAGCAGCACAGCGCCCTCCTGCAGCCCCAGCCCGATGCACGCTGACAGCTTTTTGGGGTTACCTGTTTTCACGCACACGGGCCTGAGTGACCAGGTGATGCTCTACAGCTGAGCTCCCTGCTCCTCCTACCAGTTCTTTCCTCTTTGCACCGCTGTTCGAGTCTGTAACAGCAACACTGACATGTCAGAAGCAAGAGGAAAGAAAAGACTTAACAGTGTGAGCCAAAGGAATTAGGCAGACAACACCGCTGTCACTGTGGACAAAAAAGGCAAAGATATTCTACAAGGGGGAATGACTCAGAAACCATTTAAATATTTCAAGGTAGTGAGGACCTGAAGCCTTTGCTGTAGGCCAATTTTCCATTGAGCGGTTTTGATGTTCGGGCTGTGGGAGCACACGGAGCTGTCTGACAGAGACGAGCGCACCAAGCTCCTGCCGGAGATGCCACCCCCAGCGCGCCCGGCTTCCCGCTGCCGCCGGACCGAGCAGCCGTGGGAGCTGTCTGGGGAGGCCTCGCCGCTCTTAATTAACTCATGAGAGAACTCTGCGTTGGCTCAAATTGAGAGGTTTTTTATCACAGAATCACGAGCCGGTCTGCAAAACAGACAGATAAACTTAAATGAAATGGGAATTCTTTTCTGCTTTTGTAATAGTCTCCCCTGCTGAAATCAATAGCAAATTCAGTGCTCACAGCTCTGAGAGCCTGCTTCTGTTTGTCCTTATTTTCTCTGAGTGACTTTTCAGCTCCATCAGCGGCTAACCTCCAGCACCCGTGCACTATGGCAAAACTGGATCTTGAAAAAAAATATTTTATATAGTTGAAAAGTCTGTCTGAAGTCCTACTAGATTAATTCAAATAGAGTTCTTCCTGTTGGCCAGGTAGTCTCAGCAACCCTGCTCTGCTGCAAAGTCTTGATTTAATTAGAATTAAGATTTTATTTGCAAACATCTTGTAATTACTTTTTTTATTTTACAGTTGAATACTCCCAGCAGCCCACTACAGGCTGATATACTGGTTTATACGTGGCAGGTTGGTGGTGTTCTATTCCATATTAACTGGAACCAGGGAAAACTATCAATACACAAGAAATTGCACTGCACCCTGATTTCTGGACACATTATTTGTTCAGGATGTCAGGAATAATTACGGGGGTTTTTTTTGTCGTAAGTTCATTAATAATATGTTATTTCTTTCTTGCAGATACTCAAATCAGACCAGAACAACTGTCTGTTTCCAGCTGGCTTCAAGCTTGTAAGGCCTCCATTTGGAAAGATAAAGTATCAGGTTTCAAGGCTGGAGTGCTCAAAAACAGTTCAGATATTTATGTAGGTAATTCTAATTGCATTTAGAATCCCCACACCTTCTGCTCTGATCTGGTCTTTTATTACTGTTTTTTTTTTTTTTTTTTTTTTAAATTTACCAAGACTTTTGTGTTAGCACTCAGGACTACAATTGAAGTTTCATTAAACAAGAAATATATTCAAAGAATATTTGAATTTACTCAGGCACCAAATAAAATGGGAATATTTTGAGGACACAGATCCTAAATACTGAATATAACCTGGGTGTGAGTAGACTGCATAAATCTGTTTAGGTGGCTAGCTTGTGTTGAAGACACCGAACCAGGAATAAAGCTTTGTTTTCATTCTGACTTTGACTGGTTTTGAGTCCTAAAGGCTCAAGCTGTGACTTAAGCAAACAGAGCACACCAGGACTCCATGAACGATAATTCAATACCCATGAATTGTGGGAACAAAATAGGAGCAGAACTCTTATTAATTGCTTCTCCTCAAATATTTAACCACAGTTGCTAATAATTATTCCTGATTTAAAATATTCTTTTTATAATTAAAAAAATAAAACAACCCTACTTTAATTTTGAATATTTTTAAAGCCAAGATCAAACCACAAGCCATACTGCAACATATCTCACTTGCCAATAAAATGAGTGCCTAAATAAGTACCTTCAAGATTATGCATCAGAAGTAGAGGAGCAAACGTGGTTGGATTATATTTATTTATTTATATTTATTATTGGCAGCTTTTTTCCTGTGAGCTGGAGGCGGACTCGCTGCAGCCCTTCCCAGCTCAGCAGGTGAGGGGAACAAGGTGAACTGCCAGCTCCCCTAATAAGACGTCTCTGTCAGAGGGTGCTTGGAGACTTTTCTCTCCAGAAATACTCAGGGGAAAGCCTGGCTGCAGATTAGGGCTCGAAACCGATGAAAAGAACAAAAAGTGCTGCACGTGGCTCTGCCTGCATCGCTGGGCATTTGGAGGCAGCGAGAATTACATGACTTGATTTACTTTACAAAAACTGATTAGTAAAACCCCCTGTGGATTTCTTAACTATACTGTGGAGGGATATAAGATTAGTGTAGCAATTCCCATCATCAAACGTATTTACTGCTAAAATATTGGATTAGTGATGTTGTTATCCACTGTTTCAAGATTATAAAGTGATTCTTTAAAATTGAGCAAAAAACCCCCTCCACTCTATCATTTGTAATTAGATTTGAGTCTGAGTGGTTTTGCCTTTCCAGAAAAAGTAATTTTGCTATTAAAAAAAAAACCCAGACAAAAAACCAAAAATGGACTGTGCTCTGCACACAAATAAAGAGAAAATAAAACTATAGGTTCAGAAGGATCCTCTTCTGCTTTTGAGAGACAAATGGTTGTATTTTGTCTGTATCTTACTGCTCCTGGCTGTGATGCTCGGTGCTGTGGAAAGCCCCACCTTTACACCAGGTGGGAATAAAGCCCTGTTGGTGTGAGATATGGTTTATTTTAACACACATGAGTGTGCAAATCATCATCCTCAGACACTCAACCCTCCCAGAGAACTTTGAGGAGAGAGTCATCATTGTCTCAGTTTCCACTGACAGCGTGAATGGTGAAGGAGGAAGAGCATGAGGGGAGGGGATAAATTAATGTGTTCATTAAAGTAATTATGCCACATTTGGGCCAGGAGGATTAATGCAGCTGTATCCTGGCTTTTTAGCCATTATCTTCAGTGACTAAAAGCACTTGGAGTTCCTACAATTAATAAACAAATAAAAAGCTACAGCACTTTACCTACCACCACCTTCTCACATTTTATGCTGCTGAACACCTCTAGGAACCACTTGTATGAAGTATTTCAGGGAGATGTATAATAGAGAGGAATGTAGGAGTCACCAAAGGAAAATAACTCAGAGATATTCTGCAACTAAAGAGTGGGAGTTTTGTCATACCTGTCATGCTGGCAAACCTCACTATCTGCCACTACTGCAGCTTAAACTTAATCCTTCTCTTATTGTGGTAAATCCCTACTGTCTCTTTCTAGATCCATCTTCCCAGTGATGATAGAATCAGTTGTTAGGGCTGGAGAAGCCCTCTAAGATCATTGTGCCCAACCCTTAACCCAGCACTGCTGCGGTCACCACTGAACTGTGTCCCCAGCTGCCACACCCGCACACCTTTCTAACACCTCCCGACATCACCATTCCACCATCTCCCTGGGCAGCCTAATTCCAGTCTTTTCCGTGAAGAAGTTTCTCCTGCCATCTCATCTAAACCTTGGCAAACCTTTAGGCCATTTCCTCTCATCAGTCAGTTGTTACCTGGGAGAAGAGACCAACCCCCTCCTCGCCAAAGTCTGGAACAATTTGTTTCTGATTTAGAATCACGGTGATCAATATTATTTCATGTCACTGCCACACAAAATTCAGCACCAGCAACCGCAAAAATTTAAACAATCACAGATTACTTTGATTTTAAATTGTCCTATTTGTAATGGACTGTAAATATAGAGACTATAAATACATAATCTTAACCGCAGTAGCTCTGAACAGCCTTGACACGGTTTATCAGCTAAATGTTTAATCAGGCAAAGCAGCAAAAAACATAACCACAGGAATACATGGTATTTAGCATTTAAATAAAGCTTGTAAACCAATGACAAGTCTATTTGGGCAACTACTCCCATACATGTTCCTTATCTGCAAAGGTCTTGTCCCAAATTTATCGGAACGAGTCTCTTGTACTTTATTTTCCAGGCAGTAACATCAGCTTCAATTCAATGAGTTCACAGGAGAAGATGCAGAAAACTACAAGTTAAAAGGCATGGCCAGGAAAAAAGAATTCCCACAATGTCAATGCCACACTCCTCTGTGAACTTTAATTAAACCACAGCCACAAACCCCTAAAAACCAAAACTGTAAAACCAGGAACAAAAACCCCACCACACAGAAGAAGAAACGAGCCTGACAAAGCCCTACAGATCTTCTTTCTTTGTCTAATTGCAGAGCTGTTTCAGAATTCCCAGCAACCTGGCGGCTTCCAAGATCTAATCTTGAGCAAAGAAGGCAAGTGAGAGCCATGGCAGCACTGGCAGCACAAATCCCTCCCTCCCTGGGCACACAGTTCTGTTCCTTGTTTCCCCAGGCTGTAACCTCTGTGTGAAATTGCCCTGCTGCTAATGGGTACCAGCTTCTCCCCTCCTGATACAGGGGCCAGATGTGGCTCTTTCTGCTCCACTGCCCCTTTGGCCCCGCACACAACCCGTGCTCTCGGCTGTTTCACTCTCTCTCTGCCGATAGCGCACATCCCACAGCGGCTCCCGGCACTGAGCGGCTCTGAGCAGCCCAAGACGATTTTTTATTGTTATTATCAAGTAGACAGAAGTAGCGAGTCTCTCCCTGGTGTGTGGTGTGGGGGATTCAAAAAACTTTCATGGAGGTAACACCTTTTTGTACAGAGGAATTGGCTTTACTTGTGGTTCATTCCGGCAGCTTTTAAATACATTTCTCCTCCTTTTAGAGTTAGGAACCATTTGCTTTATGAGCACCATTTGGATCATTTGCCTGTTGCTCATAAAATAGACAAAGCTTTTATCCATGCCATGAATTTTTACTCACTTTGCACAAAATACCTAAGGAGGGATTTGCAGTGGCCAGAATTACATCCATGAAAGAATTAACAACTAATTTAATTTTCTGCTACAATAATGGTTCCAGCAGTTTTTGATTGTGTTGATTACACTTCTTCTCTCCAAGAAATAAAAAAAGCATATTAGTGGTAGCTTCTTTGTATGTATTTGTTTTTAAAAACAGACTTTTTAAAAACCAAAAATAAATAGGAATGACAAAAATATTTTATGAATTTTAATCTTTGTGGTGATTAAGTAAAGCTGTGGCAAATGCAGCTTTCAGAAGCCATCAAACACCACGGTGATGGTCTGTATGCTCAGCAAGAACGATGATTCCCATCAGCACTGGGACAGTGCTACAGAATATTTCTTTGACAGGACTGCTGGCAACAGTCACACAAACCACCGAGGAAGAGCGGCTGCAAAATTCACCTCTGTCACCCACGTTCATGCACCAGTGCCCCACTAAATGACAATCACAGGATCAAGCCGCTTCAACAATTCCTCTCAACTCTGAAGCCAAAATTCTCTCTCCTGTGCCAAGAACCCAAAACCCAGCCCCAGCTCCAAGCTCCTGCTCACGCCGTAGGTGAGGAACCAGGAGGAGCCCCTCAGCCCTCCCTCAAGGCTCCATCAGCTGTACAGGAACTGCTGGAACCAGACACTTCCCTCCACTTTGCTCCTGCACATGAAGAGTTAATGTCTGCTGGTGACTGAGGACCACAGCGAGCCCCCCCGCAGGACTGCACATAAACATCATTGATTGCAGACACAGATCGATGAGGCTTAACTATGGTGATTAGCAGCTGCCTGGATGGAGGATTTGGGAGGTTTGGCCATGCAGGGGCTGCAGACAGGACACACACAGCGCACCTGGGAGCCTTTTATCTGGGAAAGGGGGAAAACCCTGTGCTTTGGAGAGCGGCAGCTGGGGGACTCCCCTGCAACACCGTGCAGATTTGCAGATAGCCATCTCCTCTCCGCATGCACAAACATAAACACCACGCATCTGTGACTGCAGGGAAGAATTTATCAGTGGAGAGCTTCTGTATTTTAATCAGCTCTATAGATTGTCCCGTGGAAGCCTGCACAATGCATCTTATAAAGGGAAATGCACTCAGGCATGAACAGAGGTAGCAGGAGCAGAGGTGTGAGGTTTATTCGTTTCTACTTCTAAATTCCTATGCTTATCTGCCACAAGCTTTGGGAGTAAAGAGGCCTCCAGAACAAACATAACTTCTAGGACTTCATATTTCCCTGCCTCTTTTGTTCCCCACATCACCTCTAAAGCCACGTTTTCCATGTGCAGTACACTACACTGATACACAGGGAGCAAACAGCAAAAATGGCTCTCAACTCCTGCACATAAAACATTGATAATACACAATTTGCTCAAGTAACTACAAAGATCAAAACATTGAAACCCACTCTGTGTTAAGAAAGATTTCATATTAATATCCATATTTCGTTATCCCTTTTTGCATGATTAATTATTGTTTCATTCTTGGTTAAGTCCTCCTGAAGCAAAAGGTTGATCTCCCAAACCTTCCTCTCAAAACAGCAAATTTCCACCACTTCATTTCCACACCAGATGCTCCCAGTTTATAGACACACCAATAAAACTACCAAAGTAGTTCTGTTTTGTTGAGTTCTGCAAAATTTTTAAGCCCATATGATGGACAAGCGGAAGGCAAGATAATGTTGGCATTTCTCCGAAAATAGCTCAGATTTCAACTAAAAGTGCACCACCAATAGTCTGGGCAGCCAAAAACCCAAACAAATCATTTTGACATATGATAGAAGAGCCACAGAGCAACCTGTTGCAACATTTCTTTGCAGATTATTTCCATGAATACTTACAGAAACCACCATTACAGGAAACAAGCGATCAGAAAAGTTGTTCCAGCCTACCTGTGGCTGAGTCCAGGGCTCCAAGGTTGTTTCTTTCAAAGGAGTTTGTGGCCTTCCCACTTCTTTTGTGTGCTTTTAGGAGAGAAAATATGCGTCAATGATTATGTTCAGTCAGCATTCAGCATTAAATTTCCTTCAAGGGAATTAAACGGGTACAAAATCCATACAATAATGTATCAATGTATCAGGACTGCACACATTTGGAGTAGGTTTTAGGTAACTTTTTTTTTTTTTCTCCAGCTAAGTAACTTTCTAGAGCTGCTCTTTCAAGGCGTGGGCATACACACCTTCATTTGTGTATATAGATAAAAAATTCAGACAAAAATATGAAATTATTTGCCTCCAGAGTAAAGTTCAGCAGCAGAAATTGAGAGGAAACTCAGCTCTGGTTTCTCTGCCGTTTCCCACCCAGGCTCTGTTATGCTCACTGCAACTTAAACAGATGAATCAAAAAAAGAATTTTAGGGAAAACACTTTTAAAGGCTGCATTATTTGGATGTGGAGCCATCTTTTCAGATGAGAGCCCCCATCTTTCCTTAAAGTTCTTCAGAGTTGGAGCCAGAACACTGAGCTGTTCAAGGTTTTCTGTCTCCTTGACTTCCCACTACTTGGAATGTTTGAGGAATGACCACTCCAAATGAAAAGTCCATATAATCAAGTAGATTAAAGTGATCTTCAAAGAAGGCGACTTCTGATCCTTCATACTTTGTTTTTTTACAATACAAAAACATCCTGCAATTACTTGTTAACATCTGTAATTGCCCTGCTTCGATAATAAATATGTCAGATTTTTGGTCACTGGGACTGAGCATTGAAAAGGATGGTGGCTCCTTTTAATTTTCTCCACATGTGTTTCCAGCGAGGGAATTTTACACATTGCTGTAAAGGAGGCAAGTCTTATATTTTCTTTCTCTCTAAATTTTGGTTCTGTCATAAAACAGAAACAGTGGCATTCACAGGAATATATAAAAATTAAAAAAAAAAAATAAAATAAAAAAAATCCTCTACTGAAATACTTCTAAGTAGTACTGGGACTTTCCTTCTCCTGAAATACATCTCTAATGTCCTACCCTTTGAACATTGCCTTCAACAATATCTAATACAAGTATCATCTTATCCAGCTCTCACATCAGTGTGATCTAAATGCCCATGGAGACTGCAAGGATTGACAAGGAAAAGGAGAGAGATGCCATTGGATTTTCTGTCACTTACAATAAACTATGGTTGCTTAAAAGGAAACATTGTTTTTTAAATACAGAGTTTATGGGCAATTTCAGTTTGCATGGAGCATTCACGGGGCTTCTTTCAAAAAAGCAACTTATTAAATGGCAATTGTGTTTTGGCAGGTCAGATTGCCTGTAATAATAGATTGCAGGCAACAGTTTTTACCACTTTTTGTTATCTTATTTTTTGGGGTAGCAATGGAATATGATTCATTCTTGAAATAGAACAATAAGTGCATTTCAAAAGAAAAAGGAAATAACCACAGATTTAGCGAATGCTAAACGGAGTTAAAATGAATGCATCTGGAAAGGGAAGGTTGTGTTTTTCATGTGTTCAAAAGCAAATGTATTCTACCTTATAATCTTGCTTTAATTATCAGACAAAGAGACCCAAACACATAATGAAAATTATTAAACATGTCAATTGTGGTGCAAAGATACTATAATAATTCCATAGGGGATAGCCTGCCAGGAACTGACATTAAAAACCACACTGTTTCTTGAGAAATAGTTTTTCTTGGCATTTCACATCAGTTTTTTATATAACATTTGTCCACTCAGAGAGCAAAGAGAAAAATGAACAAGTGTATGATTGTATGAAGAAAATGGAGGCAAAAGTACATTTAGGCAAAACAATACTTAAAGTGTTTGAGTAACACTGGAAACCATGTTCTAAATCTCAGATATGGCTTAATGGAGACCCAAAGATCTTAGTGATGAATTTTCTTTGGGCCCATTTACTTCCTAAAATTCCCCCTCCCTTGCACCTAAAGAGACCCTCTCACCCCACTCTGCAGATAAACATCAGGAAATAGGGACAGCACACAGAAAGAGTGAAAGCAGTGCAGATTGCAGGGTAGCTGCTGGTCAGTCAGCAGGCTGCTCCCAGAGCACAGGGCAGGATGACAAAAGCAAGCAGCACCTCCTTTATATCCCCACAGACTTTCCTCACACAGGAAACGTCTTTGTGGCTCTCTTCAGTTGTGCACCGCTGTTTCAGAGCTCTAGAAACGAAAGGCCCTACACGCAGATCTGGTTTGCCAGGGAGAACCTGGGAGGGTATTGGTATGATCGCTTTCCAGCATGGACAAACACGTCCTACACGAGCTGTGAGCCCACAGGGCACAGCTGCCACTGACCCAGTGCCTGCACCAGTGACAAGAGGCAAATCCTCTGCAGCTCCAGCCCAGCAGATGCACCTCTCCACGTGTGAAACCTGCTCTGAGCTGCCTGCTACTACAGCAGCTGCACCTGGAGTGCAGAGCTCCTCACTCACCCCTCGCTGAGATACACACACATTGCTAATGGATCGCACCAGCAGCGCTTATCCACAAGTTCTCTTTTCTCTGCTATAAAGAAGGATGTGGTAATGAGAGACAACCCTCCCAGGAGCTTCTTTCTTCCAGCACTGACAGAGAAGCTCTTACTAAAATTGGGAAGTTTTTGGAAGCCTTAATCCCCTCATTTTGCTTGGAGCATCTTCCCACATCCTTCTGCAGCTTCCCCAGTTCCTCTGAAGGAACAATAGATTGCACCCACAGCCTTTTGTTTATGTTCTCCCCGCCTCCTCAATCCGACATTTAAGTTTCACACGTAGAAGAAAACTACGCTCATAATGAGATAAAGATGGAACTATTTCAACCTGGATATTACATTACGGTTCCAGCAGTGCCATTAGAGCTCCCTCAGCCCTTGCACACGCACCAAGTACAATTTCTCCAGCAGGCAGGCCTGACTGGTGCAATGAATGAGGTTCTTTGCATGTCTGACGAACCACCTGCCGCTGCTGTAACACCCAGCTGCTGTTCCACCAGCACGGGGCGTGCCTGGACAGCTGATTCTGGTCCTACCACTCACCCAGCACCTCCTGAGACCTCCCCCCTGCCAGATTTAAGGGACTAAATCCTAATCTAAATCCTTACCTGACACGCTGTCACTGCTGTGGTACAGGCACTGAGCGAGGCAAAAGAAAAGACAAGGAACCACATAAAATCTTGCTGGCCGTAAAAGTTTCCTTTATCTCAGTGATCCCTTTTGCCCACTGGGAAATGCAATAATTTCAACTGTTCCCCAAGGCCAGGCAGTCCTGTCTACATCAAGTCCAATTTTCAGGTATTTTCGATATGAAAAAGTTTGGGTTTGCTGAGCCATCATACAGCCAGTCCCATCAGTCTTCCACCTGACCACCTAGAAATTACCCTGGTCAATGGTGTTAGCAATCAATAAAGTCCAGCATAATAACCAGGTAGTAAAAAGACTGTGCACAAAATATTTTGCTGATATTTGGAATTTTCTGTCTGGTTGTAACAGCAAAAGAAAGCTTTAATATTTAATCAAAGCACTTATTAAATATTTTTTTTAGGGGAAAATGAAATTCATCACGAATATTTCCTGTTGTTTATTAGGAGCAATAAGTTAACAAACATATAATTACTTGTGACAACTTGACAGGTAATATCCAGGCTTCCAAAACCTACCAGAGAAAATGAACTGTAAAACAGACTTTAAAGGTTATGAAAGTCAGTGTTTTAAGTCAGATATTATTTTTGTCTTTAATGGAATGCTGATTCTGGATGCTTCAGAGTGGTCCTCACTCTGAAACATGAGAGGAGATCTTTGGTGCAGCTGAGATAATTCAAACTGATTACTTGTTATTCTAATACTAAATGCTGGATTTGTTCAGCTGGAGAGATGTTACCTCCATTCCATCCTGCTTCTCTGTTGACAAGTTTTTGCTTTTCTTCAAAGCCAATCTGGACTTATTAGAGTTAAAAAGGAGAAATAAAAAGTTACAACACGACAACTTTGGTTTACCTATTCTGATTTCTGGAAAAGCTCTAGAATTATCTAGGCAGATACTACCACCATAATTCTAATGGTTATGGATTACTATGAGAAGCAAAAGCAGACTGAAATTCCAAGATAATACCGTGCATTTTTCTCTGGTGCCTTAGGAAACTGCTATGGCAGCATTAAAATTGTCTGACTCCAAGTGTCCCACTCCTGCACTTCACAGGAAAGACAAAAAAAAAAGAAAACAAAAAAACAACCCAAAAAAAACCTTTATGAAACAATCTTTCAAGCTGAAAACTTATATAGCTTGAGGTGAAATTTAGGAAACAAACAGCAAAAGACGTTTGGTAAATTGTGTATCAGCTATGTTACATTATCATAACATAGTTGGGATTGCAGATGTTTATCTATTCAGGGCAACTTCTGTCTGCCAAAAGCTACATTTTTAGATAGGAAGTGCACTCTTTACTATTTTTCTGTCCCACATTTTAATCAGGAATTCAGGTCTACTGATTTTACTGTCCAGGCAGAATGCCTTTGCACTGAGACAGAGGAGCCCTGTAAGCCTGAGGAGGAGATTATCTCCATTAACAATGCCTCCCTCTTGCCTCTAAGTTGATTTCAGGTAATTGGATTCCTGCAGTCCTCTCCTTCAGCCTCCCAAGATCCTTCATGTGAAAGGTGAAGGGTTAATTTTAGTGCCAATAGTATAAGTTTATGCAACAGATTGTTAAAACAAATTACTCTGTTCTGAGTTTCCAAGATCTATGTATTTATATATAAGGAAAGCCACAGGAGAGCTGAAATGAAGATGTCCTTAAGGATTTCTAAGGGAAGGCTTTTGCTTTGTGTTCAAGGAACAAAGGTCTGCCTTTTGCCAAAGGACAGAAATACAAATAAACACACAGATAAAAATCCCTTTGTGGAGATATCGGTGAGGAACCCACAAGTCTAGAGCCCTGATAGGTACTTTAGGAGTGATGGGAACAATCGGCTTTCCAGAGTAAACAGCAATCCGGAGTCACCACGGACAACTTCTACTCTGGTTTTTTGGCTCTAACAACTGCATCTCCTTCTCTGAAAGTACCAAAGCGCCCTGTGATATGGTTCTATGTCCTCCCAGCGGCTCCTCGGACTCCAAAGACACAATTTAACCCAGCAAGTCTCTGAGTGCTACCAACAGGCAGCTTTTACCTTGCAAGCACCTCTTCAGAGATGCAATAAAACACCCAGTGCACGTCCAGCATTAGGGCGTGATCTCCAGAGGTGCAGCACACCCACAGCTGCTACACAAGTCCTGCAGGGAAATCAGCCCTTGGCTTACTCGTTTCCCTCTTTTGTTCCAGCCTATCTCTGAGCAAAGCTGGTGCAGGGCAGGAGGCAGAGGAATGGAAGATAAAGGCAGGGTGTGGGGTGTGGGGTGGAGCACACCAGGAATGCTCAGAGGTTTAACAAAGCCTGACATGAGATTTGCCAGATGGTTCTGTACCGGATTGTAAAACTTTAAACTAATCTTCATTTAAGAGTTTTAAGGGCTGTATCCCTCTTCTAAAGCCTCTTGCTCTTTTGCCTGGTTGATTCTGGTAAATTATAGATCAGACTTTAGAAAACTGCTTCCATGAGCAGCAGCTCCTTAAATCTCAGCTAAACTGAGCAAGAAGATTACATGTTATTATGATGTAGCACAGCAGGATTTTTGTACAGCAAACATAATGATGTAGAGAAGGATAAAACTATCATTCTGCACAAGGAGGTCATCCCCAGAAGAACAATGCTCTTTATCCAGCAGGCAAATCCATCCCTACATGGTGAATCTTCACTGGGCAAATGCTTTTTCTTAATGGCTCTGTAAAGAAATCCAACCATAAGCGAAAACCCAAATCTGCACTTCAGGATTCAACGATCAAGCATTGTACCACAAAGGAGATGTCATTAGGGAGAAATTGTTCTAAATGCTACTAGGAAAAGTATCTATTTCAAGAGCAATTTTAGGGTAAATGCATCTTGTTGGTTTTATGCAAGGAGAAAGGATTTCCTGTGCATCCCAAGAGATATGTCAGATAGTGTACGCAGCATTAAAAATTAAAATGCTCACTAATCTTACGAGCACATATATATACTTTTAATTGTAAATCAAATACAGTTCACAAGGAAAAGCACTAAGCAAAGTCACTACACTCATTTGGAGAAACTCTTTCCACCTGCTATTTTTGTTTGCAATCCTACACAGTACCTTCCCAGCTGAAATTCCAGTAGAGAGAGAATTGCAGATTTCAGACACCACATGAGGACAAAGTTGAAGTAGGAACAACAGAGAATAAATCCAAGTGTTCAGTAACCAGCAGCAGCAAAACTGCAAAAAAATTCAAGAGACTGAGACCACTAAGTTTGGCAAGTTGATACAGGAATTTGATACTCAAATGGTGGCTTATCAATCTTTTGAACAGGTGATGCAAATGCTGGAGTCTATTCAGCTCTGAGTCAGCAGCCCGTTGAAATTGCTCCAATTTTCTTTTCCTGAACACGATTTTGAATGCAGTGCAGTAATGTCAAATGACCTCCTTCTATTTTTTTTTTTTTTTTTTTTTATTTAAAACATTTTTTTCTACCAATAAAAGTTTTTAACNATTGAAACATTATTTTCTACACATGAAAGCTTTTAACTTAAAAGCAATCAGGTGTGATATTCACAGCTCTGGTCTTTTCAAAATGTCACGCACAGGAATTATATGGATTTATCCTAAAGCTTCCTGTAGGAATAGCAGCATTTTGAAATGCCTAAGAAAAATGCCTGTGTGAGTATGCTAGTGAAGATTGTTGCACAACTGAATTTATTATGTTTAAATTACAATCAGATACTGTGTTAGCCTTCTGTTTTATCTTGCACATCATTGCTTACAAACTTAAGCAAGTTTCCCAGATTTCAAATATAATAAAGGAATTCTTAATCAATGCACAGTTAAATGCTTTCTGATGTAAGAATGGGGGATTCCCCCCAAATTCAGATAATCCTAAAGGAGAAAAAATTACTTCAAATTTCCTAAACACAGAGCTTTTTTTCGTTGATATATGTAAAAATCTTAGTGGTAATAGCTGATAAAATATGCTTACACTACATGTTCTGGCTCGAAAGTATTTCCATATATAAAACTAATGTGACATTAGATGCGAAAGTATTCTTACATCAAGTGAAAAGGGGAAAAAAGAACATAATATCAAACAGCTTGTTTTACTTGCCTGAGCTCTACTTAGCTTTTAAAGAGCGAATACAAATGTACACAAATCCGTTTTGTGACTCGGATATAAAGCATCGTGTTAAAAATGTAGTACACGGTAGCAAAACTACAAAATTTTATATTCCTGCACATTTCCTCCAGAGTTGTTAAAATCCACATTTCTTGTTATATGCTGTCATAAAACCAGTTTTTCTTTCTGTAGGTTGTTCAGGAAAAACAGCGGAGCCCCTGCCGGGATCCACCTTGTCCAAATGTGTTTTTTTCCCAGGGCTTGTCACCTTCTTTCTCTATGGCATGACTAAGTTATACTTTACAGAAATCCAGCTTCTTATAAAGAACATTTGCAATTTAAATTGCTCTTTCTCTCTGAACATTAAGTCTGAATTGGATAAAGTTGTTAAAAGCTAAGGCTTCCTAGTTTTTTTTACTAATCAAGCAAACCATAATTACATTATCGGAGTCAGCCAGGAGTAGCGAGGACCTGGTTGCTGGAGAAAGGCC
Organism: Eulacestoma nigropectus; assembly: GCA_013397775.1. NCBI lineage: Eukaryota > Metazoa > Chordata > Aves > Passeriformes > Eulacestoma > Eulacestoma nigropectus. Next base: position 1,696,875 of record VZTE01002857.1, read on the forward strand.
TGAATGGGAATCTCACACGCTGATTACAGCCAGGGGAGAATGGCTGACCAACCGCCACACTTTAAGCTTTGAAGTGTGAAGGAACTAAGGAAAACGTGCCACCTTAAATTAGGTTTTCCCAGAAAGTTGATAAATAGGCTTACTCATAAAGAGCAGCAAGACTAATCTGCAATTCTCCTGACATTAGACAACATGATCTATAGAAGCCTTGTTGGATCATCAGTTCTTTTCATTTGATGTCATCCTATTTATATTCCTTATCCCCAGCTGTGACTATTCGTCTTCCAAAGAATGTTTGATTTTTCTAGTACGTAGTGTAGCTCTCAATATATGAAGCAAAATAAAAAGTTAGATCGTTCTTCAGGTGGCAGGAGAGTGTCCAGAACAGGCACCCCCACCATAAATAATCCCTCAAGAGATAAAGAAATACGTTTGGAAATGCTTTTATTGTTCCTTATCATGAGTTTGAGTAAATTATTCAGCCTCTATCCTAACCTATGGCACAGAATTCAGATTGGATGCAAAGAATGTAACTTGCAAAAGAGGGAGGAGCAGGGGGAGGCGGGTGGGAGTCCCCAAAGGTGAGGGGAGATAAGAGTGGCTCCAGCTGCTCCGAGGCGCATCGGTGCAAGGAGGATCCATCGCCCACTCAAGCCAAGAATGTCTGTGGGCTGGAGCAGCACAGCTTGGGAAAAATGAGTCCTTTGTTACTTTACATGTGGTCAGGATGGAGCCCAAAATCTCCATATTATTCTAGTAAAATCCCTTAAAAGTTGTACTGCATTCTTGTTAACCACAAGAAACAGGTGCCTGTCAGCCTCGCTGCTGCTTCCCTTCCCTCGGACAGCTCTGTGCATCAGCCTCCCACCAAGAAAAACAACACAAACATTCTCTTTCACTTGCTCTTGAGGGGAAAGTGCCATCAGAAATGCCCACAAAGCCCCATCACACTTCCCCCAGTACTCCTGTGTTAGACCAACCCCATCTTCACCCTTTGTCAGAAATCCCTTCTGAAGTTACAGGAAAAATTCTACCTTGATGCCATAGGTTTTGCTGCAGTTTGCTGCCAAGGGAATAGTCATTCTATTTCAAGAGGATCATACATTTATAAGCACTGGTTTTTTCAGCTAAACATAACAAATAGTAACATCACAAAACGATTTCTCTTGTTGACCTACATAATGTGTCTGCTATGCTGCCTTTCTGGAAGGAGGGAATGTAAAATTCGTCAGAAGCCTCAGCAGACTGGGGAAGCTGCATTGAAAAAAGAGATTTTGGAAGCCCTGACAGACTAAGGCCAAGGTCCACCCGTGCCAGAATTTCCCTGGCTCGTAAGTGCCTCCGTAACTGTGGCAGATTTGTGTCCTTGAGGCATGGAGGCAGGACAGGAGGCAGGCTCAGGAGCATTCTCAGAGGGATTTGAGGCTTTGTACTTTGAAGAATTTATAGCCCCTCCAGGGATAGTCAGGGAAATTCTTATAACATAGACAATCTCTCATTATATTCTAGATATCATTACAAGGCTCCTTGGCCCAGATATTGGGTTGGCTTTAAATGTTAAATATTTAATGCAAGTGCTACCTGTGTTTCATCTGTGATCTTGTCCCTGCTCTGACCAGAGGTTTGCTCAGAGCAGGGTCAAGCAGCAGAGGCAGAGGTCACCCCCTCCTGTGGTGGCCAGCACTGAGTGTCCCCCACAGCAGATGAAGCCACACAATGAAATTACAAAATCAAAGCTCACTTCAAATCACCCTCTTGGTTACTCTGCGGAAAATGACGCGTCCCAGTGGATTAAGGAAAACAATGTCACTATTGTCACTACTGTTCTTTACACAGAGCTCTTATACGTGTTAAGGAAAATGGCAATTTGTTTATTAGGGGCAATTGTTTCATTCTTCCAGATGACAAATTCCAGGAATAATTTGAGCTTTTAGAAACAGTCAACGAGATAAAAATCATTAAAGCATCATTCTGATGCAAGCTGAAGGGTTTGCACATCTCACGTGAGAGATTTGCAAATGAACATTTGGAACGTATGCAAGCAAAAACTACGGAGTGTGGCCATCATTGGATTTCTAAATTGTTTACACTGAATTCTTACTTGTCTTAGATTAAGCACACATTCAGTGAGATAACGTACAGCACTGAAAGCAGACATAGTAACTGCTTTTATTAAATACTTTTATGAGTGTTTTGCTCTGTCCAGATGCAACAGACTGAGAATAACTTCACTTATAAAGATTGTAATGCAAGTCTCGTATGATTTTCTCTAATACCTATGATGTATGTATTCCATAAAAAACCATTCTGTTATCTCTGGATTACTGCACTAAGCCTCCTCCTGTAAATTCTTAAGGAATTCTTCTTAAAGAATATGAAATACTTTCACAATTTACATGACAGTGACCCTTAAACCTTATCAGATTATGCTCCACATTTTTTTATTGTTCCAGTTCCTACACCTCATGGATTACTCACTGAACTGAAAGATCTGAACTTGAATCAAGTGACTTTTCTAGCAACAACAGTGGTTCAAGGATCAAGCAAGAAAAAAAAAAAAAAAAGCAAAAACCAAATCAAAACCCCAAAGCATCAAACCCCACAAAGTAACCCAAAATCTTCTAGGACTGTATTCTTTATTTTTCCAGACTATTTGATCTTTTAAATGCAAGTATAGCTTTATATTTTGCGTGAATTGAAATATAATCACCAAGAGAAATCAAACAAAACATATTGAAACAACCTAAGTAAGGATTTGTCCCACAATCCTTTAAGTATTCTTATCATTTCTGTTACAAAGTAAACAAAGACAAAACACCTTTATTACAAGGATGCAGAGATGTTATGATATGTCCCTACATACAGAAAAACCTCAGCATTCAAAGGTAAAAATAAAATTTTTCCTTTCTCTACTCTTCCGGGCTTATCTCAAAAGGAGCAGTTGGGAAGAAAGAAGAGGCCGTGTAACACGCGTTGACTGAACCAAATGGAATTTTCCAGGCAGTGACAAGCAGTGCAGATATGCTGGTTGTGCTCTCTGCAGCTGAGAGCTGCTCGGTGGGAGTGAAGTGGAACTCAAAAACCGAACATCACGAACTCTTCATGTCCTTCAAAATTCCCGTGTCCAGCTCTGATGCAGCAGTGGCACAAACACCCTCAGCAAGATTCCTATCGGCCAGCCCGAGGAACCTGTGCTGACAACAACCTAAAACTGCCAGCACATTCTGCTTCTTGAGCAAACAAAGGGTTGGAATAAAAAAGAAAATGAGAAGAAGGAAAATGTCACTGCTGCTCAGTCAGTGGGTGCTCAGAGACACTGCTGATTAATGTATTAATTGAAGAGCCCAAAAAGACAAACCTTTTGAATTAGGGAATGAAAAGACATTTGTTCTCCTTTGTAGACAAACACTGATTATACTAGGGAAATTTAACCACTGCAAATAGAAAAATCACAGCTAAAATAATTAATAAAAGTGGTAAATGACATACAAAGGAAATGACATAAAAAGGTTCCCTCAAAACCACCTGCTTATGACACACAGCGAAATGAGCATGTGTCACGCGACTGATGTGAGACAAAAGATCAACAGCGATGGAGGAAGACTTCTGGAAAGCTGAAGATCAAATAAAAAATGCAAAACTATTTTCCGTGTTAAATATGTATGATAAACATCAACTGCAAGACAACAGACCTAATCCTGCCTTGTCCCGAATCCTGAGAGTGAGGAATTTTACATAACCTTGCATCTCTCTTTCGTGGAAATTCTTCAGGAAATATGTTACAGCAGTGAATTTTTGGTCTCTTTTTAAACAATCTTAGCAAGGCCAAGAGCAGTAAATAGAAGATGGAAAAGTTTCATGGCATATTCTATTTCTATTCCTAACACACCAATGAACCACACTACTGATTCAATTGTCTGTCTCTCTCCTTGTACCCAACTCATCACACAGAGAACCTAGGCTCATCTTTGCTAGACAAAATATCAATAATACAGAATTCATATTTCAACTTCCATTCAGATTACGTCTATTAAATGCAGGAACTGTGATATTATATAAATATAATAATATCACATTATTCAAAAAACCAGACAAACTACTGTGGAAGCAATTTTTCTACTTCTCTATTTACACATTTTTCCTACATTTAGCACATACTTTAAAGAAATTCTCTACTGTAAGGATTTCATTGATATTCCCTTTGGAGAAACCAGTTTATTTCAGCAAAAATTAGTCTGGAAGAATCTTATAGTAAAAAGCTAAAATGGCTATAAAGGAAATTACACAGCTCAAGTAAAGCCCTAAATAGTTATCTCCTTACAAAAGTTTAATACGATATCTCAACCAGAAATCAGACCAGCTTTAAAAAATGGTAACATTTCCCTCCCAGAAACACATTTGAATTTGATTTTTTTCCTTTCCCTTACTTTCTCAGTCCTTATGAAGCTCTCTCTAGTTTATAAAATCTCTTCAAGCAATTTTCTGCCAACAATCGGCTTCTTTAATTTACATCCACCATAAATTCCCAACCACAAGAGTAGATTCTTTGCTGCTTTAGATCTGCATTTAATTCCACATTCCTTCCTTTCATTTCACAAATGTCCACCTTTATCTACATCATTTTACTTTGGGGCATCATTTAACATAGTCCTCCCTAGCCAGAAGTCCTCTCAGACCCTCCCACAAACTTCAGGCTTCAGTAAATTGATTTGCTGTCTCCTCTAACTATCCTCCACAACAAATCAATCCTTTGACTCTTGCAACTTTTCTGAAGCTTCACCTCTTGCCTGCAAGAGGAAAGTCGTAATCGCCCTTTATTTGCATTTCTCTGTGGCAATGAAGAAAGATTGATTTAGGATTAAGCATTTGCCATCACAGCTGGGTTCAGACAGAGCCAATTGACCCCTCAGTCCTCCCAGTCTCGCTGCCATCACTTTCCATCAGAGCTGGAACATGGTTGGAACACTGAGACTCTGCTGGTGCACATAGAGAAGTTCCTCAAACCCACCCTCTCACACAGACCAACATCCACCCCAGCGAGGACTTCTCTTAGGAAATGCCTTTCCACCTCACACTTCGGGAATACTTCTTTTACTTTGTTCCATTTGCCTCGCTGTTAGAGTACTACAGGGAAAAAAAATCAACACAAACATGAAAAAAAGAAAGAAAAAAAAACCCAACAAAAAACCGAAAAAACCAAATCAATACCTAGGACTTGATCTCAACTGAGTGATGCCTCGAATCAGCCATGCAAAAATACAGTTAAAAAGCTCTACTTTTTAAGAGTAACTTCTGTCCCCCAGCTATCCAGACCATAACTAAGACTGAGCTGCTCAGACTTCTTGGGGCAAGTCCATAACTTCATAGGAGATGGTTTTGTGTTTTGGGAAGATCACCACATTGTCAGAGAAGTCACAAAGATGGGAAGAAAATGGGTACAGATACTGTAAACACATCTCTCCTACGGAAATATTAGAATGAGTGGTGTTGTTCCTCTTAGAAGACAATGAAAAGCAGAGGATCTATGTACTGACACCCAGGCGTATTTGTAGGTCCAGTAAGTTATACAGCGACTGCTCACAAAATTCTACTTGAAGAACTGGAGGGATTAAATTAAATTATTATGTTGTTTTTTACAGAATAATCTTGTGCGCTGTTGGTTGGAGCGCTGAGCACATCAGGGATTTCACACCATGGCATTAAAGAGCAACAATATTCAGAGCTATAATAATTAAGACAAAATAGACAAGATCTCCAGAGAGCAGTGCAGAACCTCATTTTCCAGCACCTTTAAGCTATTCTAGGCTGTGGGAGTGAGATCTTTATAAGTGATAATTCCACCCTATGGCACTTCCAACACATTTTTCCTAAACAACTCACATTTGCCCGTGTTAGTTCTCGTGTACTTTACAGTTTTAGCGACACAGCGCTTCTTGTTTCTGCAGATTTGCATTTGTCCACACACATTTGATGTGAGCTGGCAAACCCTGGCTCACCTCCAGGGCCAAGCAGCCCCGGAACAGCACAAGATCTCCTGCTGACAAGAGAGCTCTGCCAAGATGCCACCGTGTGTGCTCCAGTGACTTAATTTCAGTAAAGTCACAGCTCTGAGGACACGACTCTCTGGGTGTGGGCAGGGCACAGCACAGCACTTCATGGTTCTCATCACAACCCACGCCCAAACCGCGACGGGCTCATGACCACAGCACCAGCAAAACCTGTGGAATCACTGAATCATTCAACAGTTGCTGTTCCAGTAAGTTACACAGCGTGGAAAACTGTGTTTCAGCAATAATACCAGTAGTTAAAGGAGGAAATCATTAGGTAGGAGCAGGAGCTGCGGTGTCCTGTAGTTGCAGGATATGTTGCAATGGTCAGCCTTCAACCCCACGTTTCTGACTCTCAGAGAAATCTGCTAGAAGTTTCACGAGAGAAAGCTCTAAGTTGCAATAGTTTTAACATGAAGTAAAAAAAAAAAAAAGTATTTCAGAGAATTTAAGAGAAAGACAAAATTAAACGTGCTGGGGCATTAAGGTCAGCTCCCTAATGCACAGCACACATTCACTAGCGCAAAAAGCTTTTATGGTTTCCTGAGGCTCAACGTGCTCTTTGCTGCTTTTAGATGTCAACAGGTTCATCCTAACCGTGCCCTCAGCATTCCTAAATCACCCCCTTCATTATCAGCCAGCGCTGTGCGAATAAACCTGGAGAAGTTAAGCACAAACACCCCGTCCCCAGCACAGCACACGCTCCTGAGCTGGAAATGTGAATTCCTGAGACTGCCCTCTGTGCCAAGCGGGCGGAGATCACCTCGCTGAGCCCAAAAAAAACCTGCACTGACCTTGGCCTTGTAAACCCAATGCCAAAAGTTACTGACAGGTTCTCCATCAGAATCATTAACTGCTCCATAACTCAGAGCCAACAGGCAGAGCAGAGCTGCAGCAGAAAGACTCACCCTGGAGCATCTACTGCTGGCTGCCCTCCACAGCTGCTCCTAGATCCAGGGAAAAGCACAATTCAGGTGTTTGTACTCTGCTAACAACCCCCCAATCCCTGCTGTTGCGGATAAACCCAAACTGACTACGTGTTTTCAAGGATTCTTTCAAAGCTCAAATCTTTCTTACAATGTGTGAGAGAACAGACTCAACTCTAGGTCATGGTCATTATTCTCATTTCCAGATGAGTTATCTCTAGCACAGCAAAGCTATGGTTGCATCCCTTCCTCCTACTCTGACTCTGTTTTCCCAGGCTGGAGATTTTCTGGCATTCACAGCTTACACATATACTCACAGAGAAATATGTGTTTAGTCTTCTTTCATGTAAAGATGATTATTCAGTTGAAGTCACCAGCACATGAAAAGAGTCACACGTGAAAAAAGTATCTTCTGAAATCTGATTTTTAAACCCTTTTTATTAAGGCTGTATAAAGGGGGCTTTCTTCGTGACATTCCTACCAGTTTAAAACAATGCTATAAAATCTCACACCTGTAAATATATTTTTTTTTTCCAGAAACCCAGGAACACATGTCCATTTGTACGGACCTCGCACTGTGCTATTTGGCAGCATGACAACCACATTTTATAGAAGTTGTCACCAAGAGACTTGTTCTGGCAAGAATAAATTTGCTTACCACAAACGAGTATGTGCAGGAATGTCCCACCAGCAGGAAATGGCTTTGTCTATGCTCCGTGACAACTGTGGCCACAAAGTAAGGATACTTCCAACTCCACTGAAATTCTTTGAAATTCCCTAGCCTGCTGTTTTGTTTGTGTTGGAATAAACCCAAACCTCTCAGCCCAGATCTGCTTTCCCAAGGAACTCTCAAAGCTCATCTTTTGTGCCCAATACCTTTATGAAACACAAAACAACCAGAGATGTCTGTGCTGCTGTTTATTTATATCATGTTAGGTGGTACTGGATGCCAGCACACCATAAAATATTAATAATTATTAAAAGACTAAGGTTTATTTTTTCCCCTATAGGGCATAATACAGCCTGCACATCAATTTATGGGTATTTTACCAATCTTTATAGTTAGTTTTAACCTATGAATAAAAAGACTACTTATAATTAACATCTATCCCTCTCTTGTACACACTCTCTCTTTATTTATTTGCACCAGCTTAGGTAATAAAAAGAGTGCAGTATCTCAAAGTTAATAAGAAAAGTAAAGGAATTTACTGAAGTGCTTAATTGCACAAAGCCAATTTCATTTGTTTCAATTATTCAACTATTATGAATTTCAACATCTCAAAGTGTAGAGCTCCAAAAGTTTTTTGAGATTTTGGTTTTTTATATATTTTTTCAATTAAGTAACCTGCTTCAGTCTCTTAAAAATTTTAAACATCTTTGTAGTTCTATGATTGTTGTACCTATGATGCCTTATGACTGACATGACACTAGTAGTCCTTGTGAGTGTATCTTTATCTTAAGAAAGGATGAAAACTGTGTTTTCTGTTGTTTTGTCAGAAAGTGTTTGTTGTGGGTTCCTTATTTTAAAAACACATTCAAGAACTTTTCTCACAGCTTTTCTTCCTCTTTTTGAAGCTGAACAACTGCTTCAGCACTCCAGATAAAAGACAGCAAGCAGGCCTTCTATTGCACTCCAGTGATTAAATTACTAAACTAAACCTTCTTGGAGTGAGAGTGGAAGTTCAAATGTTTATTTCATTTCTCTCACTCGCCCACCCTTTTAGTTATCTATTACCAGCCATCCGGATTACCACCGTCAATAAAACTTGGTTTGTGCCATTAGGCAGGGGTCAGCATCTTAAAGAGACTCTGCATCTAATTATATAGATTTGCAATTACAGCTGTGTAAAGCACTTAACATCCACGTGTTAAAGCTGTAACTTAGAGCCTGTACTGAAATAATTACACTGGCGGATGCCGTCCCTGGAGATAAGCAGTGTGGGATGCACTCACAATTGCTGTCCTGGCACCTGAGGAGATGTCCCAGTCCCAGCCTGAGAATGGCACTGTTCCAACAGGGCTTTCATGCTTGGGAGATAAAGCAGAGCCTCATGCAACCCTCACTCCTTTCCACAAGAGATCCACCCGGGCTGCCCCCCAGGAATCCCATCCCAGCACCCTGGAGCTCCTCACATCCTCACTGCTTCCCTACAGTCCCTCTCAGGGCAGAAGATTCAATGCCAGATTTCACTCTGCTTATGTTACAGCCATCCAAACCATGGAAGAGAATTCACAACACAACTGAATCATAAAACATCAATCTCCTGGATTTTCAGGTCAAGTAACCAGTGAGAAACTTCCAAAACCCTCCCAAGTAAGAACAGCACCACACCATTACTAAGCTAATATAACATTTTTACTCTGAAGTCTTTCAAGAACAGCTGGAAACCTCCAGAAAACACTTCTAGTGCCTGCCAGGATGAACAGCTTCAGTAAATACATTTTAGAAGCTGAAAGATAAAGGTCTAGATTTCTCTTTTGGCTGGAAAGCTTTGTCTTATATCCCTCTTCCCCCTCCCCTGCTGAAGCCTCCAAAAGACAAAGACTCCAGAGACTCAGACCCTGTGGAAGTCACAGACTAAGCTTGGTTTCCTTACAGGTTTGCTTTCATGTGAAATCTCTTTTTTTCATCTTTGCTTTCTTTTTACATGCTTTAGTCACAGAGCTAGTTCATCCTTATAGACAAATAGTGCCCATTTTAATTTTCAACACAAAATGCTTTGTTGGAAAAATTGCAGAAAGCTGAAATTAGGACAATACACACCCGTGTGCATCACCATTTTCATTTAACTAGGCTGTTAAGTAGAACAAGGCAGCAATCTTTTCACTTCATTTCTCCCAACAGATGCTAACAAGAGAAAGGAATGAGCATTTTAAACTTGAGAGGTCAACAGGTTCTCTAAAGGTGAAGTAGAAATATTTCTATTACTGTTTTTATTCAAGTATCACTGTGGGAAAAGGCAAGTGCTACCTTACACATGATGGATCCATCACATTATGCTTGTTACCACAAGCATTAGCCCCATTCTGAGTCTTGTTATTTCTTAAAGGAAGAGTCATCTCAAATCTCCTGGTAGGTGCTGTTAAAGGTATTTCATTTGAGTTTTACTTACATACACACGATCCTGAACTGAATGCTCAGCCAGAGTGAAAGATGGCACCCAAAATATTAACTGTCCAGTCCCAGAACAGATAATTTCTGTCTCTCTACCTACTGATATTTTATTTTTTTCCTTCTGTCTTGGATTATTGTTTTTTTTGGTTTTGTTTTCAGTTTTTTTTTTTTTAGATTATATATGCTCGACAATATTTTATAGCTCTTTCAAAGGCAACTAAGTAATTAATTCTTCAAAGCACAAAGACTAAAGAGATATCAATTAATCAAATCATTCTCACCCTACATAAGCATTATCATCCTGTGCGTTTTTATCTTTGGTTTTGAAAAAAAATCAAAAGATTACGTGCATTTTTCAAGGTGGCAGGATAAGAAATTCATAGAAAGAAAGAGACTTAACATCTCCTAACACCAAAACACTTAATCCAGCACACCAGTAATGTTCTAGTTTAAAGATATTGTGCAGGAGGGTCCGGGTATCACGTGCATGTTTTATTTCAGACATCAATACTTCAACAAGTGTTGATTTAACCCTCTTAAGTAGACAAAGCCAGATATTGCAATGGAGCAGGAAGGTGCAACCATGATGTTCATGTCCAGGAATTATTTTATTCAGCCAGGACTATGTATTTCCAGAGCAGATGCTTTAGAATTTGTGTCTTTGATTAAATTTCTGAAGAGACATATCTGAAAATACTTGCAGTAATAAGGCAAATTCAGACTATAGAAAGTTACAGGCACAACTGTTACATTCATTTTTTATGCCAGTTTTAGATACAACACAGACTACAGCAAATGTTAAATGCTTATGCTATAGCTCCAGTTGTGTATCTCTAATTTGTGTCACAGATCTTGCAAATCGCTCATTCAATAGCAAACACACATATTTAACAATAGCAGCTCTACTCATTTGACACAGAGTTATTCAGCCCATTAAAGATTATCCAATTTCACCAAAGTAGTAAGAAGTCAGACAAAAACTTCCTCTACTCAAAGTACAAAACATGAACTGCAGTGGAAAGAAAGACACAAATGGGATGGAGCCGAGGAAATGTCAAGAGTTACTCATCTTGGAAGCATCAATCCAATCAGAAAAAAGAAGTTAAAATGTCTTCAGAAGAAAGTTCACTCTAAATTAAAAATTTACAAAGTCTCTGATATATTTATGAAGAGATATTTAAACTTAGAAGAATATTTTCCACTCTGTTGAAGACCTCTTGCACTGCATACACAGTTTCATAATGGTCAACTTCTATTTTGAAGACATTTTTTTAACAGCAAGTTACCAAAGTTTCCAAGACTTTCATTGGTTTTGTGCATTTGTTTTTATTTTTGATTCTTCAACAGCAGACCTCTCAAATTACCACTCTCATCATAATTCATCATGACAGCACAAAAAAGGTTTTGCAGGTGTCTACAGCAAGACACCTGCTGCTTCTGCTAAGAATCAGGAAGTGCAAGAGCAATACTTCACGAATGCCTCCTCCCATAGTGCAGCAGATATTTTGGAACGTGCTCTTCCCCTAACGGAGCAGATGACTCCTTTGTCTCCGTGACTCTTTACAACCTGCACGCACTTTACACGGGGCACGGCTCTGAGGCTCCAATTGAGCTTGAAAGTTAATGTTCCTGTAAATCACCAACTGCCAAGGCCAGCTACACCATTTACCCTGGGGCTCTTTCTGAAAGTTAGCACGGAGGGATTTACCAATCCTTATTTCTTTATAGGATGTTCCTAGTTATTTATTGGCTTTTTTTTCAAAATAACTCTTGCCTTAAGTGCCTTAAAATTAATAAAAACAATATGGCACACCCTTAACATTCTACCATTGAAATAATTGCCTGGAATTCAATAAATGCGAGAGGAGGCAACCACTGCTCCGATCCAACCCAGCAGCTAAAGACAGGCACTGTTCAACATCCACAGTGAAAGATCAGCTCAGTCATATCTCTTACACTGCCAAGTTTCACTGAGCAGAGTATTAAAAAATAACGACTGAAAGAGACAAAGTTTAAAGCACAACATCAACACGGAGAAGGCTCAAATCTCAGGAGAGCCTTGAGTCTGTGCAATGGTCTGCAGCTGGAGCACAGTGAAGTGGTTGGTGACTGGTGCAAGTGGCTTTGCCCTGCATCTTTCAGAGTTTGTCTAGCTTCAGTTTGGTCCCATTATCCACAACCACTCTTCACTGAAGCACTGGTGTCCCCCTGACGTGCAATCCTTCACTTTATTTTACCTGAAAACAATCCCAGTTTGATACTCCCAAACCATTTCACAAAATGTGGTGGGACACAGGAATTACAGAACACCTGATCTGAACTAAAACACAGACACTCCTTCAGCATCCTACTGGCAAATTCAGGATCACTTCCCAAGTATTCAGTAAGGCTACACATTGTCAAGAGACAGCTTGTTTTATCCTGTCCAATATCTCCAAAATTATAACTAACAGTTTTTGCCATTTAAGATCAGTTAAAATCATTTGATTGCTGTTTGTAATTAGTGGTTTTAGTTAAGCAATCCCAGAGAGAGAACAAGGAGACTACTTCGTCTCAGGTTGGGTGCATTTGATAAACAACAGGTTGACAGGATGCCATGTAAGAGACAGGGCCAGGACACCACAGGGGGTCCAAACACTTGCAGATGGCTAAGGGAAAAGAAAAATCTGCCTCACATCCATTTCAGTAGAAAAATAAACTTTTACCAAAATAAGGTCTGGAAATCACCAACTTTGCTGTCTTTAAAGTAGTGGAGGACCCCTATGGCATTACAAGGCTATAAGCAGCCCTTCAGCCATGATTATTGGCATTGTCACTTCGTCCTCAGGCTTATTAAGGGTCATATTTCTACCTAGATTGCAAGATTATTGTAATGATTCAGGCCTGCAAGGATTAGTAAAAACAACTCATAAATAATACAGCATGCAAGTGAAATCAGGGTGTTTGAGTGAAGGAGAGGAAAGGTAGGTACGGGTTGTTAAGTGACAGGGAGGAGATTACTTTAATGTTCATGATAATAAGACCTGCCAAGAGAATAAGGAATAGAGTCATCAGTTTACTACCAATGGTGACATTGCTTGTTGTCATTCAGCAGACTAATTGCCTCTTTTGTCAGGTATGAATTCCTTTCACAAAGATGTTAAAGGCAATGGGGCCTGGCCAGAAAGATACTCTGATTCTTAAAGGCTTCTGCTGTTTGCTAAAGTTGCTTTTCAGGTTTGTTTATCATTTATTGGGTTCTTGCTTTTCAGAGCAAGGGATAAAAATAAGACAGAAAGCGTTACCCAGCCATTTGCCAGCCTGTACATAATAACCTAAAGCATGTATCTATTTCTTCTTTAGAGAACACAAAGCATTTAATCATTCCTGAAAGACCTACTTATCAAGCTGAATTACTTTAAGCATCTTCCTATAAATCACAAAGGCAGAGTATTTTTTTGTTTCCAGAAACGCAGCTTCTATTGCAATGAGTGGAAATGTCAGCAAACAAACACATCCTACCACTCCACTCCTCTGACTTTTTACAGTGCCTGGTCTATGAATAAAACTCTTGCTGAGCAATATTAGTCCAAAATAAAATAAGTAATCATTAACACATCACCTCCTTAATCCTTAGCTTTAGCAGCCCACCAGTTCTGGGAAAAACTGCTTCTCTCTTCATGATTTTTTCTCTCCTCTTTGCAGCACACACTGAAACACGTTCTGCTGTCAATCTGGAATGATCCAACTCGATAAAATCATTCATATTGATCAGGATTTAATATTTTGCATTATCAGGCTGCACATCAAATTACCAGCCCACAACGAAGAATTAGACCAGACCAAAGAGTTTTGACCTACAAAACCCAAAGCACTTGTATCAAACAGAGTTTCTAACATTAACTTGTGACTTTACAAAAAAAAGTATAGTCCATGTTTTGTTTCCCTATGAAAAGGAATTTGTTTTTAAAATACAATTTTCAGGGTCTCTCTGTGGTAGTCTATACATTCAGGTACTCATGAGAATTAAATTTAGGTTATCTGAGAAACATATTAATTTCTATGAAATATTCACCACAGAATTTTATCATAAGAACTTCATCCAGCTGCCACTTGTAAGTACTTTCAAAATAAACTTTTTACAGCTTGGTGCTGATAAGGTGTATCCCAAACAAGGCCAACATGATAACACACACGGGCTCCCTAAGGGATATCACTGCTTTTTCAGACAAAAACACCCTCAGTTTTTAACAAATCCCCCACAAACTTCATCAGAGTATTACAAAAGTTACCAGGACCTTCCCAACAGATAAAACACCAGCAGCAGCTCCAAGCACAAGAAAGTTCAGTTTAGCTGTGTTTTAACATCATGAGAACATTTGGCTTAGCTCAAAATCTCCTAAATCAGTGACTGAACTCCATCACTGTTAACGAGGACTTTTGTTTCCAAACATTCATGCTGGGTTTTTAACGTCTCACTGTTACTTTACACTTCACAGCACTTCCTTACTGAACTCACTTCGCATTTGAAGCCATTTCCAAACACAATTTGATCAGATTGGCTTCAAATCAAGGAGAAAACTGAATTCGTCAGCGGACACAACAGGCTCTAGTTTAGGTACACAGTTAAATTAAAGAGGAAGAGGTTTGTTCCACTTTCTCGTTTCTACATTTGGATGGCACGATGACTCTGATGAATCTGAGATGCTTTCAGTAGGAAGGTGTTTAGAAATCACTTCCCTTTGAGAAGAGTATTTTTCATGCATTCAAGAGAGAATTCCTCTTCATTTTCACACACGTTTTAGGACTACATGTATTAAAGAAAAAAAATCTCTCCTTGTTCAATTTGTTAAAATATGTTTTTTGGGGGACAGCATTTGCCAGCTGTGTCTGTGGGATTTTATTTGTCCCTTTCCCCTCACCACAGGGCTTATGGTCAATGAACACTCCCCTCAATAACCCTCAGAGAGACCTCACTGGTGGCTTCCTCACTTTTGGACATTCCTGACTTCTCCTGGTTGCAAACACATCCACAGATCTACTCCATCTTGAAAAAGAATGTGCTTGCTGAAGTTTTCAGAAATCAATCTTTACAACAGTTAAATATGAAGGAAAAAAAAAATCCTCCCAAATCTCACCAAGAGAAGAAAGATTCACAAAGAATTTGTTCTCACCAAGAACATTAGTGATTTTAAAACTACAAAAATTAGAAAAACAAAGGAGAACAAAGTACAATAAAACACATAACAGTCAGATTCTACACTGAGCACGGGTGTTGCGGTGCTAAAACAAACGACCTGCCCCACCTTCCACAGCTGGTCCCTTGGAAAGTTTTTCTGATTCAGGATCTTTCTCTACTCAGGTTTACAAACTTGGTGCAACCTTTTCTAGCTTGAACAGCCTCCCTCTTACTCACAAAATCACTGTACTGACCGATAATGAAATAAGACCTCAGCAGCACTATTTCACTCCCCTGAGAACACTCACTCCACCTCAATAACGCAGGTACCTTATGACACCCAACTTTCCATCCTCTTGCCAGCCTCGTTGCCTGAATTGCCCAGCTTCTGGCAGTCTGTCACACTGGGGGACAGGGCACCCTGCCTGCAAACCGAGAAATGAAGCACTGAAAGAAGCTCTGGAGTTTGCCCCGCCTTCTGAGGTTATTAAGTTAGCAATTGAGTAGATGTCTTTAGCAGTCAAAGTCAATGTCAATGGAGAACTCCTCAGACAAAACAAAATAGAAGAACACATTAACTCTTGAAAAGGAGGGATTTAAGGGACATTTGCAACCTGCTTTGGAGCATTTGTATTTCTGACCAAGAAATTAAGTTTTCAAAATAATATATGCGGTGACTGAGGAATATTTGGTGCTGGGAGCCTGGAGCAAGGGAAATGCTCACCATGCAGCATGGAGAATGAGAACACGTACAATAAAACCGAGGCTTTGCTTATTTATGTGCAAAAGCACAAAAATCACAGGAAAAAACCCACCCGACAAGATACAGACTTTGGCATTCTCTTGCAAAAATGGTGCAGAGAAACATCTCAGGAAATCCAAGTCCCTGTGAAAACTCAACTGGCTACACCTCGTGAAGAGGCCACCGCTCTACACCTGCCAAGGTGTAGGCTGCACAGCCACCCCCAATGCTTTCCAGAATAAATTGGATGTGAAGGTCTGGGAGATGCTAAAACAGGGGCAATATTCAGGTGCAGGCAGCCAGAAACTGCTTTTATGCGAGGTCCTGTCACAATTCCAGCGGTGTCCCCATGGCAGATTGGGGATGAAGGTCACGTCTGGGGACAGAGCACAGGACAGGAGGACATGGAACCTGACCATGCTGGGGCTTCGTGCCTGCTGCAGGAGTAGGTGTCATTTGGTATTAAACATGAGTGGCTGTAGCAAGGGCAAAATAAAAATACATTTGCTCAAGCAAGTAGGATTTGTCATAACAAAGAGATTTTTCGAGTCTTTAAAACCAGAAACCTCCTGACCTTCCAGTCAGCTGCAGACGGGGGACATTCTGTTTCTTAACTATGCAAATGGCCACACAAAACCCAAGAATTTTTATTATCCTTTTCCATATGCATAAACCACACATTCCCATTTTAAAATTACATTATACTGTGGCCTTCTAACTCTGAGTGACTCTTGCTAGCTAAGTTTCATCATTTAATATGTAGCACCTGCATTTGGCAAAATAAAATTAAGCATTCCCTTGGAAATCAGATAGCTGGAATGTTTCTGTTTCTTTTTTAGACAAGGAGAAGACTTACCTCCACATTAGTACCTTTGATGTTGACTTTTCATCAGTAATAGAGAACGTGGTTTAAAAATTAAAAACCCAAACATCAAAATGCATTAAAAAGCTGTTAGAACTGTGCAGTGAAGTAACAGAACAAAGCCACCAGATTCAAAAGCTGCTTCTGCTCTTTAGGATCTGATTAAAAAACCCAAACTTGTTGAGGAAGGAAAGCAATCTCCATGAACTTTCTGCCAGTATAGCTAAAGCTGGCTATTATCAAAGAAACAAATATCTGGATTCAGACACAAGCTTAGCTCTAGCTCTAATTAAAGCTTCCTTCAGAAGACTGCCCTATGCTAGGTGCCAATTAAAGGGAAAACTCCCTTGTTTCGATAGTTTTCCAAATATTTCCAAGCCTTGGGTGAGCTGCCTGGTACTGCCCTGCAGCACAGGGAAGGAAGAAGGGTTCTTGTGATATGCCTGGAGAAAGAGCAAGGGCTCTGTCTCCAAGGCAAACCAAGCCTCACGAGGCTTGCCCTGAAATGGAATATTTCCAGAAACTCATTCCAAATTTGAGCACCTACCCTGGCAAAGGATTTACTTTAAGTGAATGGAGGGATGCTCTCACAGGTACTTTTTCAGCTTCCCGTAGGCCAACACCTCTGATCAATCATTCTGAATGCCAAGTGCAGTGTACACAAACAGGAAACAAATCCTTTATATCACCTTCTTTTCCTTTGCCAAAATACACGAATGCCAGCTGTGATCATGACATGAGTGGTACATTTAAAACACTTACATTGCCAGGAGAGATGGAGCTGCAACAAAGGAAAAGGAACTGGCAAGAGAGACTACAGAGACTTGAGCCACCTCTTGACCAGGCTGAGCACCAAAGTAAGTCCTTGGACATGCAGAGAAATCAGCATTTGTGTTAAAAACGCTGGGCTTGGACAAACTCCCTTCCTACTTCATCCACTGGCAACTGACTCCTGAAGGAAAACAGCTAAAAAAAACCAAGCCACAGTGCTTAAGAAAGCGAACGACACAATAAAGCAGTCACAAATCCAGTGGGAAAAATGCAGAGTGACACTTGAGATAGGAGAGATGCGCAGAAAATGCTCAGAAAGAATGGGGGCAAAAAACCCCAAAGGCTTTGCTAACCCAGTGAGCATTTCAAACACGGCTGCAGAGTGCCCTGTTTAAGGTACTGAGAACATTTAACAAGCTCATTCCAAGCTCCCTGCAGTGAAGAAATGAATGACAGCAAAAACACAGCAGCTCGAGCAGGACAAAGAGAAAGAAGAGCAGCAAAATAGACGATGTTTGTACTTCTACAAGATCCTTCAGACATTCAGGGTCTCACTGATCTACAGGTACACAGCACAAACCAGGATTTTCTTCCCCTTCCCACCCAAACAAGGTTATCACCCTCTTAGTAACAGAGTTAGTCATGTGCAAATGCTTTTCTGCAATCACCAAGGATGCTCCTCTCCCTGCCAGGATGGAGGGGGACGGAGGCAGGAAGGGAGGAACGGGAGAATTTGCAAGAGTTGAATCCTCTTTGTTTTCCTCTGCCCTGGCAGCTCCAGGTCCCGCTCCCTCTCCTGTGAGGGCCTCCCTCTCCTACCACACATCCCTGCTTGTGGTGTTTCTGCACTGCTTTTCACCCTCTGCAGTTTTATACCAACAAAGTGATTTTATGATCCCAGCACAGTTATGAATCACTTCACACGTTTCTGGGGTGAAACACAAACTGTTTAACATCGCCGAGCAAGTTACATAATTGTTCACAAAATGGAATCAAGGAGGCCATATCTAATTAAAAGTACATGGGGAAATCTACTGTAAGCAGAAGGTATCGTAATTATCTTGTTTCGATGCAAATGTACCCAGTAATGAGAACAGCAAAAGCAAAGTATCTTCCCTTTCCCTTCAGGGACACACAGGTGAAGAGAGAAACACTTCTGATGAGACTACACACATAAACACAAAAAACCCCTAAAAAAACAACCAACCAACAAAACAAACCACCAACCTGTCAAAATCCATACAAAAAAGTCTCAGATGTCTGAGTTTTTAACGGGAAAACTTAATCCAAATTTAAACTTTAGCAAGTTATTGCATTAAATGCACGTGTGCAGGGCTCTTCTGGGTATAGCAAGCTAAGAAGCAGCTGCTAAATGCCAAACTAAGAAATAATCATATAACATATCAATAAAAACTTTCCTTAAAATGTATTATATTGTCTCTATATTACTTGCTTCATGCTCTTGAAAAAGCATGCATGTGATTAAATAGGCAGAAACTCAGCACTAAAAGTTATATTCTGAGTTTGGTTGTTTTTGAGTACAGAACTGCAAGTTATGTTTTATTTTCTCATGTTACTTAGTCATAATTGTGTGGAATTTAATAAATTTTCATTGATGAAATGCTGTTATATAACAGCTTATCAGCCCCACGAATGTAAAGGGGTGTTTAGCAAGGGCCCAGCCTTCCTGCCCCTGTACTTGACCTGTTTTCTTCTCGTTGGACGTGGCAGACCTGGCAGGACCTTTGGGAGGTCTCCTGAGACCAGATCTGCTCCTGCAGCATCAGTGAAGAACTGAATTTTAGCTTTTAGCTCCTTGCTCAAACATGGAAGGGTAAATACAAGATCTAAATATAAGATCTAAAAATCCCCAACAACAACAAAACAAATATAGTTGTAGATAAATCAGGCTCAAGAGAATCTACTGAGTGATTCCAGCAGCTTAATGTGAGCATAGAAAAATCCCCACCAAGTTTAAACACACATTCCCAAAGAAATCCTGCCATGTGTGAGGCTGTTTCTTTACTCACTCTTTATCTGAAATATCACAACTCACATTTATGAAGCTATAGCCTAACCTTATCAATGTTTCATTTGTGTTTGATTTGAGTGGGATTTATATACATGTCAACTCCTGCAATGTGACTGGAGCACACAGAGACAAATCTAGGAGAAAATGAAGGAAGATTTATCCAAAAGTTCAAATCACACTGTCTTGCCAACCCTCAAACACTGAGTGAGGAGGAAGTTAAAAACTAAGCAAATAAACGTACTTATGCTTACAAAAATCTATTTATATTATCTATAATCCATTTAATTAGAAAGCAAATCCCTCTCCCATTTACCTCTACTCCAGGACAAGCACAACTTCACTGTGATAAGGGATTAAATCAGAACGAGGGATAAGATACAGCAATATCTCCAACACCATAAAACGTGTTCTTACGAGTTCCCAAAGTGCCTCTAAGTAAATCCTGAGGGTGATTTGGTTTTCATGCCTCTTCCCTGAAGCTTTTCTTGCTGTGTCTACAGCTGTGGTGAGCCCCATATGAAGCTGAGGGGACAGGCTATAGACATGGCTGGTCAGGGATGTGTTCCTTAAGATGACAAAATAAATACTTATGAATACTTAAGAAAATCAGAAAAATAATTTTGAAATTCTGTTATCGAGCCAGCTGACAGTTGAACACAGCAGCTCTGTGTGAATCCTAGCAATGTGTTCTCAGCATGCTAGAAAGACCAAAATTTATCAATGGTCCCATGTTTCTATAGGATGAATCTTCAGTCCCTGGACTATTGTTTTTCAGGTTTTTTTTTCCTTCTTGTTTAAAGGTCAGGTAAAAGTTGAGAAGCCCAGTCTGCATGCAAACACACAACCAAAACAGGGAAGACTGTTTCAGGCTATACAGGTCTGAAAGAAAGTCCAACTTAATTTGCAATAATCTACTTGACAAAACAAGACAGAGCTAAAGAAGAGAAAGAAGGGAGATTTGTGTCTTTTGTGGTTTTATCAAACACTCTAAAGAAGACATTACCACACTGAGGTTAATTGGAAAAAAGGAAATTGTGCTAAAAATTTCAAATCAGTGGAAGGAAAACAACAACTTCTATCTATTTAAATTAAGTGCTCCAAACCAGATGAAAGCTGCCCACGAAAAGCACATTGTTTGATAAGGTCACTTATTTGCAAGACAGGTGATCAGTATTCATTAAAAAGGAAAGGGAAAACAAGAGAAAGGGTAAAAGTGAGAGTTGTGTTACTCACTAGCACAGAAGCACAGCGACAGCTTTAACCAGCTTTTATTGAAATGTTTCCTCTGCCTTTCCCTCGGCAACAAATGAAACAATCTTGTAACAAACTCTAATGAAAGCCTAACAAGCAAACCAAACCTTTGACAAGTTCCCTGCAGAACCTGACCTGCTGCAGGTCAAGGAAATTCCGGTAGTTTCTCCTCTAGATCATCTCTTTTTTAATGAACATCTGTCTTTGCAAAGCCCAGGATTTGCCAAGAATTGCCATGCCTTGGATTCTGAAATGTCCCAGCCTAATCTTAAGATGTTTCTATATAAATCAGCGTGCTACTAGAATTCCCAATTCCCTCCATCACTCCTTGTAGGCCAGCAGTGCTGGGCACGTTCATCCTCCCACTGCAGCTTTGGCCCATTTCTCACCAACTAACCTGGAATTGGCCAGACACGTTAGGGTGAACTGAGTCATTTGTTCTATGTCCTCCTTAGACAAACCTCCTAGACTTGTTAGGGAAGGGAAAAAGTCCACTTGATCAGTGAAACAGGCTAGTGCAGGAAAAGTCCGGGAAAACGGTTGCCAAGTATAAAGCAGAGGAGGAGGAGGAAAAGAAGGAAAAAAAAGGAAAATGAGGGTGGGGGGCTGTTGAGGTGGAACCGAAAAGCACAATCCACTTGGGAAAAGCAATATACAGTCTCTTATCAGATGGGGATTCACACACACACAAAAGAATAAAATAAGTTTAAAACATGGCATAATAGAGTGACCTGCGTTGGAAGGGACCTTACAGGTGATTTAGGTACAACTCCCCTGCCATGGGCAGGGACACCTTCCACCAGAGCAGGTTTCTCAGAGCCCCATCCCACTTGGCCTGGGACATTTCCAGGGATGAGACAGCACCAGCTTCCCTGGACAGCCTTAAAGCACAGGATTCACAACACCTGAGCAAGGCCAAGAGTCCTCCCTGACTGTAACTCATATTCAAACCCAGCAAAGCATGAACAAAGCTTTGCTCTGGGACTTCTTCCTTCTCTGCCTCTATCTCCAGCACACATTCAGGACGTATCCAGGATTGTGGTTTTCTGCTTGGATAATGAAAATCCCACCACACTAGGATAGAATAGGTACAGATACAGGCCTGTAGACAGCTAATTAAGAAGCAGAAAAAATAGCTGAATGAACAGCTGAGATCTGGCAAGATTCCCCTGATATTTGAAACTCATTTAAGCAATGTTTAAAACAGGTACTTACTCTTACATTTCTATGATGACAAACTCAGCAATGTTACGCTGAAATGGACAGGAAAGTCCATCAACTAAAACACTGACAAAACGAGGTTCTGACATCAACTAACACACTGACAAAACCAAGAAATAACAATAAAAACATCATTCCCATGATCCCTGACAGACAAAAAAACCCCAATGGTAAAGATCAGAAAAAGAAAATTAAAATCCATCTGTTGTATTTGTATTAGCACAAATCTGGTTCTATGGATGCTGAGTCAATAGATTAAAACAAAACCAAACAAAATAACTCCATGCTTTGCTGGGAAATCCTATAAGCACTTGTTAGAGGCCAGCCTTTGACTTTTTGCTTCAAAATTCCCTATGGATAATTTAGTCAGCAGTGCTTTGTCATGCTGTAGCCCAAACAGCTGAACACAGCTACTGCTCCTATAACCACAGCCCCATTTCTCTGCAGAATCCATCAACCACACACAAAACAAAGCACTTTAAACCTTAAGCTCACAACAGCTCTTCAGCCCCATAGAGGCAGCAATTCTAACAAGCTAGTGCTGTACACAATACTTGTTTCTACATCAGTTTTATACAAGAAGCTGTTAAAAAATAACTGAGCAGGTGTTGCATCATGGCAATGCCTATAGACCACCAGAAAAGCTCTTCTGAAGGGTCTCTCCTGGCTGCAGGGAAGTGGCTGACTGGGGAATGTTTCTGGGCTCCCAAGACTGGAGCAAACCAAGAATGAGTGATTGAAACATTCACCAGTTCCAAGCACAGCTCAGCTGACCAAGAAGCTCCTGAGTCATCAATAACTTGATTTTTCAGAGGTTCTTCCTGGTAGAATGTCTACACTGTGGGTTTCAACCATGCAGGAGAAACAAGCTGCTTGCAGTAGAAAATGTTCATGGAATCTTCACAAAATCCTGAGGTCCATTTCAATTAAAGTAAAAATAAATAGATTCCTTCTGGCTAGACACATGGCAATTTCCCTAGTAAGTCTATTACTTAAAATCAACAGGTCTACTCATCTGGTTAACTGCCCATCAATATACCCTTCTGTGTTCTAAGATGAATTTTTAAATGGTTGGGATAGCATTTAACTCACTATACACTCAACTTGTAAACACGTGACAGTTGCAGAATCTTTGTTTCCAGAATGAGCTGTTCCCCCTCTTCCTGCAAATTTACTCTCCACAGCATTGTAACAATCTCCCTGATTTCTGTAGGTACAGCTGACACGGCAGTGTGTAACAATGGGAAATAATTACCACCCATCCAACTGTCCCCTGTGACCTCTAAAGCCTTTTGCCCTCTGTTTGTCAGTTTAATAGAGCTCAGCTCCTTACAAGAGCTAATTAATATTCCAGAAAGGTAAATTTTGCCTTCACATCCCCCAGGCTGTACCACAGAGGTGTTTGCACCCTGTGCTCATAATAAATAAACTAAATGCATTGGATGCCATTTGGGCAGCCTTGTACAGGCTTTCAAAGAGTGACCAATAAGCAATTTCTCCGTCCCCAGTCTCTTTTGAGGATATTTGGTCACTGGATCAACATCCTAACTCAGGTTAGCACTGACCAGTCAATGCCATCTCCCAGTTGATGTTGTGGAGCTGCCTGCCACGAGAACCCTGCTCAGGCATAGATAACACAGGACGTGAAATTTCTTGAAAACTGCATAAACTCAATGAAAAAAAGATTAATATGATTGCCTAAAAATTAAATTATTATCTACAACATAGAGGCTCAAAACCACCAACTCTTTTCGTAACACTAACAAAGCTGTACATGAAAAGATCATGACTTCATCAGCTCCAGTGAGGGCTCAAGAGGAGCAGAAGACAAAGAGCAAAGACCAGCAAAATGCTCAAAAATTTAGGAAGCGAGATATTGGGGGGTGAATTAAGAGCGCAGCTGTGCTTTACAAATGGCTAGGATGGAACATTAGAAATGGTAAAATATTTGTCTTCAGGGAACAGTGATGTGTCAGGAGTATTCCCAAAGGCTGTGACCAGTTTGGTTCTGCCTTTTACAGGGAATTGGATCAATTCAGCATTATCTCCCCAGCCTTGGCTGTAGTGTCTATTGGTACTGAGCTGCACAAGGTCCAAAAGGATCGCTCCCGTCAGCTTAAAGTATTCAAGGTTTGCTTCAGGTAGAGCAAAAGAGTACTTTATTGCTCTTTACTTCAAGCTCCGTAGTAGAAAACATGATTATAGGGATTAGCGAAGACTTTGCCAGTTGTTCCATCGTTCAGCTTTCAGAGGTGATGCGGTGCAAACCACACTCTAAAAAGAAACAGGCATGTTGAATACTGAGAAACTCCTCAGGACCTTTTCTTAGGGGAGGATTCTTGCTTTTTGCAAAGAAAAGCAGCACCTGCACTCAGCGAGTGGTTCAGAAGGTGTCTCAGCGTGCCACACTGCCCTGCAATTCCTCTTGTCTCATTCAAGATGATCCTTCGGTCAGGAAGGAACTTTCAGGACCAGGTTTCTCAGATGCAGAACCCTGTCCTTACTGTACAGGAGAGTCAAACTCTATGTTTAGGATTCCATTACTGGGGCAGAGGTCAGACACAAGTTGAGTTCTTTAGTGCAGGATTTAGTCCTTCAAAATTTTATAGTCCTCAAAACCATTCCTCATTTAAAGAAATCCCTATAAAAAGCAACTGAAGCATCCAATCTTTTTCAATAGGAAAAATTTCTTGTTTTCCCACAGCCCCAAAAAAGATTAGTTATCTCTCTCATGCCAACACAGGAGAGCCTTTAAACTACAAGACAGATTAGCATCACTCTCCTGAGATAGACGGCCTCATCACAACCAATTTGTCACAATGATAGTCTAATTAAATGCATTATTCTTCTGCAGCAAAGAAGTGAACACTTGACATGTTTGAGTTAGACATACAAGTCTTCCCCTCGTCTTCAATCCATACCTTTCTGTATAATGGCAGGCCCACAGGGAACACTCTGGGCCTTCATTTACAGTGAAATCAGTGAATGTAAGAGTCATTTTTTTTTTCAAAACCGTTTTCTGTAATGGTTGGATGAATAAAGCCCATGTGTTCACAGGGATCACGCTTCAGGGTAAACACTGAAGTTAGCTTTGGCTGGTCCCTTCAATCAAAACATTTCTGTTAACTCTACATCAAGCAAAATGAAAGCACCAGTGCCTCGAGGAGAATGTATAATAAAGGCCTGAGATGTCGCATTGACCTGGAAGGTGGGAGCAGCTAGCTGGCTATTGTCTTCAGTAAATACAAGGTCAAATGGCCAATTTTTCCTCAAAGTTATGACAGGGACAGTGCTTTTCCCTGATACTATTTTAATACCATAAATCAGGCAGCAAATCAGGGAAGTGTTGTCTGTTTTTCATGAGCTTGGGAGAGTTTAGTTGCAAGCTGGAAACTTGGATGTGATGCTCTGGCAAACCAACAGAGAGGATGGTTTATGGAAGAGCCCTTCTCCTACAGAGACCCACTGGGAATCCCAAATCCAAGGGAAGATGAGGAGTTGACCTCTCAGAATTGGTCACTATTTTTTAAAAAAACAGTCACCATACATTTGGCTACTGCTCACACAACGATCACACAAACAATACAGAAGCAGCAACCTGACTTAGCTGAACTTCTACTTACACCAAACTTTTCAATACTTATGCCCATTTGATCAGATTTGTTTGATTTTATGAAACAAAAGATTACAAGATCATGTGTCCTTTAGAGCGCCAGCAAACCTGTGCCAGCTGAGAGAGACTACTGATGAAAAGTAGATTAACCTGGCATAAAACTATTTCAAGTGTTCATTAGATGAGCCATCCTCATGCAACATCAAACACCAACAACTTCTGCACATGGAACCCCAAAACTCCATCAACAGTAACAAATCAATAAATGCTTTCTTAGCAGCTTTATCCCCAGAAGGTGCTGCATGGCTTTTCCCTTAAAGCCCAGAAAGAAATCAAGCATGCAGTTAAATGGGAATCCCTGTTGGAACCACCCAATTTGTAACTGTAGGAATCACTGAGGTGTTTATTGCACTGGGGTCAGAGAGCTCAGCATCTGCTGGATGGAGCCCTATGATCCTATTTCCAGAGCAGCTCAGATCCTTCAACATTACAGCCTTAACCAGTTTGCAAGAAAATAAAACACGCAAAGATAAGTAATGAGGGAGAGGGGAAAAAAAAAAAAAAAAAGAAAAAAAGAAACATTTTTCTATTTTCAACCTGGCTCCTAAAGTGTACATACAGGCCCAAATCTGCTCAAGCTACGTGCCCATTTGCCAACATACACACTGGGGAAAAAAAAGAAAAACACAAAAAAACGCCCACACAAACCACAACCAAAAAACCAAAACCAATCACAGTTTGGAGTCTGGGCTAAAACACAAAGGAAAATCCCACCCTCCAACCATGCCTTTCTTCACAGAACAGTCTACAGAAATGTCCACAGCTGTAAGTGAATTATTCCTCTGCACCCTATATCTGTGCCATCTGCCTGCCAAGTCAGTGCCCCATCAGCATTTAACTGATTATTTTGTCAGTTCCAGGAGAAACAGAGACTTTCTTACTCAGTCTAAGCCAGATCCCGTTCTCTAGCAATTTAAAGACTCAGACCTTTCACTCCAAATGTGGGTACAGCCTTTTACTACAGATACAACATAAAAAAGAACAAGCACCTCTATGTTTCCTGCTGGCACATCTTCCTTGCACATGCCATAAAAATTACATCGTGGCTTCTACAGGAAGAGTCTCCACACATTGTTTCATGATCTTTGAAAAATATTTTGTAATAAAGCTGGATTGCATTGTAGCATTTACTTAGAAGGGCAAAACCTCAATAAGCCTCGTGTGTGAGGAGCTTAACCTAAGTTAATGGCTAAGGAAAAATAATTAGCATGAATTCCCAGTTAAAACTGGGAGCTGGAGTGTATAATCACACCCAAATAGAAGGGAGGTGGCACAACAGTCAGCGTCTCCATAACCCAATCACCACAAGCCATAAACCATCTCCATTTTCCATGATGGGATTACACGCCTTGCGTGACATCGTTCGCTGGTTTATAAACGCAGGATTTGGAGTGGCTTCACACGGAGGAAAATGAAAATGATAAATGTTTTCCCTGAGCATCCCCTCAGCAGCACCACAATTCGTGTGCATTTTCTGTATCTGTTCATCGCAGATTTGTGCAGATTTAGATGGAGGCAGCGGACGATCCGTGTTAATCTAAGAGAGAACTCACAGCTCTGGGTGTTCCTGGGCCCCCACAAACATTTTTATAGTCAGCACACACTAACACCTTGTAGAGCACTGCAATACCTTAAGAATGATTAAATATTGCTGATATTCAATATTAATTAAAATTAAAAGCACTGCCATGAATTTATGTTTTTTTCTTCTTCACTGATTCTCTTTAGATTACAATGAAAAAGGCAATTTTAAGCTACATTCTTCTCTGTCACTCTAGACTTTACTTAATTTATCACTGTATCACTTCATGAACAGAAATGCTGAAATGCTGAAGATTTTGAGTTTAGTGTTTTAATTAACTTCATTTATTTTTATCTAAATTGTTACCCCTTATATTTGTTTAAAACATTATTTAAGCCAATGTTAGCCTGCAGGAAAGCCTAATTAAAAGCAAAAAGCAACTCCCTCAAAAAAAACCAAAACCAAACAAAAACCAAACCAAACAAACAAGCAAGCCACCCACGTTTGACCTATATATGGACAAACACGAAACTTTCTCCTCCTTGTAAATTCTGATTAATACCTCACCACATCAGGTAACCTGGATGTAAGTTTCTAAATTCCATGCTGGCTTGTTCCAACCACTATTTCTCTGTTTTCAAGTAATTATTTGATTCAATTAGAAACTGATGAAAAAAGAGGAATGGCACGGCGTTTTCCTTTAATTCTTATGTATGAATTTCCAATGGCTCCCATGGCACACAGATAGCAACACCTGCACGTGGCACTCAATGTTTAATTGACCTGGTGGTGTCCAGTCAAAGGCTGGACTCAATCTTGGAGAACTTTTCCAGCCTTAATGATTCCCTATCACACCTTATATTGTGAAACACCAAAGAGCTTTAAGAAGTGGCGTAATTTCACTAAGATTATTTCAGGTGTCACACCTGGGCTGGTGCAGCAGCTTTTCAGCAGTTCTGTCCATCCCATGCACAGCACAACAACCAGTGTGATTTGTGGTGCAAGGGCAGCTTACACAAGCTCAAACTCTGAGGAATAAGGTGGAAAAAAGTTTTAGCTTGATAGAACACACCTGGATTAGGTTGGGGCACTTTCTATTCATGCAGATTTACTGGAGGTCTTTCAACATCCCAAAAGCAGCAAAACTCAAGCCCTACAAGTCTCCCAAGAGCCGCTGATACTGGCTGTCAGTGATAAATAAAATTATTGGCTAACAGAGCTACTTAAACCCACACCAGAAGACACTGAGGGATATTTTAGGGGGTTCATTCGCTCTCTCTCCACTAGAAAAAGCAGGATTCTTTAGTGTGCACAGCATTATTCCCTCAATTAAAAACATTCTTGTCTGCAATAGACATGCCACATTAAGAAAGGTTAAAGCCAAAAGGACCCCATTTTGTTAGATTACAGCACAATTAATTGATGTGTTTAATCAAAGAGATGCTTCTTGGCAATAGCATAAAGCTTCTCTTCTCCGGGGATGGTCCCAACCTCGCTGGCAGACTGGAGGATTTTAAATAAATACAAAACAATACCAGGAAGTGCAGGCTACTGTCTGAGCCCTGGGTTTATGTAATTCCTTCTGAGAGTGGAAACTCATACAGCTCCTCTCTTTTTTCCTTACATATACTCTTTGTCTTCTCTTAGCAGGAGACAGAAATCAATAAGAACTATACTGACAGTAATTGTAAAATCACAAATATGCTAAAAGCTCACAAGTAGAAGAGAAACACAATTTATTTACTTGGTTACATTAAGATCAGAGTTTACAATATTGTTCACAATCTAATGCCTGTCCTACAGGAGGAAAAAAAAAACGCTAAAAGGGACGTACATGAGAATAAGTTTTGGTCAAATCTCAGCCTTTGCTTTCATTTCCTCTCACAGAAAGCTTATGTCTTGAGTTATTTCTGCCGAGCACTTTTTTGAAATTGAAGTTTGTGTACTTGCAATGTCTATTTCTAAACTAATCCATCATTCACCAGCAAATAAATGAAGAGTGATGATAAATAAAACGATTCTTTATGCAATATGAGCATGCCTCACCATTTTTATTAGTGGCTTCTAATAAATCTCTTTTTAAAACCTATGTGCTGACCAGAGGGAAAAAAACAAAACAAACCCCTAAACTCTTCACGGTCTTTGGCAGTGACTCACCAACCATAATTGCTAAAACCTGAACTTCATACTCCCCCACTTCGTGTAAGTTTAAATGGACTAAAGTATTTGGGGAATTGGATATAAAAGAATCTGAGAGTTTTTTTCTGAAGAGAATGGTAGAATGCAGAGCAAAGCATTTCATTACAAATAAGCAGTGAAGTTCATCGAGCAACAGTTTCTGTCATTATCTCATGAATTTCCCAAGATGCTTACTGCAGTCACACTGAAACAGCAGCTATTGATATTCTAATTAGAAAAAAAAACTTTTAGAGACTGAAGTTCCTAGAAGGGACTGACATTTTCAGACCATACATTTCTTAAGAAAGAAATTCTGGTTCCTGAGCCATAAATAGAAATTTATATTGATGAAATAGCCAATAACAACTCAGCAGAGCAGATTAAAAACCAGCAAGATCTATAAAGAAACCATCTTGGGATGCCAGTCCAGTGTATTCTCCATGCAACCCCAAATAAGTCCCTCACAGTTTTTAGGAACACATATTTGCCTTCCCTCCCCCCCCAGCAAGCTCTCTGCCCTTTCAGCTTCCTTTTAAGCTTCAAATCTCCCTCTCTTTCACAAGTGTGTAAATTCCTCCTTGGAAATTGCACACGTCTCCAGTGCCAGGGGCCACCTAGGAAACACTCCCACATGTTCATCTTTCCCAGCATTATTTCTGGAAGGACAGATGGACTCGCAGGTATCCTATCCTGGAGCGAGCTCTGGAGTAGGGGGTAGAACTGAGGGGATTTTTTTTAGAAATATCCATATGATCATATCAGATCCAACTCCAAGAGCTGTCTTCAGGCAGCAAATATATAGAGAGATAAATTTAGATTCCTGTGTGCTCAGAAGACCTCGATACAGAACGGTTTAGATGCAGCCACTAAGAAGAACTTGTCTTGAAGTGTCTTTCCTGTTAGGCTACTTCCTGCAAGAGATGGACTAGGAATTCAGAATAAAAATAGCTGATCTTTTGTCTCTTACCGCACTGTGTTTCTTTAATTCGGTAACATCATTTTTTTCAGAAAAGATTGTTTCTAACATTTCCAACAATGGAAAACATAAGCAGCAGAAACAAAAAAAAAAGTGTTTTCCATTAGCAAGAGTCTTGCAGCATTGCCTGACTCCTTTATCTGACATACAACACACAGGCTCCATCTGAGATGAGAAATGTTCTCATTACATAAAATTCCATACTGTTATCATATAACTTCAGACTTCACAGAAGCAATTTTATGCCCTATGAACAGGTAATTTTGATCCTAAAATAATGCAAAAAACATTCCTTGGGTGATCCTGCCTTGGACTAAATGATCTCCCTTCCAGCTCTGTTCCGCGATTCTGTGACTTCCCTCCCAGCACACACAACACTTCAATGAGCTCCATGTGGCTCACCAGTATCTTTTTTTTTTTTTTTTTATCAAATTTCTCTGGCACCCATTCCACAACTCACCTAAGAATGGCACCTGCAGTTGCCAGGACAAACCACAGATACGGTAAGAACAGAATGATCCCTCTTTTTGAAGAGGGAGGAATGCAGGATTGCACCCTTTGGCTGTCACCCTGGTTCAGAACTTGTCAGGCTGAGAATCCCAGCCCCTTCGAAAGCTCTGATCTCCAGAGAACCTTTACAACAACTCCTAGAGGAGTTCACCAGCTCCAGGAACGCCCCAGGCAGCATTCTCCCACCTAGCACAGCTTTCTGGATGCCCAGATTAGCACACCAATTCTGCTGGAGCTTGGCTCCTTCCTGTTCCATACCGACTGAAAAGGATGGGGAGAGAGGGGCAGGGCTGCCACTGCTGCTGGTTCCATATGGCCCAGCTGGCCCTGGAGCCGGCTGCTTTTGGGAATCCCTTGCCAGAGTTTCCCTTTTCGGAAGCACAGTGTGCATCAGCACTCGCACGCAGCTGCCAGCCTGCTTTCCAAGCAAAGCCCTACCAAACTCCTCAGCTGCTAACGGGGACTCATTCTTTGGAGATAATTGTCTGCTGCTTTCCACTCTTGTTCTTCTCTAAAAATAACTATACAACTCCCATGCTTTGTATGAGCTATAAAACTCCTTCCAGAACTTCAGTGACTTGTAAGAGAGCCAGAGCACTTAAGGAGGAGCAGTAACCATAACAGTCCCAAATACTGAAGAGCTTCACAGGACCATGTCTCCTAAACTGGGAGACAGTCCTTGGGATTCCACGTAAATTCATCCCAAATGATTCAGGCAAGCCTGGTAATAGTATATGCTGTGCTACTGTGCATTTAATTCCACAAAAAACAAAAAAAAAAACACTTTTTTTTTTAATGTCAAGGTTTGCAAAAGCACAAAGAAAACAGCTAATGCCGTTTATAAAGTCACTATCGACTTGAAAAATGAAGTTAGTCAGGGTATGAGCAATTAGCCTTTTTAGCCACTTCAAGTTCAAATAAATGTAAGTTTCAGGAGTTGTTACAATCCCACCAAAATATGAATGTTCAGTTCAATTATTTCTGTGTACAGTTTAACAGTGCACTGAATAATTTACCAACATGAGTCAAATTAGGTGTCTCAATCTCCTTTACTCCTAATGGCACTAAAACAGATTAGAACCTGAAAATACGGCCCATTGGCCCACCTACAATGGAGCATTTAGCTAAGTGAGAATACTTGAGAGATGTCACTGACAAACCTTAAAAATCACAGCATTTGCAGCAAGAGGCAAATAAGTGTTAAAAGAACGAGACTTTTAAGAACTTCCTTCAGTCTGACACGAGTCTATGAGCAGATGTAGACTAAAGCGATGTAGGGTTGGAAAAACCCACAAGAAGCCATTTCCTAACATTTTTCTCCAGCTTTTTTGACATATACGTTTCTTTTCAAGACAAGAACAGAACATCCTCTCCTGCCTGAGCCACTCTCCTCTGCAGTGCTCACTCTCCTCTGGATGAACGGGATTTGGCTGTGCCACGAACAAGTTATGACTCGTGTAGAATCTCTCTGTGCCCAAGCAGCTGACCTGCCTCCAGGGGTGAGAAACACAAGGAGTGCTCCTCCAGGCTGTGACTCGCTGTGCTGGGAAACCCAAGGGAGTTCAGCATCCCCAGCTCACGATGAGACAAATGAGGCAGGGTCAGTGTCCAGGTCAGAGAGAAGCACCAATTCACACCGATTCAGCTTTGCAATACCAGCCTTGTTCCTTGTTTCTCTCAGCGTTTAAAGAGAGATGAAAACCGTGGGTCAGTGATCTCGCTGTGATGGTCCCAAGGCTTATGAGAGACATTCACACCACGGGAGCAGAGGAATAAGACACCAACTGATGAAGATACAACTAAATTGTCTGTTACCCGAATTTCATTCTTTCAATAGGAAGCAAATCATCTTTTCTTCAACTATTTCACGGAGCCTGTGGGCCGAGGCACACAAATATCGCTATTTTGAGCAACAGATGCTGATGAAGAAATTGCCTCTGTTCTTACAGGTTTTTTCTTTTTTTTTCTTCCACCATCCATTCTTCATCACCCCTCTGATTGCCTCTTTCACAAGGAGCAAATTTTCATACAGGGCAATTCCCACATTCCAACATTTTGGTTTATGGTTTTCGATACCAATTCCAGCATGTCAAGGCCATGCTTTTGAAATCATGATTTAAATTTGTGCCACCAATGAATGAATGAATGAATAACAGTTATTTAATTTACCTTTACTATAAGCCTTGTCCTTCACACTACTAAAGAATAAAATTCTATGTTGAATTTAATTTGCTTAAAAATAAATGTATTAAATGTACAGAGCGAGGAGGTCTGATTTAAGGGCAGACTTTTGAAGGCATCGTGGATTTTAGCAGGAGTCTGGGGACAGCATCACTGCTCACTATGCAGCCTAAGTTTCAAATGTACATCTGAGTTGAACCAACAAACTGGAAAGGGACACACAAAACAAGCATACAGAAATTCTGATAATGAAAATTATCAGCAAGCCTACAGTAAGAGTTAAAAAGAAAAAACCAAATTACACACTGCACAAGGAAAGTTTAAGCTTACTTTGTTATCAGGAATCAATGTTACTTTTCAGTGAGACACCTTCTGTATCTTCAATGAAAGCCTGAAATCACCTTTATCAGTGAGTTACCATATAAATCACAGTTAAAATTATTTATTAAGGACCACGAAAGCAGCAGGAATCATTTCAGATCTTTAGGCTGGCTGAACGCACACACCACGGGCTCATTTATACCCAGCCATTTGCACAGGAATATTTCCATCCACAGAGCAGAATTTAGGAAACCAAACAGATGCTGGTGCTCTCCAGCTGAACATCTGTTTCCCCGCAGACAAGGAATGACCTCTGGTAGCTGTTTGGTACCCAAAATAAATAAATTCAGCTTCTCTACCAGGGGTTCTGCTGGTGGAGTTATCATCAGAATGACTCTGAACTGATCCTGGGAACTGAAATCATTATTCCTGTTACAGAACCTGGGTGGTTTTTTTTAATTTTTTTTTTTTATTTTCCTGCTGGAATACAAATTATTCACTTCAGAGGAATCTCCTTACTCATTGGTGAAAGTCAGAACATTCTGAATTGAATTGGGTTTTTGTTAAACGAATAAATGTGGTGCATCCTGAATGAATCCATCTCCAATAAATGTTACAGAAACCTTACAAAACATTTTCCTTGATAAGCAAGTAATTTATGGGAAACTGATCAATTTCTAAATTGTTTAGAAATGCTATTTACAAGTATTTTTATGACTTAGTGGGGAGCAGAATTTTGACAGTTTTGGCCACAGATTTACTTGGCCAATGATTTGTGGTCATTAGATATAAAAAAAAAAATTACTAGGTTTTAACATATTTGGATTTAACCTAAAAAACCTGGAAGACTGCATTACACTTCACAAATTTAACCTACAGTCTGCTTAACTTCTTGAAAAAAAAAAATCAATACAATAATCAAATGCATAGTTAGAAATAATTCAGAATATTAAATAACGAGCGCAAAATATCAAAATCCCATTTAGAATTGAGTCCTATCTTTGGAAGCTTTCAAATTCTTTTTCAGTCTTGCCTTGCAATAAGCATTAAATTATTATCTATTAAGCACATGAAGCATATCTAGTTTTTCTTTATATAATTATGTGTGTATATAGCTATTTATGATCTGTACAATGACAGTAACTAAATGTGTCCTGAGTATTTGATCTAATAAAACTGTCAGAAAAAAGGAAAATAATATTCCCATTAACAAAACAGAGACTTGAGGCAAAGAGAAAATTTAAATATTTGTTTATGTTAGAAAAACACGTCACATAAAAAAATTAAGGCCAGCTTTTTTAAGTTCCAGTCCAGAACTAACTGTTGTTGTCAAAAGTGTAGCAAAAGAAATGTTTCTTTATTTTTTTTTTTTTTACTAAGGTCAAAGTAAATGCTCATTCTGCTTAAAGTACTTAAATTATGTGAATGCTGAACCAATCAACTGTGAGGAAAAATCACTTTTTAAAAAGAAATAATGATGTAATAGGCATATTCAGGAAAAAAAAAGAACCATATTTGTAAGAAGGCAAAAGGAGACAAAGAGAGGAGACACTTTGATGAAAGCTCATCCAGTGGGAATGCATAATCAGGCCTAAGAAAATAAAAATACTGAAAATGTCCTTTTGGCATAAGTTTGGTGATAACTATAAATAAATATGACCCAAGTAATGAAGAATAAAGCTTTGGAAGAGACACTTGAATTTAATTTGTGTGGCTTTGATGAGAAATTTATCAGCAGAAAAGGTATTAATTCTATTCCACTCTAAAGGCATTTGTTCCTAAACTGCCAGATAAAGGTGGACTTCAGATACAAATATGGTTTTGATGGTTTATTTTTTATTGGTATTTCTCTCTGAAAAATATCCTTGTGTGCCGGGGGAAGGCTGCTGACTTCAGCAGTTTGATCAAAAAGATAATTAAAAGGAAATTAATTTTTAAAGTGTTCCAAAGTCAGCTCGGATAGTTTGCATACTCGTATGTGAATATCACACAGCCCAAATCTGAGGAGATTCACCTTTATCCAAACGGATTTGGAGGGGGAAGGTGGCAGCCCTGGGCTTGCCAGTGCCAAGCTGGGCACTGGCACAGAGGCTCAGAGGGCAAGCCTTGCTCTAGCACGTATTTCCCTCTTTAATACGAGCAGCTTTGTCCCAGCTTCCAATCAGTTCTCTGCTCACATGGCTGCTAATGAGGCTCCAAACTGCCCCATTCCTGCCTGGGGGTGATGAGAGCTGGAGCTCCTCTCGGGTGATGGTAACCCAGACACACAGAGCTGCCCGCAGACAGTGTGGCCACAATCAGAATTCTCTGATTGGATCCCTTGTTAAAATGCACAATTCTGATTTGCTTTGATTATTTAAAATCCTCAAATTAGCTGAATGCACGAGCTTGCTCCATTTTTGGTAGCCTGTAGTACAACGATGAATTGGGGGATCCATTCGTTCTCTCCTGGTTTTATAGAGAGACACAAACACGGCCAGAACCAGGTGTCACAGCCCAGCTCTCCTCCACTTTGGGGCCCTCTCACACCAGCACGTGTCACCCTTTTACAAGGGTAACGTTAATGGCAGCAGCTTTGCTGCAAGGCAGGCCAAGTACTCTTGGCAAGCGAAGTGAAGACAGGAAATATTTCCTATGGCCCCTTTTGAAGACACTCTGACATTCAGACCTTGTAATCTACTAAAAGAGGGGCAGATACAACATCCAGCAGCGATTCCAGTAGGAAGGAGCTTCTGCACAATGTCATTTATAAACATTCTTCTTTCAGATTGTGAAGACATATGTTGTTAATTTAGTTTAATGTTAAAAACCCCTACACTCTAAACTGATAGGCAACAAAGCACCCAAAACTTCATAAGTAAAGATACACAAAATGGAATTAGACCTGAAATTAGTTTAATAATCCATCATTTAAAAATAATAACTTAAAACACTTGCCATTTTAGAATTATTTAAAATACAGGTACTAAGAATATTTTGGTTCTGATACACCCCGACTGAAAAACTCATAAGATTTACTCTTTGAAAGTACTTAGAGAAAGTAAAAATCTCTCAGAAGATATTAACCTTCCTAAAATAAGTTTCATAGAACGGGTTACTTGAGGTCTCAAGTAAACAAATAACAAAAATATGATTCTTCAGCAAGTTCTTTTGAGCCTCCAAATCAATCAACACTTGGCAGCATTTCTCAGCTGTTCCTATGAAAAGCCATGTACAGATTGCAGAAGCATCAGTTGCTCTGATAAATCTCACTATGCTAATGAGGCTGATTATTTTCTCTCTACAGATGAGAGGAATATTGGCATATAGGCAGTAAACTGTTATTAGCACACTCCCAATAACGGGTTTTATTTTCCGACTCATCTGACTGAGCTCCTCTATAAATCTCACAGGATTTATGGACATAAGGAAATCAGCACCCTCCTCTTGCTAAATGCCCCTTTGAAGTTTGCTGAAAAGGACCTGATGTGAAGGAGGTGGTTTCCCTATAGAGTAAAAATTCCATGAGTATTTGACTCTTCTTCCTTCTGACTTTCCATTTGCACCTCCAGATAGAATGCAAGAAACCTGCATTTAATCTTTTTTAAGAGAAATGCAGTGAATTTTGTTGTGGCCATCTAAATACATGCCAGTTATTAGATTAAAAACCTAAATAAATGGATTGATAACCACATAGTCTAACTCAGAAGGCTGAATTTTGTCCATAACACAGCTTTGGTTTGTCAAGAAAAAAAAACTATGCATGAGAAAGGTTTAGGCAATCATTTAATCATATCCAGGCCTCTCATTTTTGCTATCCGTGCTCATTTATCCATGCTCAGTTCAGAAGTGTGTCAGGAATGAAGCAGGGAAATACAGGTGACCAATGGGCTAAGCTCAATGACATCTACTGTAATGAAATTGCTTTTAGCTCCGCTATAAATCAAACAGGAAAAGTATCTAAACAAATTGTATCTGCAAAGCTGAAATACTTCAACAGGAAGACAACAGAGCAGTGATTTAATCTTTCACCCCAAAATAACTGAATTACATAAATTGCTGCTATTATCCTATAGCATAATATACTTCAGTGCACCCAGGGCAATGAACATCAGGCAGAAGTATGAACCCCATGATGTTACAATATATGATGCAGGAGAGCGCAAACTAGAGGAGCAAGGCTGGGACAAATGAAACTTGGAGATAGAATATATCAGTGTCACAGAAATAAGTAAGAGACTGCATGTTAGAGAAAAGAAAGAATATTATAGACAAATACAACCACTACTTCACCATTTGGCAAAGAAAATTCAAAGCTCCATGGGTTAGAATGGAAATTTAAGTCCTGAAAGTCTGGACAACAAGGCTCAATCATTATTTTGCAAACGCTCATCACAGAAGTGCTTCTACACGTACATCCAAATTCCTCACCATAGCAAGCCAATTAAACCACTGCAGCAAAGTTCCTCCTGAGCCCACACTGCCAGAACTGCCTCCTGCAGCAGTGCCCCTGCCTGGCTTAAGAATGAATTCACGCCACAAACACTGCAGGAACAGCGATATAACCCTGGCATACAAAGGGAGTAAAAGCCTCCAGCCTGCACAGTAAGGCCTCCAGTTAAAGCGGTCAGAAAAACACCCAGAGCATGGTTAGAGGTCACAACAACTCCTCCACAGTGATCCATAGTTAAAAGAACTCTTACCTCTCCCAGACTTCCTATTCCTGGCACTCCCTCCCGCAGCAGGCAGCCCTTTTATCACAGCTGCCCCTCCCGCCTGGGAACCACCCCCTGACCAATCCACCACCTCACAATCAGCAAAGCTTTTGCCCAGCTGCATCTACAAATGATCAGCACCTGACCAGCACCTCAAGTTTTTTTGCCCAGAGAGATGAAACATGAAGGTCAACAACCTACAGTGACTTGTCATAGATTCCTCTGGGTGGTCCAGGATAGTAGAACAGTGGGATCAGATTTAGACAGGAAGAGAAGGGATGATCCACAAGACCTCAGGGACTTTAAGCCCCCTTTTTAGTACTCAGATAAACAGGCAAGCTGCAGCTGAAGCTGATGAAGCTCTAGACTAAGGACAGTGAAGATGAATGGCTCTGTTCTCATGGCTGCTCTGGACAAATCTTAGGTCCCAAAAGGACATTATTTGTTTCTCTATTTGCTCTGGAGTGCAGGCTAAAAGAAGTAGTTTCCACACTTACATTTTTCCTCATGGTTGTTTTTTGCTGTTGGCCAAGGTGACAGCTTGAACTTTATCAAGAACTACAGATCCTGGCTTGTCTCACAGAACCACAAAAGAGGTTTTGCACATCCAGAAATCAGTATCTCACTGCTGATTATGCCACTTCTGGAGTGCCCAAACAGGAGAATGAAAGGCATTTAACAGCCAAAAGGTATTTAGGAACTCAGGGGCGGAAGGACCAAACTGGGAAGCAAACCACGATCAAGACGTGAAACTCCCTGACCTGATACAACCTAAGTTCTTCTGTCAAATATGCACACACATGTAGTGTCTTTTAAATTCTGGCAATATTATTTTAAGCAAAAAGTTTTAACTCTGTGCAAATGATAGCACAGACTATATTTGGTATATATTTTTTATTTATTCTCCAGTTCCACTTATCTATGAGACACTCATCTTACTAAATTTATCAGAAATAGCTTAAGCATTACCAGTGTGCAAGAAAAAGACACAAAAACTGGGTTTTTACTGCCTGGCCTACCCTAGGATTCCTATGCTCCTGCAACAGGTATCCAAGCATCACCTGAAACAGCCAAGCTGTGTTTGACACAGCACAGTAAGGAGGGATTCAAAACTGTCAGAGGTGCTGAACAATTAAAGCTTTAAGAGTTAGTCTTGGTTCTTTTTGATGTTTCCTGCCTGTCTTATAGGCAAATTACCTTTGATAATCTGGACGCCTGCCTCAGAACATTATAAAATCAAAGTTAGTTCCCAATACATCAAACTTTAATTTAGACAGAAATGCCTCCCTCAGAGCTGAAATGCTCTTAGCAAATGGGTAGCCTTAATCTTGCATGTTCCCCTGATTCAAAATAATATTTCATCCTTGCCCTGTGCTGAGAGTTAAAAATAAATGCTGACAATTACAATTATGTACAAGTGAAGATAAAAGCAGACTCCATCAGACTGTGTTACAACGAGAAACATTCAACCCGTTTGGGCCAGTTTGCTTTCTGCAGCTGGAAAGGTGAACAGAAGGAAAGGTGAGAAGTTAACGTGGAAAAGATGTTCAAGAAGAAGCTGTAAAGCTTTTGAAAGATTTCACCTCGGAGTTCCCATAAAGTGAAGGAAAATGTGCTTCTAAACCAGGCTTCCATTGTTTCTTCTCTGGGGAAGAGAGAGGAGAAGTTTTATTAACATTGAAACACAGCTTAATTATGCTACTGCAGAAATATACACTTTATACTGCACATATACAATTATCTCTAATGTGTATGTACACTTATGGAGAGAGAGGAAAACGAAATGACAGACAGACCTGACAGTGGAGGACAAGTCTGAGAACCAACCTGCACTGAAACCTGGACACTGAAGCTGAAATGGGTACCTGTGCAGTCAGACAGATGCTGCTTCAAAATATCGTCCTGTCTTTGGTAAAGAGCTTTTCCACGCTGGGTTTTTAAATTGACTTTCAGTTTAAAAGAAGCAGAAATCCCTCAGCCACTTACCATGGGAGGGTAAAGAGGCTCGCTAGAGCCTGGCTGTTTATGCTAATAAGAGAGCAACTCAATTTACTTGAGTACTGATCAATGCTAAACAATCAGAGAAGTTCATGTATTATGTATTTCAGAAGAACCTGTGCTTTTTAGTGGAATGTCACGAGGTTAAACTACTGGTAGACACCGTTTCCCTTGAGCCCAATTTCTGCTACAGTGCTTCCTATCCACATAATGAAGAAACAGTAGAGGAATAAAGCATTGTTTGGAACACATAATGAACTGCTCTCATAAACTTCAACCTTCAAAAGTCATTATATTTTACAGTTTGATGCAGCAGACAATTCTCAGGCCTCCATTTGCTGGCTGCACCGGGCAATGTACACTGCATTTTACCCTGTCTCAGTAATTATTGATAGAACAATTGTCATGGCTTGCACTGCTAATACTGGTGCATTAGCAGCTGAAAGAGTTTGGTACAGACCTCCTGGCAGGTGCACTGCACTGCTGTAAGATCTGCCTCTGCCCACCATATTCAACAGTTACTTCAGGAAATATCCCAAATATGTAACTCTCAAGTTACCTGTTCTTCCTGCCATTGACTGTTTTCTGTGGTTTATTTGATTCTCTTGCACTGAATTGCACTACAAATACCAAACACTTGTTTTTAGTTCACAGCAATTCACAGGAAAGCTTTGTTTGATTTTTAAATCGAGTGAGACCATTTCATACCCACGACTAAAAGACAAAATACTTGTGCATTCCTTGCAGCATTGTGCTGATGGGCATCTGTGAGGGCTGTTATTCTTAGATAACAACTCAAATATTACCACACAGTAAAAAAAAATATACTTAAATTCAATCAGTAAAAACAGGGATGATTTATTTCTTTTCTGTTACCACGCACATGGAGGATCTCACTCTAGCTACAAGCTTCTCTTGGAGCTAAAAGACTGCTAATAGTTATACTTCAAAGCCATTTTTCTTTGGTTTTGACCTGGAATCATTCATAAATACAATTTGGAGCAAGTAGCCCGAAGTTTATTGGAATTACCATTCCTGGAAATATTAAAAAAGAGCTGGAAAAGGCTCTGCGTACAGCAAGG
The DNA here is from genome assembly GCA_013397775.1 of Eulacestoma nigropectus. Lineage (NCBI taxonomy): Eukaryota > Metazoa > Chordata > Aves > Passeriformes > Eulacestoma > Eulacestoma nigropectus. Next base: position 1,738,135 of record VZTE01002857.1, read on the forward strand.
TTTGCCAGGCTTTGATTGGGTCTTGGGCAAGAGCACATCCAGAGATCTTCCAATTCCTAGGTCATTCCACAGTTCTTTCGTAGCAATTAGCAAAATTACCTGCACTCCCCACACCCAATCCTACACTGCATGCAAGCAAAACGAATGGAAATCAGGTTAAGCTGTGGAGCAGCTCTGTAGGGGATCTGGCTCAGAGAATTCACTCAGAAAATTACACATGCTAACAATGGCTTTTAGAACTGAGAGAGATGGGGAAGGGATGATACCATGGAACACTTATTGAAATGTTCAGAGGCATTAATGCCACTATTTATACATCAACATATATTGCAAAGGTTACTTAACTTCTCCTTAGATTAGCAGGTTGTTCAGACTGAAATTAAAATTTATGACTGGAATTTTGAATAATTTATAGATATCACAGACTAGGGTACTTGAGAGTTCCTATTCAGTGGATTGAATACGTACATCTAGATCAAATACATAATATATAGATGTGGAATTAATTGCATACAGAAAGAAAGGCAACGGAGAGAGGCTGATAAAAAAGAGAAGTGGGTGCATGTTTTGCTGATCACAGACAGAAAGCATTGTGAGAAATGGGTCACAGAGGAAGAAGAACAAAATGATCACAAAGTGCATCATCAGAAGTCTATTCAGAAGTCTATAAGAATGGAAAACCTAACGAGACATTAAAGGGCAGGAGTTGCCTCCTCTCCTGACAGAGACATCCCGAGTGCTGCGAGCCAGCCAAGGTCTGTCTCCAATCACTGGAACACAGTCAGAGCCTTTCTGCCACTCTGCCCATCCCAGTCCCTTAAACTGCCGTTGGAAGTCCTTATTTTAACTAATCTGGTAGAATGCAGGATTGCTCATTATCTTTAGAGATCATTAATTAAAAGCAGTATTAGAACACACGATGACGTTGGTATGCCAGGGTCATTTTTCAAGGTAAGTTATATCTCACATAAAGAAAGGAGAGTCATTTTAAAAGTCAATTTTCAAGATAAAGTGCAGGACTTTGGGGGAACTAGTATCATCTGCAATGCACTCTAACTTTGCCATAGCCTTTAAGTCCCTTAGGTACGTAATTAAACATTTTTGCTAATAAGCATTAGCTTATATTTACTGCAGCTGCATTCTTGATTGTGTTTATCAGTAGTGATCTGTGTTGGGGACTCACGAACTCAGCAAATTACAAACTTTTGGAACAAGATGGTATTTGTGCTCACATAGACCAGACCCAGGGAAAAAATATTTATGGGGTGGCAGCCTCAATAATCTTCATTGTAATTAAAATCTTCTTACACTAGTGGGCAATCAGAAGGATTGGATCCCCCTTCAGGATTTGCTTCCACAGCCCTTGAAATTGCTGTTAAAGGAATCCAACCCCCCTCTCATTCTATTTTAACAATTTACATTCTAAAACCCCACCATTAAAATTTCAAGGTACAGGATCGCTATTTAAATCAAAGCTTAAATATGCACACACTGGATTTTCTCTTCTTTCAAGTGAGTCCTTTTGAAAAAAAGAAAAAAAAAAAAAAAACAAACATTCCTTTATTTCCACAAGATGAGGTTAATGTATTTCTAAGGAGACACTACTTTTGCAGATGGCTTGAATTAGAGAATTGCTACAGTTATCATTATGCAGCTATTCAAATAGAAAATTTTAGAACTTGGCAAAAAGGAGAAAAATAATGTCTCATAATTCTCTGTCCAGACTCCATGCAGGAAAAAGAGAATATGTCAAAATGCTCAAAATTATCAAGCAGAATAATGGTTGAAAATTTGAAAATTATAAGCACGTCTGACATTAAGATATGAAATTCATACATCCAGGGTAAGGAAGAAAAGCACAGTGGTAGGATAATTTACATAGAAAAAAGAACCTGACGTCTGAACAACAGGCAGGATAGAAATAATGCTGGGTGAAATTTAAGATCTAGGGGTGCAAAAAAAGTCAGATTCTTTTTTTTCCTTTGTCTTTTCTCTCTGCTGTTTTTTTTTACACTGTGCTGGGGACGGATCCCTACGTAAAATCAAATATACAGACACATCAAAGCACGCTAAGCGTGAGGGTTTGATTTCCAAGTACTCATGGATGCAACCATAAATCATCACAAAAACTGGAAGACAAAATGCCACGGAGGTAGCCAACAAATACAGAAATCTGCTTTATCTCCTCTTAGATTTTATTGTGAGAGATAACTTCATGAAGTCATACACTAATTTGTGTGCTCAGGGGACCTTGGCTCTAATCCTTCTCTGGGACTTACCAAGTAGTGAAAAAGTGTTTGGAAGTCTTTATTAAGGCCATATAAATAATTGGCAATGTCACAAAAGCAGTTGACAGGAATTGACAGAAGGAAAAAGTCAGAACTGGAAACAAAGGTGGCAATCAGGTCAGAAATTAGATTAATTTACAGATTAAAAAAAGAGACTTTCACAAGTCTTCCAAAAGTTTTTAATTTCTATATTTTATCAATGCAATTTACTTTAATGCATTATCTTTTTTCTTAAGGTGGCAGGCAAATGGAAAAAATAAAAAGCAATTAAAGTATAAAATCACAGACTCACAGCATCATTGATAATGAGGAGATCCAAGGGGAGCACAGTTAGGTCAAACCTCATCTGTTTTAAAAATCACAGCAACGTGCAAATGAGTCCAATAAAATGGTCTATTTTTAATACAATGATGTCCTGTCTGCAGAATACGATAACACAGGATAGACCTGAAGCTAATCTTAGAATACTTCATTTGCCGATTCTTCCATAAAAAGTAACTGCAACAATTAGCAGTTTAATACATTTTCATTCATGAGCAACGAAGAGAGGTCTTGTTCATATTTGATAAGAGCATAAAGCAGATCTGAGGCAATGTAATTAACCAGTTATACTTATTATTAGACTAAAGTTGTCTTTTCAGTCAGAACTGCTGTTTGTAACTTGCCACCTGAAATAAGTTTATCTGCTGTCACCACATTGCTGTAGTACAGGATGCTGAGTTTATTGTGTGGTTTTGTTAGAAAAGTATCAGAACAAATAAATAATCATACAAAGACTCCCTGTTCTCAAGCTTGCTCCTCCAGAATCCTACAGACACAAGGATAACGGTGGGTATATGATCAGACATGCTGAAGCCTGGACACAAACATGACACTTGCATATGTGGCTAACAGGTATTTTCTACAATTCTTTGTGGGACTAGTCTTCATAAAAATGGCTGAAAAAAATCAAAATATGGAGTTGCTCTAACCCTTTAATAAAGAACTTCTATTCCAGAAGAGGGGAAAAAAAAAAAAAAAATCATCAACGACTTAATTAATATTTTGGACCCTTTCTCATACGTGTTTTACTCGACAGGCATGACAAGGCAATCCTTTAAATGCAGTCCTAAAGACAGCAAAAGGAAAGACTGTCAAAGCATTCAGAGTGATGCCTCTTTCTGAGAATATGCAGAACAATATTCTGTTTACATTTACCTAATTTTTGAAAGCCAAAATAGAATATTCCTCCTACAAGTTCCAAGAATCAGTGTTTCCACAGATGTGAAGGTGATAAGAGAAAAAGTGATTTGCCTTGACCTTTCTAAGTGGCTTTCTGCATGTTTTGTTTTGTTGTGGGTTATTTTGTTTGGAGTTTGTTTGAGGGGTTTTTTTTTCAGTTTCAAAGGCATTAGAACTAAAAACAGAACAGGAATGATGCTGTAAATACTAAGAACTGGCACTTTTCTCCCTGCATGATTTTTGCTCACAATTTGCTTTTTTTTTTTAAACAAAACTTACTGCCTGTTACATTTTGAAGCTGAGCTGTACGAGATGTGATAGTTTAGTTGCTTTGTTTGTTATATGGTATTGATTCCAGGCTTCCAACACCAATGCAAACATATTTGCACCCCAATTAGCCATCATAAATCAGTTTATTCCCTGGGGCTGCCTGGCACACACCTGCTACACCACGGACTGAAAGCACCGAGGTGCAATTGCAACCATTAACTTGGGCAGGGCGAGGAGAGGAAAATAAAGCAATGCTATAACCCTAACCTTCCACTGATTTCTTTTCCACGCCAAACACAACCTGGCTCTGATTTTTAAGCTGACAATTTTCCTGTTATAGAGATCAATCCAGAGAACAGGAAGGAGACAATAAAACAAATACAACCTCAATAGGCCCTGCAGGAAAATGTAGAGATTTACGCTTCCAGCAAACGTTTTGATTAGAGTGGGATACAACAAACATGGCTTTAATGATTGAGATTATCTATTCCTGATCATCTTGATTACTAATTAAAAGTAGAAAAGGCAGAGATGAGCGCAATTCTAATGGTGAGAAGCCACGACAAAGAGCATGTGGCAATCATGAGATCTGGTGGCCAAGGCTGCCTGATCTACCTTGGAAAGTAGGACAAGGCAGGGCCAGCTGCTCTTAAATCTCAGGTAATTATCTTAAGTCCTTCTTCTTCCCCTTCCCCCTTCCCTTCTCTTCCCCTGAGCTACAACAATAAAAACTTTTAAATGCATATGCAAATAAATAATTTAACTAAATCACTTTGATCACCAGAAACTGTTAGTTAACATTAGAATGTTTCAGCTGAGAGAGATTCAGAGAGATTAATTTGTCTTCCACTGTGCACAACAGCTATTCAAAATCCTCTAAAGACCAGGCTGTGTTGTAATGAAGCATATTTACAGCTTTCTTTATATTTTATTTAGCAAGTAAATACTCTGGCATTTTCAAACTGAAGGAATCTTATTTGTTTTCATGGGACACATCTTTCCAAACAGCAGCATGTGCAGACAACACTGTTTAAAATGTGCTCTGTTCACGAGCCAAAAACCGCTCGGGAAATCCTTGCCGTGGGTCTCCAGATTTTTATATGGTATTTTAGTGTTCATGGATATTAAATTTCCTACCCAACCATGCCCTCAGATTTGGAAGAACATCACGACACCTTGCTGACTGCAGCTATTAGCACCTTTTTGCTTTCCAGAGACCCATGCAAGCTAAAATTGTTCGCTAGAGGACATTTCTTCCACACCTCAACACCACAGCACTAAATGGCCTATAAAATTACCAGAGGGCTACACACCATTACTCTTGAAATATCCTAGAGTAGAACATTAATGAAAGCTGAATATTTATGTGGATTCCAGTATCCTAATTTACAGATGACACCCTTTGGTGGGCAGTTTGATGTTGACCAGGACACTGCACTTTAAAGTGAAGTGAAGATTGCACTTGATAAAAAGGAAATTGAAAATAAAATTCATCTACGCACCTTCCAAAATAGACATTACTGTTTCACCAGGCTACAAGAAGAACAACGGAGAAACCACACGTGCTCTATCAGACCAAGGTTCCATCCTAAAGGCCTCTCTCTTCCTGTATCCAGCTGAATTCCTTTAGATGCTTTCCTGACAAAACCTTCATGGAACTCTGTCCTCTTCAGGTTTCTTTAATCAGAGAAGCCCATTTGAAAATAGACCCTGTTAGCACGAATCTCCATTCTGAGTTCTTCAAGGAGCTGAGCAGATTTATCGTCTTTCCCCCCCCCAAAATTGTTCATACATCCCAAACATATTTATATTTAATTGCTGTAAGAAACAGTAATGAAAAGTAACCAAATAAATGTAATATATCAATTATTTTATCCTTCCTTTGAGATACAAATGTTGTTTTCCCCAATGAGACCTGCTGTCTCTCTGCTGAGCATTAAGGTAGAGATCTGCTGGCCCTGAGAGAAGTTCTGCTTTAAGCTCCTCTCCCTGACTCATCCAACAATCAGAGACCTGCAGGTGGACACATTCTGCAATGAAACAATAGTGAAAATTGTTTGTATCCACTGAACTTTTATTTTTCATCAACCAGCGAATCATTTCTTTAGACAAGCTCCAAATAAGCCTAAGTGTACATGTTCTGCCATGTGTGTCTTTGTCAAGAATAGAGATATTAAGTCTAAAAATAGAGATGTCACTTTCAAGTGGCAGTAGTTTTGGAATTTGCATCTCTTCAAGGAATATTGCGATGGCATCAAAAAGCCCTCTGTGGAGATGCACACTTTTATGTCTTTAAAGACATCAAGTATCATCAACTCTGAGAGTCTAAACCTCCCAAAACACAGCACAAGGGTTTGGGCTACTTATAGACACTCACACCATCCCAAAACTCTAATCTTACTTTAAACTACCTTTCTGGATTTCATATTCACATGAGCTTGCAGTGCAGATTCTCTTTTATTTTAAACAGTGGGCTTGATTATGTGATATTTAGGTTATTAGTAGCTAAGTGCAGAATTACACATTTTATAAATATTTACCAGGAGCAGCTTTTTAAACTTCCTGCTGGAGATCTGTGTATGCAGCTGAATGCCTGGATTATGAGGGATGAAGTGATTTAGCACAATTCTTATAGAATATTTCCTAAGGAGCAGCCTTAAAAATGATGATTTTTTAATGACAGTGACTAGAAACATCATGGGCCAAACAGAAGGTGCTTCACCACTGCCAGCAGTCAAGAACTAAGAGAAACAACAGTATTTTACAAACTCCCAGCTTTCTATTTCAGTCTTAAAGAAACCAGGAAGTTTTTATTCCCCCAGGCCGTAATTAGTAGTAAGTGGAAGAAGCTGATGAATTGAAGATATAACAATTGTGATTTTCGTAATTAAGGATGAAATTTTAAGCATGGCTCAGACTGAAAGGAAGAAGAAAATGGAGGTTAGATGAAAAAAGATTTCAGACCTTAAGATTTTGTAATCCTTATACCAGTGTCGTATTGAAACTCCATCATTCACTTTAGGGGGTAAACCCCACATTTTAAGAGCAATAATATTTAAAAATGAAAGATGCAAGAAAAGTCAATTTGAAAAGTTTCTTTTCTCCCACATTTCCAGTCTGTACCTGCAGCAAGTCTGCTTTTGTATACCAGATGTCACCAGAGAAGGCATCATGATTTGGAAGATTGCTCAAAAAGACTGTCATCTCAAAACTGAGGGATATAAATCGTGTTCATAATGTGATCTGAAGGAAAGAAAATCCCCAATATGCACATCTTTATTCCCAGGAGATCAGCTGAATTGCAACTCTGCTTTTTCTCAGCTTATCAGGGAACAGCAAGATAAAGTGTGGCTGTAAATGTTGGTGACAGCAGCAGGTGGAGGGAAGCCTTTTAAGGATGAAAATTTCAAACTCAGGGTGCCAAATTCCTTCTTGGCTCAAACTGGAGACAGTTTTATTGGGATCAACACTAACACTTCATGCTACCTAAAAGTTTGGCCGGAGGAGTGGAAGCAATTGCCTGGCTGAACGGACAACTCTGCCAGTGTGTCCTTAACTTGTACCACTTGTGCTGCTCCAGTCCCTGACTACCAGCAGGAAAACCAGAGCTGGCTGATGGCAACATATTTCTTAATAGCATTTTTTGTTAGGATTGTAAGGCATGTGTTTAATTGCCAGAATAAATTGTTAAGGAAAGCGAAATTGCTGCTAAATATCCCTGGAAACATAATTTCCAAGAGACTTTTTATTCGCGTACAATACGTGATTAATCTTTGTTTTATTATTTTGCTACACAGCTATTAATTTTATTACTTTAGAGCAGGACAATTTGTAATAGACTTGATTTAAAATGCCATTCAGCTGTATACTAATAATAAATACCAGTATTGCCACAGCTGTCAGACGCTAGCATGAAATTAAAAAGGATACATTTTTGGAGGTTTTTGACAAATACTAGTGTTGAAGGTGCATTATTAGCTAATAAGTTTCAAATAAGGAATTACATTTATCATTCACTCATTAAAATGTGCTTTTTTCACCTATATTATCCAATTAGTAGCAGACAAATTGTTTTGCTGTTATCACTATTGCACAATAGTTTGAAAAGATATAACAAATATAATGGCCACAATAATTTTTTGAAGCATTAGAAGCCAAAATGAAAACAAGCAAAAACTTGCCAACATGTATTTGCTGAATAGCTCAGTAATGGAATTAACTAAGAATGCAATATTAATATTTTTGGCTACGTTGCATACTTGAAAGATCAAATAGCTTTATGCTTCAATGAATAAGAAATACACTGAAAAATGTTTTTGTCTGCACATCATGAGCTGGAAACCCAGAGACAGCAAGAGAGTAACCCCGGGTTGTGACCCTGGTGTGGTTTTAATAAACAAAAGCTGAAGAGTTTCAGTAGACAAAAGTCAAAGTGCTCCTGCTCTTACAAAAAAAAACAAAAAAAAAGGCAAAAAAAAAAGGCAGTAAGACGCTAATAAAATATATCAAGATTAATTTATGTTAGAAAAATATAAATAGAGGAAATTGGATGAATCCCCTTTCTCAAAAGATCCAACTTTGGTCCTTAAAATCTTTCAGTAAGTTTAAATTAACTACAAGTAATTGTGATTCACCACTGCAGCCTTTTCTTCACCCTCGAAACCTCACTTAAGGCTTTGATCTCATTCGTGCCCAGCTAATTTCATTCTGCTTAAATATTACAGATTGCTTTGATAAAGTGTTCCTGTGCTTCTCCATTTTACAGGTTTGACTTCAACAGCACCACTCAATACAGCCACTGAGAGCCACATTTGCAAAGTAGAATCTATAGGTCACTTCATCTGTGAAGATATTATTTTGCTGAAAAATATTAAGGTTTTCTGATCAGTTTATTAGATCTGTAATTATCCAGAGCCAAGCCAATTATGTCAGAAAAAAGGACAAATTGCCTTGACTGATGTTAAATAGCTCCAACCAGAAAGTCTTCATTGTCACGCTGGCTGGACAGCAAAAAATTTACCTTTATACTTTCATGGTCCTGTACTTAACCAAGTATGAAGGAACCTTTAGGGAAGAGGCCATTAAAATACAATTGGATATTTGTTCATTCATCCTATTGTCCAGCCTCTTCCCAAACCACCTGCAAAGGTGTAAGGCAGAGAGAACCGAAAGCTGACAGAGACTTGATGTCCAAGCTCAAAACTTCCTGCTCCTTGGGCTACGGAGACAATGTCACCTCAGGGAACGGGACCCACGTGTCAAAGTGATCCTGTCAATGCTCGTTTTGTCACCGTTGTGGTGAAGTCACACACAGTGATCACAAACTGGAGGCAGGATAAAAGGGTGATATAATCCTGGTACTCCTACGGAGCCAAAACTCGATTATGGCAGAGGTTTTCACAGAACAAGGGCTGTGAAAATATGCAAGCCACATAAAACAAAATGATACCAATCAAAAATAAAATATTTTTGTTGAAAGTTTGTATATGCACCTTTCAGGAGTCCATCTAAGTGTCTCTTTTTATTTCAGGGCTACAACTGACAATACTTGTAATAAATCCAATAAGCTGGGCTCCATTCCATCTGCCAGTGGCTGTGACAGTAATTGTCTTTCTCAAGAGAGACTTCCAGGACAAACAGAACTCCTAACTTCTAATAGAAATGAAGAACAAGATTACACATTATTGAATTCAATGACAAAATTCCAGTTAAGTTCAGTAAGCATAAGCACGTCTCCTAAAGAAGAAAAGACAAAGGCTACACGTTTGAAATAGAAACTATATCTGTGTCCTTCTTTTTCCACTCTCTTATAAATGTAACTGAGAAAGGGAGACTTCCTTCTGGAGAACACACATCATTCCCATGGTATCATTTAGGAATGATGAAGTATCGGCAGTGAAATTAAGGTTAAACACCAGCGAAAAAATACGGTCCAATATCTTTGCAATAAAGAAATTCTTCCAAAAGTAAGAGAAAGTTCTAAATGCAATACAGCTAGATCATGCCACCACAAATGTAAATAGATAAATAAACAAATAAATAAAATACGACTTTATAAAGTAGCAGATATGCTGACACATAAAGAGAGATGCTATTTTTAAAAAATACCAGATCTCTAGAGGGTGTTAATAAACATCCACTACCCAGAAATGGATCTGAACTGTGTGCTGCATCTCTCTTCTTTTTTAAGGGTATAAAGTCTGCTGTAAGCTATTAAGATCATTTAATTTTTTGAAAGTCTCAAACTCACAAAACGGAGAGAAAGCAGGGATACCCTGTGAAAATACCATTTCCCCATAGATTAAGAAAGAAGTCCGAATATAATTGAAAAACATCTTGGTAATTTCACAATTTGCTACTGTACCTAAAAATTCTACTCTGCTGAGTGCAGTGCAGGACTTTGTATGATTTTATAAGAGATTTTGTTAATAGAATGTTCAGCAAACAATTTCTAACTTCTCACCTTGAATTTAATCAGACATTTTTTCCAGAAAAATCTTTTGGCACACTATGCATGACAAGAACAGTGTTTCCATCACCTCTTCAAAAAGTACTTTAAAGTGAAATATATCTTGAAAGTAGCATCTGAATGTACTTTTGGAAATACCAACCTTCATTTTTTTTTTTCTGTTTGACTGTGGCAACTGATACTTGAGCACTGAGAAATGTTTTTTTTCTCTGTGTACAGTGAAATGTTTTCCTCTCTGTGTTCAGTTATGTGCTCATGTCATAGAGATATCAGTGTGAGCAAGGAATAAACCACTCAATAACTCTTGGTCTGAGCATTTCAGCAGAACGAATCATATTAAAAATCTCAATATTGCTATCATTAAAGAGCATTATAAAAATATATTTTCTTTCCTCAAACAAATGAAAAAAAAAAAAATCCCTCTTTTTCACTGCACAAACACATATCTATATCAGATTCTTCTAATTTGACTTTGGATTCAGTTTGTTCTTTAATTGTAGTGGCCCAGATTGTAAATCTGTTCTATGTGAGATTGCAAGTTTATTTCTATATCATATATATAATGCAAATACTGTCAGTGCTGAAAAAATTAGCCTATTTTTGTTCAGTCAGCTTGTGAAGTATCATCAGCTACACCCATTTGACAATCCTCTAGTGAAGGGAAAAAGGCAAAATAGTAATCAGAGACAGATGATATTATAATCTCAAGCTGGATGCTTGACTAACATGAAAAGAAACATCTTCCAAGTACTTGTGGAAGTTGTAATGATGAAAATATGAAAAACCATGAAAAACATTCCGAATGAAAAGCCATTTGACATTGCACAAACTGCACTGAAGTGCTGCTTTGCTGAGCGCAAACAGGGATGCTCAGCCTCTGTGTGTTCCCAGTACAGTCAAAATCAGTTCAGTAGGAAAGTCAAACCTTGGTGTTACAGTGATGGATATTCTTAAGTATCTACAAAATATTTAAGGTAAGAGGATCTTCTTCTGCCACAGTAAATTTGGATTAAATGCTATCTGTCCATCAAGCAGACTGTGCAATACTAAAATGTGCTGAAGACCCAGAATGTTTAACTTTTTGGAAAATCTGCTGAAGGAGATACACGAGAGAGAGTGCGGAGAAAACATTCCAAGGTCTGGAAGTGCTGGGTGCGTGGAGCACATCTCACACTGCAGCAAGCCACTCTGGTGCAGAACACAAGGAACAGGTAAATTTGAACCTGGCTGGATTCATGATGAAAACATCAGCTTGGCAGGTGAATAAATCACCCTCACTCTGTGGGGGCCATGGGCACCTGCTCTGTCTGAGCATTCCATGGGGGCCAGGAGGACAGGGCAGCCACAGGACACCACCACCAGACCAAGCCATCTCCTGGGAACTGGATGAACAGACCTGAAATCGTGGTTTTTCAAGGTGATCACCGGTATTGTGAGCACAGGCAACACATCACATCATGAGGGAAGGGCTAAAGTGCAGAGAGTAACCAGCTGGCGTTCTGAAATTAGGTGTTTGAGTAATATTCAAGGGTGGTAGGAAAGGAGAAGGTTGCAGGTTCATTGTACCACAAGGTGGGAAAAGCCCTTCAGAAACTGGACTTGCCTTCAGGGCTTTCTTTTAGCCAGGAGAGGTGCACACATCCACACCCTTGTTCAAACCCAGTCTTTAAATTCCTTCACCTCTCCATGTGCCATGCCTCGTGAATGATGTTTTCACACCCATATTTACTGTGTCTAAATAAAGGATTTCAGCCTCCCCAACTTTACTCCTTGCATGTGAATAACAAGTATGTAAAAATCTTATTTCAGTGACACTTCCAGAAGATGTATCTAAATCCAAACCGGCAAAAGGCAAAGGGTTTCTTTTTATTTTCATGTACCCTGAAGTGGCTCCTTTGCTTACCCACCCCACAGATTCACCTGCCTGCTGCTGTCACCAGCATCTCACTGGTATCTGGTTCCCTTTCAATATTGAGTTCATTTAAACTAGGTCAAATTGGGAACTATTTGATGTCTCCTGAATGAGCCGTTTCTAACAGGACCCTCATCCAGAAAGAAGCCTTGCCACCCGGGAAACTCTGTCAAACGCAGCAGACATCAAAGGGAGAGAGAGCGCTGCTGCTGTTCTCTGCTCAGCTCAGCAAGAGGCATTCCCCCACCCTGGCTTCCCTTTTCTAAAGCTCTGGTTACTCCAGCACCAGCAATTGACAGGAAAAGCCAGTGCAGAAGGTTTTCCTGCATTCTGCTCTTTGGAAAGCTGACAGCCCCCAGGCTCTGCTGGAGAAAACAAACCAGGCTCTGGCACGCAGCAGCTGTTCCAGCAACGGTCACAATCTCACCACAGAGGTTTTTTGCACAGTTTTCTCTTCTGCAATCCTTTGGCACTCATGTGAGCATCCTCCCACTTGTTATTGTCCAACACATGGAGATCTAAGCACTGCTGTGGGCAGCAAGGACTTTGTAACTGCTTTTCGTGCTGCAAATGGATGTTGAGGGGAACACGTGCAGCCAAGGCAGCTGAAATAAATGCAGGTGTCACATTCCCCCCACTGCTCTACAGGTGTCCTGAGCACATTTTCCTGTGCTCTCTTCACCATTCCTATGCCCTACTTTCAGACACTACATGGGATATCTTGGCATCTCTCTGATTACACCTCCCTGCCGCTTGCAGCCTCACCAGCCTGGATTGTCACCATTATCTGAAGCAGCAATGGCCTCTCCTAATCCTGTCAAGAAGTTCGTAGAGACTCCTGGTAACCTTGGAGCGCTAATCTTGCAGCAGTTTGGGGCTGACATGAGCAAAACCCATGACTTTAACAAAGAAGAACATTGAACAAACCAAAGTGTTTCTAAGAAGCTGCGGGAAGAACATGAGATAAGGAGGCAGGCATCAGTGTACAGGACAGATAAAGTGATTAACGGAAGGGTACTCAGCAGTAAGAGCAGTAATAAAACATATTTCTCTTTTTTTCATTCCGAAGTAATTCCAGGTGTTCTCTGAGATTTCTTGCCACGACAAACCTCACACTGCTCCTTAAAATTCCCCTTTGGTTATTTATCAGTTTAACTGACAAAAGACATATAAAAATTTCTTTACCAAGAAAAAAAAAAAAAAGATGGTGTAATTCTCAGTGCATGAAATAACAGGTATTTCTTCCACTGTAGTATTTGAAATATCACATTCTGTGCAGTTGTGGCGGCTGCCAAGAGGATTTGAATGGTTAAAGGGTGCAGTTTTCCAACTATTCCTTCTTTTGTAATAATCTCATGCGTGTGCATCTGTAAAACAACAGAATGTCATTCCTTTGAGTAAAACAACCAAAATATTCTTTGCTATCTAATTGTAATGGTTTCTGCATATGCAAGAGAAACATAAACCAGAGTTTTTCTTCTGGAACAAATATTCAACCCGTCAAGAACAGCACTTGATGTCAGGATTGTGAAGTGTGGATGAAATGACAGACCAACAGAGGGAATCTGATAAGAGATTAATGAGATGTGCTCCATAAAGTACTTGAAATAAGAAACAAGGAAATGGGGGAGAAAAAGAGAGAAAAACATTAGGGGAGAACAAGGAGCTGCTTTCTGAGCCTTCTGTTGTGATCCTGTGGCAGATGAGGGATACAAAATGCTCCTGACAAATTTCAGAAAGTCTGTGAATGAAGAGCAAGTGGAGTGAACTGGACACACCCTGAGCAGGTGCATTTACCTTTGCAGAGTTCAGAGCCTTTGTTATGCAATATTTGGGGCACTCTGTGTATTTTTTTGGCCTGATGCCAGCCAGGTATCCACCCTTTTACACACTTACAGCACGTCCAAATACGCAACCAACTGCACCAAGTGCCAAAGCAGAGTTTCCAGCACTTAATGCTCTGTAAAAGCTGGGTTGTCATTTTTTGGACATTATCCTCTTCCTCCGAAGGAAACAAACTGGGCCAGGGCAGAGGCTCCATCAGGCACAACCAACTACATCTGCAGTGGAGCACCAGAAATGCAAGTCACAGGATAAAGGTGAGGAGAGTCAAGGATTTCTGTCCACATGACAGTGCTGAAATGCAGATACAAAGCATAATTCAATGTATCGCTTGGTCTTCACCAGCACAGAAACCCAGCAGAACTTCAGCCACATTTCGCTGATGAGAAACAGGCACAGGAATCAACAACATCAGCCAAAGACATTTGAAAGGTGTTTCAACAGCCAGTTAACAGGTGTCACACATATATATATATATATATACACCCCTCCTTCACTTTTGACCCCAAAGCACAGCTCAAATCAGTTTAACCAACCAGCAGAACGTGCCCTGTCACAGTAAGGGTAAAACCTAACATGCCAGTCTTGTGCCTTGAATATTATAGGTCGTGTCTACGAAAATGCTGAGACACAATGAAATGGTAGGAGTTTATCCTGAATTTAGAGATATAAAAAAATAAAATGAAAGAAAGCAAAGTACATTCTAACATTTCCCTATTTCAATGAAAAATCTGTTTAAGTTGCATTTAGGCTAAGTTTTATCTTTTTATGAAGAGAATCGCAAGAATGATGATTAAATTGTGTAAGTTAGAGTAACTCATTTGGCTTTTTAAGACATTTAAGATCATTAGTTCTTCTTCCTTTTTGCAAATCTCAAGCACAAAATTTTTGTCACTTCTAAAGAATTACTTCAGTATTTATCAACTCAGCCAAAATGTGAAAGTGAAAACGGATAATTCACCACCCATAATATAGAGCAGCAAGAAATCATACAAAATATAGAGTCTGGTGTGAGGTTCAGCATCACTCCTGGTTGGGCAGTCTAAACAGTACTAGACTGTGAAAATACAAGGATTAAAGAATTAGAAACAAGAGTGTTTTGGAAGTCCTTATTTGTAGTTATTTGGAAGTCCTTACCTCTTCCAGCTTTTTTTCAGGTGTTTTTAACAACAGTTTTCCTGCTCAAGAGTCTTAATTTGAAAATAAAACCCAGTTCTGTTCAATGAATTACCAAAAAACACCTTTATAGAGGCACCGAGAAGGAAACTGAAATATTGTTCAGGAAATACAGGAAATAAAATACAGCCCCATAGTGAGACTCCTGGTAGATTCTTATTTGTTGCCATTGTTTTTCTTTCACATAAAAATGGCCTTGGCTGTAAACTTAAACTTAACTTTTTAAAAAGGAAAAGAAATAGCACATTTGCTGCTGTCTTGCATTTTGTATTGGTTTATTTACGGATTTTTTCTTTTTTTACCTCACAAGTTTAATGGAATTTTTACTGTGACTTTATAGCTGTGTGATTTATAATACATCAAACAAGTCAAATCAATCAGTAAAGGCTTAAAAATCAGCACAGGTTCAGATGGCTCCTTTAAAACAAATCATTACAGCTGTTAGAACTCAAACATACATAACAAGGATCGACCACTAATGTGAGTTATTTTAAAATCTCATTTTCTTGGCAAGAAGTGCTGCCCTTTGTATATAACTTTTTAACGATCTAATAAAACCATCTGCAGGAATACAGCACAAAACACAGTTCTCTCTACATATCTGCCAAGCAGCTCTTTAAATACTCTACACCATTCTTTAAAAGAAACCTACCCCTGTTCTCATTGATATGGAAAGCAAAATCTCTTTAAATACTCTATACTGTTATTTAAATACCTTTAAATATCCTGCACCATTCTTTTAAAAGAACCCATCCACATTCCCATTGCTGTGGGAAGTGAAATCTTTTTAATTGGCACACCTCTTCCATTAAGCTTAAGAAATTGTTATTCCTATTATGCTCTAAATATAATCACACATCGAGAAGGCTCTTTCACCTCACAGATAAGGAAATCTTGGCAGAAATAGAGATATACACACTATAGATGGGAGAGCAGTTTAAACAGGAAGAAAAAAGCATCCGATAATTTTCTACCTGAAGGGTACAACTACAGGAGTTTGTGGCCATAAGTTATACACGAGAACTGAGTTGTATTGTACTCACTTGGTATCACGATCAATGGACCTATGAATGTTAATTTTAATTTGTTATAGCAAATTAAACTTTTTCTTGAGCCAGAGCTACGTTTTGATTGTTATCAATTTAATGTAATCACCCAATAAGAACTGTCAATTTGAATAGCCTCCATAATCATGAATATTTTATGGATGTCCTTGGAAAAGACCCAGTAAGGTCACCTTGAGAACTAACAGCTCTGTAGGATAAATAGCAAAAAGATCTATTTCCAGTTTCTCCAGTACAACAGAGTCACTTAGCAATGCATTAAAAAAAAGAAATAACATTTCCTCCAAAAGATTCTCCTATTCACACAAAGCAAACACGAATTTGTAGCATCCAGTACTCCATCAAGCTTGTTACAAAATCACAGCATTTCCTCACCTTTTTGTTGTTGCTTTCAGTCCCAGGGATTTGTAGATTTGGTGGTTAATGTTTTTCCCCAATTATCTGAATAGTCTGAGCACTACACCATCACCAAGACATGGTTACTATGGACTTCAAATTTCGGACAGAGGTGTTTTGTTGTGTTTGAGTTTGATCAGTGTTTGGTGGTGCTCCCCATAGCTGCAGCAGAACATTTGCAGGCCCTCTGCAGCCTCAGGTGGGACAAGAGATTTTCTTTTCAGCAGTTTTTTCTATAATTACAGGCAGTTTGATGTGCCCATATTTTACATTCACTGAATGTTCTGAAGCTGGTGTGGGCAGTGCTACATTATTGCAATTAACACAAATTTTAAAAACTTCACTTAGAAATTTATAAGTTTGATTTTTTGGGTTTTTTGGGTTTGTTTGTTTGGGGTTTTTTTGTCTGGTTGGGTTTGGGTTTTTTTTGTTTGGCTGGTTGGTTGGTTGTTTTTTTTGTTTGTTTGTTTGTGTTTTTGTTTTTGTTTTGTGGTTTTTTGTCAAATAAAGGAAGATCTTTTCAGAAATGCTTTCAGCCCAGGTAGAAGCAAAAGGCACAGAACATGCATGTTCTCTCCATTTTTATGTTTCAGCCATCAGATTCCCCCTGTGGTTCTGGAATGGATTTTTTTTTTTTTTCAAATAATTTTGCATGGGATTGCCCAAGCTGACTGCAACAACCCCAGGCTCCCTGAAATTCATACTTTGAATTCTTTTCTAGGGATAAAAGTCTAACTCCTGCCTCATAATGCAAAGGTAACTGCATATCACAGTGACCCAGAGGAAACAGAAATTTTGTGAGAAAGAAGGGGAGTGTGCAAGCATCAATGATTTCTTGAAGCAATAATATTGCTAAAAAATTGGGCATTTAAAACTCTAGCTCTGAAAGGGTTTAAATGATGAAAATGTTCCTCAGCTTTTCTGGCCAGCATCTCACTGTATGCCCAAGAAACAAAACTGATTTGACTCTTCCAACATTTTATATATTTTGGTTCTGAATTCACTTGTAAAAGAGCAAGTGGATAAAATTCTCTTTCATTATTCATTGACTTTCTAGGAAGTTTTCCCTACATAATTGCATTATAAGTGCTAGTGAATGTGCCAAACTCTGATGGAAACAAAGTGAACAGACTGAAGGAAGGATTAGCAGCTAGTTATATGAATGCAAATGAAAGTAAGGGACTCTTATTTATTCCACTTAAAAAAAAAAACAACACCCACACAAATGAAAAAATCTTCTGTAATTCAAAGTATATTGAGCATGTTTTTTCTTTGCCTTTTTTTCTCCCTTTTCACCTGAAATAATTTCATGAAGCCGAAGGGATTACTGCACTAACTTTTAAGAGCTTTGCAAACAACAGGTTCTCTCACACTGCACACTAAACACTCGGCTCTGCTAAAATCATATTATTTAGAAAGTCACATTTCTTTATAAATGTCTGATCTCTTGCAACTCTCGCTCATCAGAGGTGTAGGACACACATTCCCCAATGCACCTCCCCTCCCACAGGCACTTCTGGCTGCTTCTGAAGTCATTGATATTCCTGATGTCTCCTCTCACCCCTGATAACCGTGATAAGGCCCTGCCATTTTCACTGTGGCTTTTAACTTCTCATTTCTAGATAATGCAACTTTTCTGAATCCCTTTGTTAAGGCATCTAAGCTTTCAACGCTCTGAGTCCCTTCTCATGGCAAGCATGCACGCCGACTGAAAAGTAAGCATAGAAATTTAAGAGAAGATTTATTAATAGTTTGGTTTAGCACATTTTCCCCAAATGCTGTTAGTTTCTGTGGATTTTAAGATTGGACAAAGAAAGAAAAAGAAAAAAGAAGAAATGTAACTCTCTACAACAACCTGGGGTTGTAGTGAGGGGGAATTGGTCTTGGCTCTCAGGTGACAAGTGACAGGATGAGAGAAAATGGCCTCAAGTTGTGCCAGGGGATGTTTAGATTGGATTGTAGGAAAAACATTCTTCACTGGCAGGGTGATCAAGCATTGGAACAAGCTACCAGGGAAATGGTGGAGTCACCATCCCTGGAATCCTCCAAAAAAGGTGTGGAGGTGGCACTTGGAGATAAGGTTTAGGGGTGAACACAGCGGTGCTGGGTTAATGGTTGGACTCAATGAACTTGGAGGGCTTTTCCAACCTCAACAATTCCATGATTCCACGATAAACTCTAAATCCACTCAGATCATTTCCTAAGAGGTGTTTTTATTTTTACTAAGTGGGGTGAAGTCAAACACTGAGTCAAATGGGGGCTAATAATTAAGACTTAACCACTCAATTAACCAAGAAACAAAGTATTTAAAATGTATAGAATTTTGCTCAAGAAATGGTGGCTACTGTTTTCTGCTCTGTGCCATTTTTTTTCGTGAAACACTCCTTACTAAAAGAAAAGCATGGGGAATCGTTCTTTGTGCTGAGGAGCCTCCGGACAGGAGTGCAATTGGGCAGAGTGAATTCTACACCGCGTGAGGGTTTGGTCATGGAATGCTAATTAACTCGGAACTGAAGAATTTCTTCCTGTGTTGGATGTGATAACATAGCAGAGAATCCAAATAGAAAGAAAAATTAGCAACATTTTGTGGCATTGGAACCAAGATAGTCTGCTGGAAAGAACTAAAGGGCGTCTAATAGACAGAGAAAATTAAAAAAAAGTCTTCTTCAGACCATTTAAAATCTCTTTCAGACACTCATGCATTCACACAGGAAAATCCTACAATTCCCTTCGGGAAATGATTCTTGTGAAGTCATCAAAGGCAGTTTTACATAAGTCTTCCCCCTGTTCAGTCTCTGAAATCCATTCCTTGCCTTGTGGTTTGATTTCTTTAGCTCGTTCTCATCACTTTTCCTCATGGCAATCTACAACACAAATGACGAGTATTTGTCAAGTTTGCCAGGGAAAATCTACTTGGAAAGAAGTAATGTTTGGAATTCATCAACTTGCCACGTTCTTCTGTAATTCTCCGTAATTATTTTCACATTTAGTCTTCGAAGGAGTCTCAGGAATACATCGTTCCTTTTTCACAAGTGCAGTCCTGCCCCGTGATTTCCATTTAGGATGCTATCACAAAATATTTTCAAAATCCTGACTGAACATGTCAAAAGCCTTAGGAAGTAGGGCTTGCTGCCTCAAACCAACCCTGCTGTAAGCTTTGTCTTGGTTATCGCCTTAAATTGTGAGAGCCACCCCACCATGAGTGCGCACTTGTCTGTGCATTCATCCCGGGACGGAGCCAAAGCTCGGGGAGCGCAGGACACGCTGCTGCTGCTGCTGCTGGGGGATAAATGGCCTTGTCTGGCCATGCCTGAGCCAGAGCCACTGCCTGGGAGGGGGCTGGCAGGGAGCTGCGAGCAGCCACTGCCAGCTCGTGTCATCTCAGCTGCAGTCTGCACCCTGCCCCTGTCTGAGAGCCCCGCAAAAGGGAGCATGGGCAGGGAAAAAATCAGCTTAATTGCCTTGGGGTTGCAGACAGCTGTAGATCCCATGGACCTGACTGATGCTTAGATAAATATTTCATATTCTCTCACTGGGGAGACAAGAAAATGCATTTCTTTTTTTCCTCTGTTACAGCTTGTTTTATGCTAAGTTTGCAGGCTCCTGGGTCTCTCTTGCTTTGTTTTCTCCTAGAGGACACAGGAGTGTGGTGCCCTGATCTAAAGAGGATTTACAGGTAGTGAGGATAATGTTATCATAACAGCACAACTCTCCCAATCTTTTTCCTTCTTTCAGGCCCTAATGCATAATAAAAGATGTTTTATGGCTCTGATCAAAAGCTCAGAGAGTTCCAAGCTAAAATCCAGTGACTGCAGGTGAGCTTGACATTTCAAGACTATGTCATGCTGTATTTGTCTTTCTTTGTTAGATTAAAGGAGCAGCAACTCTCCGACCGGAAATACATGCATTAGTAAAATTGGGCCAGAACTGGTATTTAAAATAAAATGCATTTATTGTTGTAAGGCTTTAAATTCAAGCCGTTAAATTATTCATGCCCATCAGAAAAGTATCCCAATTCAGCACCTGCAGTCATTGTTTTTCACTGGTGACAGAGAAAGAAAATACCCTTTCTTGTGAAATGTTCAAATACTTCAGATGCCTAATAAAAATGCAGGTATATTATCTCCATGTTACTTATCTTGAAAGAAGGATGATGTTGAGACAATAAACTGTTTAAAAATAAATCCCTTTCTGACAATCCACAAAACAATGGGGAATGTATTCATCTCCGTTTGCCTTCCTTGCTGGCAGTAAAAACTAATAGACAACACAGTCATCAGAATTATTTTGTGACAATTCCACAGAGGTTTAGCTAATTCTTTTCAAGTCCATTTTATTAGTCAGGAAAAAAAATTAAGTCAAATCCTGATTTAATAAGTGGTGGATTTGAATAAATTACTCTAGTTCTGTGTTCATTGAACTTTAAACAAATTGTTCCACAATCCATTGCCAAGCAACTAGAACATATCCTTAGGAAGTTCAACAACATACTTTGATTAAATTGGTAGGGTGAACAAACAGTTTACTGGGAACTTCAGGCTTAGAAAATGAAGATTTACCAAAGTGGAGTTTTCCTCATTAATTCTATCAATCACCTATAAATAGAGGCTTATGCTTAATAAATTGATAGAGTCACATTCTGTCTGAAATCATTTGTATTTCTGTAATATGTTTGCCCAGGATGCTGATGGCATTTTAAGACTGTTGAAATATTGCAAACCTGTCTCTAGCTTGAGACAACTGCAAGAATTAAAGTCAACCTTTCTTATCAACACATACGTCCTGAAAAACTGTTACTGTAATAGCTAAGAGAGACTGGTATCTAAAAAATTACATTTGAGGACACAAAAACAGCCATAACTTCTTTTTAGAATTGTATTAACGTGTTAGGTTTATTATCTTGGGTCTTTGACTCACTGGAACATGAACAAGAGAAATGACTGCACCCTGAGAGTGTCTTCATGAACCAGGGTAAAAAAAAAAAAATTACCAACAATTTTAGGTATTGAAAACAAGGGTTTGGATATTATTCTTTCTAAGAGAACATTTGGGGTAACTCTCACTGTGTCATGTATTTGGAACAACCTTTCTAACTCTCTAGAGAGAAACGAGGTTTAGGAGATTTCCAGTTCTACACGTATGAAATTATTACAGGCTGATTTACTTAAAGTTTTCATATTTTGGCTCACAGTTTGGGTTGATACAAAAATGTCCCCCTAGTACAGAAGTTCAACATCCCCATTTTCTACTGTTTTCCATTAGGATCTTTACTGTTCCTGCAGCACAATGTCTGGGTTTGACTGCCAGGCTTGCAATGGAGGACGTCAGGCAACAGCAATCCTTCAGCTCTTCACAGCTACAAAATCCTACCTCTAGGAACAATGACAAAATTATACATGAATCAGTTCTCTTAACTCTGATTTTAAACAGCTGAACAGTTAAAGCCATCCCACATTACTTTTGGTAACTACGGGATCACAGAGGGGTAAAAAGTTCGAGCTCAATCCAGCGGACCCGCTCTGTTCTGCAAAAATAGCCAATTTAGGGCTATTATGAGAAAATAACTTTCATTAAGCTTTCATCATTTGTAGTCTACTACAGACCATCTCAGCTTTCTAAAATGTCAACATCTAAAAGTATCATCATTCTTCATTATGCTGGAGGGGAAAAAAATAGATCAAATGGAAACGAAGGACTCTCACTTTGAGATAAGCAGAGAACTCCAAGCATAATTCCACAGCGAAAATGAGGAGCTAATGCTTTAGCACTTACACGTACTCTAACCATTTATGATAATAGAGGCAAGAAGATGCTTGCATAAAAAAGTGTCTATGTTTGATTGTATCTCTCTCATGTCATTGTTCATGGGAACCTCAATAGGCTGTCATCTTGCTCTGGTCAAGGACTGTGTCATCATTTATCACCCAGGACTAGCCAGGCAATGCCTAGGAAAGAGTTTTGAATCTCACTGCACGACAAACAGAGCCAGTTTGAAGATTATTGGACCCTGATTTACGACTGGAGATGGTTAAACCTGTAACTTCCATAAAAGATTGCTATTGCAGGCTCAGTGTTTGTATCATAGTCACTGAATCGCTGAAAACTGCAATGAAATGTATTAATAAAAGTCAAAAATCAGTGATTATTTCACATTATCTCGGATAAATCATAGTGGTTAAGCTGTTGAGTCACAAAGATGTGAATGGTAAAAAAGACAACAGACAAGAGGAGAGGAAAGGAGGGAAGAGGAACAAAATACTTTGAACAAAATCAACACTGAAATTAAGGGACTCCTGCTCAGGACTGAGTCCTTCTCCTCAGCTTTTTGCAGTACTGACCTGTGAAATCACTTGTAAGAACAGACTCACTAAATAAGACTGAGAAAATTCCAGTTCCCAAAAAATCCTTCTGAAACTTTTAAATATAATTCAGCCAACTTTGTGCAATGCACAGGAATTTAGAAAGAAGTCAATCCCCACTGATTTACACAAGTTTCAAAATCTTACCTCCAAATATTTAACACCCAACATTTCCCTGAGCAGGGACAATGACAAGAGACAGGAATTGAGTTTTTATTTTTATTAGCCACAGAAATCCTCAAAATCTCTCCAAAGATCTTCTGGGATCTAATATTGGAGTTCACACAACATTTCAGTCCATCCATTGAGAATTATTCAAATGCAGAGTGTTTGGTTGTTACCTTGTGTGATACACCTCAGCTTCAGAAGTATATTGCTGTGGTATAGTTCCCGGGAAAACGGAGCCTTTTGGAAAATTTCCCACAAGAAATCCTCTACTAAGCTTTAATGCTGTTTGATGCAAGGAGATTTATTTAGGGTATTAAAGATCTGTCTGTTGGAAAGATAACTTCAAATTTCAAACTTTAAGTATTCCTCAGACTCTGTAACTAATACCTTATTTAAGAAACCCTCAAGATTATGCCAATTCCCAATATTTTGTAAAGCCAAAGGAAAGGTTTAAAAACGTGTTTAACTGCCAATGACAAACCCAGGCTGATCCACCCAGGAAATGCATTTCCTAAACCTGTTGCTCTTCAGTTATCCTGGAGATGTAGCTCTCAGCCCAGGGATTCAGCTGCCTGGGATCCAAGGCTTAGCTTGGATGCAGCACGGCCAGGTGACCTTGGCTCAGGTTACGGAGGCAATTGAGAAGTTGTTAGAAAGAAAGTGGGATACAACAAGCTGGAGCCGAGAAAAGAAGAGAAAACCAGAGTGAGATGGTAATTACTGCAGACTCAAGGACAGAAGAGGATAAACACTGACATGGAAAGGCATCAAATTGAAGGGAAGTGGTGGGGAAGGGAGACAAAGGGGTAACAAACTTGAGAGATGGCAGCTCAGCCCCAGTGTGCTTCAGTTTGTCCCAAGAGCAGAGGTGATTCCTGGCCAGGAAAGCCTCACCACTCAGATCCAGGATATTTTTGAGATTCATTAATGTCTTCTGGGAAAAAAATGTTACTTTCAGGTAGAAATGTGGAAACTCAAGGCAATTCTCAGCAATCTGTTCTATAAAATTCAGAATATAGAGGAACTTTCTCAGAGTACTTTATATTTTAGCTTGATTACGCTGAGGAGCGTCTTCAAAAGCTTTGCCAGTAAGGAATGACTTGGACACTGAAGAGGGAGCTGTTGCCATACCGAGTGGCCAAAGAGGAATATCACAGAATGACCTTCTTTCATAACTGGGATCTGAACACGGAGCTTTATTAATTATGTTTACAATTTTAGTTAATGTTTTCTGGACCTATTTTGAAACAAACGTATAGGAAAATATATTCAGGGTGCTTTAACTCTTTGGGCTTCAGCTCTCACTAACTCATCAGTCAGATTCAATTCAGGGACACTGTAAGCCCAGGAGGGAGAGCTCACCTTTGCAACTATAATTTCATTTAAAAATTAACCCAATTTATATTATTTTAAGATTTAATTCTACCACTACATAGAACAATCCATCTTACCTACAGCAAAGGGAGTTTTCTTTACAAATAAGTGCTAACAATTATTTTGCTATGCACTGGATTTCCAGGAATGCTCAAACTCTTGTCATTAATATGAATTGTCATCATCCATGGAAGGTTTTATTTTGAAGCATTAAACACTAAGACTGCAAGACAGTAATGTTTCACTTCAGCTGTGTGTTCCTCTCTGCTGGTTAGATGAGCAATCAGCAGTGCTGCAAACACATTCCTGTTCTAACATTCTGGAGGGAAAAAATGGCCATTTCTCAGCCAGGGTAAAGCATATGCATTTGTTTAGCTTTTTGTCTGTTAACAAAGAACATTAATTATAAAATCTCTCACCAGTTCATTTAATCAAATGCAATCTGGTCTCTGATCACTTGAATGCATAATCAGCCTCACCCTTCTGCCTGCTTGAGAATTATTGATTTTGTCTCTCAAGCCCAGTAGAGGTCCAGGTGACGCAAATAATAATTACCAGAGCTAATGCGATTATTGCATGGGAACTGATTACTATAATTAGGACTTGTTTGTTTATGTTAAAAGGAAAAGTAAATTGCCTTGCAGGTTTTAAGGAAAAACAATAACAACAAATCTGTAGTTGCAATTATATAATCCTATATTAAATTATGTCAAGAAATCTACTGTCTGCACAAAGTTAAAATATTCTTTTCTAAAGAAGTAATATCCAGTAACATGCTGCTAGGAATAAAATATCCAAGAAAGACAAGAAAAATTTTCTATAGACACTTTTCCCAGGAGTGATATCAAAGGAGGTATCTTTCTAAATTACTGACATAAATAATTTTCCTCTTCTATTTCAATAGATACTATCTCTTAAATAACTCCTTCTCTATACTCTGTTTTAATGTCTTGGATACACCTCAAGCCCCTTCAGTTGTGTTATACCTTGCTTTTTATAGAGAACCATTGGATATTTTTAGATGCTAATACTGAAGAATCAGCACCAAGAATCTGAATTATGAAGTTTTACACAACATATTACACGAAGAACTGGGCATAAAAGAGATTTGCTTGGGACACACTCCCACACATGCCCAGAGGATAAACCAGTGTCCCATAAGCATTTTATACACAGGGTTTTGTCATTCCATGCAATTTATCAAACAACAAACTCAGCAGAGAACTGTGAAAAATGGCAACAGGAAAAGAGATTTCATTACACTCTGCATTGCTCAGTTTAGAGGCAGGAACACTCCCACAGTCAGGGTGTTGAAAAGTGCCCTCAGTCACTAACGATTTGACTTGGCAAAATGACGGATGGCTCCACTGGGCTGAAAAATTTGCCCATGCCTTGGATGTATTCTCTAACACGCCTTAGGTTTACAGCAACCCATCCAATTCTGGCACACAGGACGAAATGCTGCTGTTGTATTAAGCTGCTCGTGTGTGTGTGTTCAAGAGATTTCAAATGAGAGACAATGAAAGGGAGGGGGACAGCAAAAGAGAGAAGGCTCAGGCGGTGCTGGAGCCTGATCTGTAAAGTGATGACAAAGCTGCTTCTTTTCTCCCACCATATCTTTATCTTGTAAGACTGTGAGTTAGCTGGAGAATAGCCTTTCTTTTGCTTGCTTTGCATGTCTATAGAGTCTGATATAATTAAACACTTATTCAAAGCTTCTCAATGCTTCTGCAATACTGATAATATGCAATCTTAAATAAATTATAATGAATTAAGAAAAAAAAATTGCATCAAAATAGGAATTGAAAACTAGTTCTCTTTTCTTTTTTTTTTTCCCCCATGCCATTAACTGTGTTTTCAAGTACAGCAACAAGAGCTAGAGGATATGACCATGTACTTCCAAAACAAGAGGAGCTGTTCTGCTCCTTGAATTTTTAATGGTCATTTCTATAAGTGATTAGCAGGAAACATTAAGAAAAAAAAAAAACCAATGAAATATTAACATACTGCTAATATTGTTAGAAAATCACCAAATGTTTCCAAATAACTAAAGATATTGACTGAATAATATAGCAAGGACATAAATCTCCTGGGAGCTTACACTTTTTGTTTGA
Source organism: Eulacestoma nigropectus (assembly GCA_013397775.1). NCBI lineage: Eukaryota > Metazoa > Chordata > Aves > Passeriformes > Eulacestoma > Eulacestoma nigropectus. The sequence goes on from VZTE01002857.1 coordinate 1,764,788, forward strand.
CTTCACAGTCTAAATTCTACTTTTAGAGGACAGAGCACTTCAACCAAAGACTTTTCTTTTTTTCCCCCAGAAAACTTGCATTTAGTATCTGAACATTTTTCTCCTTTCTCTATTCTCACAGAAGGAGAAAAAAGGTGAAAATATGTCTAAGAGGAAAGTAGCCTAAAAAGTGTGAAGACTTCCACTCAAGTTGAGGTGCTGTTCTCCACCAGAACATTGCAGAACAGAACATTGCAGCTCCTGTAAAGAATGGAGAGGTCGTTCTTGAAGAAAATTACTCTCAGTCTGCCCGCTCAGAGCTATGAAATTTCACTACAGCTTTGGATAAAGTTATATTATTGTTTCCATTATAGTCTTACATTTCTAAATCAATATACAAGAAGGAAAAAGCATCTCCTCCTCTTCTTCTTTAGCTATTCCTATGCACAAAAGATGAAAGGTATGATCTTACAAGAAAACATATTTTATTTAAATGGAAAGGTGATTAACCTAAAGGAGGAAGGCAAACAATGCAGACAATAAAGAAAAATGTCCAGATAACAGCTGCACATTTTCTGGGGCAAATATTACCATCTTCTAAGAATCTCTATTTGTTTTGTGTCTGTTTAATCCGGTTGATAGCAGAGAGAGCATGGACTAAAGCAGAAAGCTTGTTCTTATTTTATAAACTAAATGCTGGAAAATAAATTGTACACATTAAAATCTAACACTGTGCTCCAAAGGGAATTACAAGCACATGCCAAAGACCACTTGTCAAAGGAATATAAGCAAAACTAATTAGCTGAACTATGTTTTCATTGTAAATTTTGTCAGGAAGTCATTAAAGCTGTTTTCACAATAATACATTCAGAGCTATGGAAAACTCAGCTCTCCCAGTTCATTACCATTGCAGTTGACAGGGCTGCATGTTTGGGATATTCATTACCTTTAATGAGTGCAGGGATCTCCAGCACTGAATTCCACATCCTATCCTGCAAGGGATCCCTTCCCTTTCCAGTGGCAACGTTCATCTACATTTGTCAGCTCGACAGTGTAAAAGCAGCAGCCACTGCAATTTCAAATATATGTCCAGATAACAGAAAGAAAAACTCTTTTGAAGTTTGGTCCTATTTTATTGTATTTATATTTGCAGAAGCATCTAAAGCACATACCTGACCACAGTTCAACTCAAAAACTCATCTAAGAAACTGTAGAAAAGATAAATCTTAAGAAAGACAAGATAATACTTGCATAAAAGGTTCCACTGTATTTCTTGATACGTAGGAAGCAGGTAGAGAATCAGGCTATGTACAGATACCTTAATTACCAGCACCTTGACTCAGCAAGGGCTGTGTTCCCGTGTCTGATTAAGGCACAATCACGATCTCAGTGGGTTTAGTCCATCAGGCCGAGGCACTGTGCCATGGGTTTAATGTGCAGAACTTCTGCTGAAAACCTGAAAAGAGTGTTCTTGCTCGATCATAACCTGTCCTACCTGTCTCAGTATCAATTCCCCACAGCCCTCAGTAGTATTTTAGCTGTTACACTGTGCTGGGTGCTCTTACCAGTCCCCACACCTGAGCACACTAAATTGGAGGGAGCAGCCACTGTGCTGGAGAGCAGAGCTGCTTCCCCACCTTTGAGCAGGACTTGCTGCCTTCAAAGGGAATTACAGCATGGGAATACAAATTTTCTAAATGGCATGGCTGTTTAGGAAAACTAAAAAATTCACCTTGAGTGTTTTGTAGTTATTTACATTATACTGAGGGTTAGCTAAATTTAGGCTTAGGACAGCTTCAGACTTTCATGGAAGGGGTCTAGTTTCCAAGACAAAGGTCATTTTGAAATTACTGGAATGCTGCGGGGACAGAAGAAATAACTTATAGTGGCAATCCTAGCTATGAAAAGATCACTTCATAACTCTTTCTTCTCAGTAGCTTATAAAAAAAGCCTATAAATTAGCACAAAACCAAAACCAAACATAAGTCCATTTTTCTCTCCATTCCCTCCTTAAACAGAATACTGCCTTGGAGAATGAAATAATAAGTGATATACATAACTTTATAATCCTCTAACTGTGATCCATATCCCTCCCTCTGGTCAGATACTTAAATAAAATGTGAAAAGGAATCACTTCTTAAAGAAGATGCATTTTTCCCAGCTGCCACATACCTCCAAAGTTGATTTTGCAGAAGTAATGAACGATCTCCTTAGGGCTATCCATTTATTTACATAAAACAGTCACGTCTCACAGCCTTTCTAAAGGAGGTCTCCTAAAAGTTTCTTTCCCAAGATAATATCCACTGAGCAATGGTGATTCAGTGACTGTTAACATTTTACAGACAAGCATATATTTCTCTCTCTCTAAAAGGCCAGAATTTCTTCCACAGGTGGGACAAAACTCAATTCCTTCTTTTATTGTCATAAACCCAGAATTGTCCCTGCTCTCTTTCAGCCCCTGCAGCTGCCCAGGGATGCCTCCAGTTCTTCTGTCTGCCAGCCAAGGGATAAGTGCTGTTTGCTATAGCTCCTCAGCTGGAGGAAATCTGAGAGGCATTTCCCACCATGTTCTTCTTTCATCTCTTTGTTTGAAATATTTTAGTTCCCATTTTTGCCATCTTTTTTTCCCCTCCTTGAAGTTTAACATGTTAAAGACATTCACCCACTAAACACAAATGAAAATACAAGTTTTGGACCTGCACAAAGATTTTTAAAAGGAGAAAGGCTCAAAACCCTTCAAATTTCTCTGAATTGAGAAATGTTTATTTCATGATTACTGGGTTAGCTTATTAGTAACAACTTCTTACAAATGTTTAAGGTCCCTGCTAGCAGAGAATGTAGTATCGCTACAAGAATTTCTGAAATTTATGCTTGCAACTCTGTATAGAAGAAAAATAAAGTGCAAACAGGCACTAACATAATAAATATAATGAGTCTGAACTTCCTGGATCACTTCAAGATTCTTTTCTTCATCTGTTTCTTTTTTTTTGTTTGTTTGTTTGGGTTTTTTTGGGGTTTTTTTGTTGTTGGTTTTTTCCCCCCCATCATAGTTTTAAATCCTCTTTAGTCTATTTCCAGATTAAATATTTTTTATAAAAATCTCACCATCTGCAACTCTCATCTCCAGAAAGGAAGCTAAATATGTTTGTAAAAGCAGGATTACTTATGAGGATTTGGAAAGGAATTGAATACACAGAAAATTAGGGAGAGACATACCTGTCCCAGGGAAATAAAAAAAATAAAAAAAAAAAATTATTTCATCTTCTTGTTTATTGAACTCAAACCTATTTTTAACTGGGGAGATTAAAAACTGATTTTCAGCACCATGGGAACTGCTGGATGTAAAAAGAAGAAGGAAAACTAGGAGCACTTTATATCTAGTTTTGCTCTGAAAGGAATAAGTTATAGGCACCAGGGTGACTGAGTATGAAAGACCAAATGAAATATTATGGAAAGAAGGGGATATATATATTTTTTTTTCCACTGACATTTATTTTTCTGTAAAAGTTAAGGGGCAGCTTGTCATTCAAGAGGAGCAGATCCAAACCCTCACTGCTGCAGGGAACGTGAGCTCAGTCCTGTGAAGGTGACACTTGCAGGCAGGGCAGCAGTGGAGGTCTGCAGCGAGGCTGGAGAAGACAGATGGAATTATCCACTTGTACCAGCATCCCAAGGAGTGCACTGCACCCCCAGAAACCCCAGGCTGAGGGTTCACACCCCAGCCCAGCCCTGCATAAACTTCCTTCTCTTTTCAGGGGAGCAACCCCCAAGAGGAGTGGGCACTACCCACAGTTGCCAGACACTTTTTCTTGAGTGAAACCCAGGAGGAAGAATAAAAGTAACACACATTGTATTTGTACACACTTGTGATGCATATTCCCTATTTAGGGTTCAGGATTCCAGTTATAAACTTTTTTTTTTTTTCTCTGCAAAAGAATTTACAATGGCAGCTCAGCAAACCTGTCAGATTAGACTGGGCTGCCAAGAACTGAAAACTGTGACTTGTATTTTAAAGCATTTTACAATGGGAAGCTGACTACAAGCAGATGGCAAAAATGGCTGCACTAATTTTGGCGAGACAAGCCTGGAAGTGAAGAATAGTGCAGGTCACAGAAATATGGGAGAGAGCACAAGAGAGGTTTCCCTGATGCAAACTAACTCGGAAAGGACAAGCTGTTGTGCAAACTGCATCCACCGCCCAGCGCGAACTTATCCAGCCCAGGAAAAGCTCCTCCTTAGGCCTTCAGAGGTTCTGCAGCCACAAGGAATCTCGACTTGTTAAACTAAAATCACATTCTTTGTGAGCTCAGCTTGGACTATGTGTGATTACCTTTGCTAATTGGTTTGGCAACTTCCCTAATAAGGGACAAACTGCTTTACATGTTAAAGGTCCATCAAAGAGATATTACCCAGATCTGGACATACCCAGTTTACTGCAACATCTACTGGCAGTTTTTTCATAAAAAAATCTACCAGATTTCTTTCTTCTTCTGCTTAATCTCCCAAAATAATTTACAAGCTCATGTATGACATTGTGTAGGTCAAAAAGTTTGAGCCACTGAGTTCAGGAATACGATGGAATTCATGTATTCACCACATTCACCACAGTAAGGTCTTATGTTTCTCCACCACAACAAACCAAAATATCCTAGAAATAATAAAGGTGTTTGATTACTAAATTCAGCAAATGAAATCTCAGAACAGCAGAGAACATGACAAAAGTCACTTATAAAGATAATGCATCAAGTCCTTAAGACAAATTACTCAGGGTTAGGTAATTTGCTTTAGAGAAGAAATAGCTGTGATATCACTGGGACAAAGTTCTCATGATTGTATGGACATCTGTATAAAATATTCCGCTACCTAAACTTCAGTGGACGTTTTACCTTCTAGACTAAATTCATTATCTTTAGAACTGGCCAGTCCTCTTGGTCTGACCTCTTGTTCTTTCCCTTTAAAACCCTCTCAGCTGGGGGAGAAGCGAAAGCTGAGTGAGTTTAGTCCAACTGCTCCCTTTCAATCTTCTTTTTCCTTTCCCAGACCCTTTTTTTCCAGCTGACAGACTATCTCCTTTAAAAGCAGAAGTTACGTGTCCTTCCCAACTTCACAAATGTCCAAGAACAACCAAGCGAGTTGGTCTAATTGAATGACTTTGTTTCTTCTGTATGGTTTTTTTTCTGTAAGTATGTTAAGTTGCAAGTCTTTGTTTTGCTATTATAACCCCGGGCTACAGTAAATGAATTCTCTGCTACCTTTGAAGGGAGAGATGAAGTAAAATTCCCCAAGTGCAAAATCAAGCAGAGAAGAAAGCCTCTTCTGGTTTGCTTGAAATATACATCTTGTCCTGCTTTTCCTTTAATGTTTTCTTTTATGATAAGAATCAGTGAAGGGCAGGTAGAGGGTTTTTTTCTCCCTCTCCTACAACCACCAGTTTATTACAAAAACATATTGATGACTGCAAACCATTGTAACTCCCATTAATCCACTTGTTTACGTCAGATCAATCCACTTATTTATGTGCCAGATCAGACAAAAAGTCGAGTTTCTTCTTTGACTTCCCACACCCTGGTAACATTTTAACACATTTTTGAGCATCACTATGAAGCAAGAGCCTCCTGTGGTTGGTTTGTTGATTCTGGGTTCTTTTTTTCTTCAGCTCTGCAGTCTGGCTGGCATTGGGTTGAAACTAACGAAGAATGATTTTTTAAATTGCCAATGCATCATTATTTAAGACAAAAACTTAAAACCAAACCAGGTCTCTGCTCTCAGTCACTCATTTTGCAGCTCAAAACTGCTCCAACCACTTAGACTGCCTCGACATGTGGAAACACTTGCAAATGCCCACAGGCATCCAGAGAGTTCCTCCCCAGATCAAACTAAATCCCAGGCAACAAAACAGCTCTTTTTTAACAGCAGCCACTCTCTAATCAATCCTAAACACCCCCACACCATCAGAGCTCCCTCCACAACCCATCTGGAAAAAATAAGAACATGCTGTTTTACATTATTATAAAAACTAACTTTAGGTTATAAATGAGATCTGATAACTTCCAAGCTAAGAGGTGAAGTTCACTAATTAAGTGAACTTCAATAGTTCAAAACTCAGGACCAGATTTTCTTTTTTTTTTTTTTTTTTAATATGAAGAATACTTTTGTGCTTTTGTTCAGAAACAAATGTTATTGTTTACACTTGAAAATCTCTGTGTAAGAATCCAATGTACCTGAAACAAGCAATGTTTGAAGACTTAGCAAACGTCTTTAAGAAACGTGTGCTGTTGTGAGATGTATCTGAATGATTTTAAAACAACTGAGAGTCTGAATGGATCACAGAAAACAACCTGAGAAATGTCCTAACTTTATAAAACATGAAGTTTTCCATTTCTGGGAGAATGACACAATTATGTTGTGATAACGAAGGCAATTAGAAGGCATAAACAAAACCAATGACTGTTAATTAGAAGAAAAATAAAAATTCCATGTGTGTGTATATATATATATTTATATATATGAGTGGAGCATTACAAAGAGTCACACAGTGTTAAACTGTGAAGATTACATATCAGAAGTGCTAAAAAACATTATCTACCACAAGAAATAACTTGTGATTTTCCAATCTTCGCAATATTGAAGATCTTTATATTTTCTTAGAATCAGATGCAAGAGCTTTGATTTGCTCTACCTAGAAACCCACTCAACTAAATGCTCTTTTTTGCATATTTTAAAAGCAAAGCTCAGAAAATTCTTGTTCTATTTTGAGCTCAGTGTCTGACATTATGTTCAAAAACCTGTAGGAAATTATGTTTGCTGTAAGAATCTACTTAATGAGCCATAAAAAACACAGCACTAACATAAAAAACATTCAGCACTATTTAAACGTAATTTTAGTACTTTTTCTAAGTTCTGTTTTGTAGCCATTTGCATGGTTTGACACCTGTAGAACAAGGCAGGCAGCCTGGTGATGAAAAAGGATTTCTGAACATTTTTAATTAGTGTTGGTGCACCCATTTAAAGATTTCTAATACAAAAATAAATTATGTTGGTTAATATAGCTTGATATACCCTAATTAATGTAATTTGCAATACTAATTTTGCTTGACTACAGTTTTTAATAAGCTCTTGACATTTCTATAAATAAATAGACAGTTTGCAGGAATTTTGATGACTTTGTGTCAATCCACAAATAACAGCAAAACTGTGGACTATTTCTTGCAGTTACACTTATTTAATGCAATGCTTTTGAACATTGAAGAATGAAAATGTTCGCTTAGAAAGAATTTCTGGTTTGTACAGTGAGAGGAAGTATCAATAATCAATAAACATGTACTAAGTTTATTGCTTTAGACCAGTGTATTATTGAACACAGCCATATTTTAGAGCTTATACTAGTCTGTACTATTATGTAAACAATTATATTCACATTTAAATCAGGAGTAAAGTTACTGTTTGCAGTAAGTTGTTTGGTTTTAATTGAAAATTCCCAGTTAAAACTCCTCTCTACCTACAAGCAGCAACATCTTACGTGTACCATCAGCCAAGCTGATGGGAAGCTCAAAACACACATTTCAAAGTGGGAAAGAGTCAATCTCCAGGCTTTCAGTCCCCTCTGGACTGCCCTGAGACAACTTTCAGGCTTTCAACACCTTGAGATAATTTTCATATTTTTTTTCAAAAAACTCTAAAAGAATAGGAAAGATGTTTCTAATAGAAACACATTAGCATGAAATCCTAAATAAGCCTGTGTGCTAAAACCCCACAAAATTTAGTACTATCTTTTGACTTGTTTGTGAAGTAGTGACCTCGGTAGAGATCCGTGGCTCTTTGGAGAGGTCCCTCACTGAGATAAGGCAGAGTTTAAAGCAGCCCTGCAGGCTCCCAGACAGCAATTCCCTCTTCTCGTTTCTTCCCAAACTTCACTTCTCTTTTCCTCGCTTTTGGCTGCTCAACCAACACCAGCTCTGTTTTCACTCTTATTGTGAGTAACCAGTCAGGAGGAGATGAACTGCCCTGGAGGGGAGGGAAGCAGTGAGCCGTTCCCATCCTTTTGGAGAGCTAAACAAGGGAGTTACTTATCATGGCTTTAAACAGAGAGAGCAGGTTTATGTTTGATATTAGGGGGAAATTCTTCCTTGTGAGAGTGGGAGGCCCTGGCACAGGGTGCCCAGAGAAGCTGTGGCTGCCCCTGGACCCCTGGAAGTGTCCAAGGCCAGGTTGGTCAGGGCTTGGAGCAATCTGGGACAGTGGAAGGTGTCCCTGCCCATGACAGGGGATTGGAAAGAAATGATCTGTAAGGTCCCTTCCAACCCAGCCCATTCTGTGATTTGTTCTGAGAAAGAAGAGAGCGGATAGACAAGCATTTTATAGGAAGCATCACCCAAGTATTCCTAGGACTCTGAATACTCAGATAAAGGCAATTTGCAGTGCATAAAGTCCTGAAAATCCTCTATGGTTGTTATTCCCTGATTTCTTGCTCTTTCAGACAAGCAGCTTTTCAGCTGTTATGTTTATAGAATGTGTTTCGTTTTGTTTTTTTGCCCTTTTTTTTTTTCATTCTCCATATGTAGATTTATTTGGGAAAGAATCTAGTGTTGACACAAAGCAACATTCTTGCATGTTTCATAAACTCCAGGATAAAAAGCAATTACCATTTATTTTTCAGCTTTTCTCATTAGTCAGTGTTGAGTGCAACCACACACACACATGCAGAATCGCAGAAGTACAAAGATTTGTGTACTGTCAGTCTTCACCCCATCTCGTTAGTGCACGCTGTGATTTGTTTCTGTATATGTTGATTGCGAAAAAAGGGTTTATTTGTATTTTGTGTTCATTCAGTTTTTTCAGATCTATACCAGGACTGCAACAGAACACCCCAAAAGCACAGTTCAGAAGACAAACACGATTTGTATTTGTCTTTATGGTGATGTAAAAACACTCCAAGGTGGACAAAAGCTAAAATGCCTTCTGGCAAAATCAACCACCTTCAAACCTAGAAAATTGTTCCTGTCTGTTTGATCAGTTTGGGGGAAGGAAGAATGGTTAAAAATAAAAAAAGAAAAAATATTTCCCCCCGCCTCTGACTATTGTGAAAGACTTCTACAGATGAACTACTTGATGTGCTTCCAGTTGATCACTTTCTGTAAATTCAGGTCCCAATGTAGGAATCTATTTTTAGAGCCTGGGAACATTTGATCACAAGTACCTGGGGTTTTCCTCTCCAGCATAAATAATGGAAAAAATATTTGCATGAAAGTATCATTGAGAAGAATGAAGTCCAAAACAGGCTTGTCCCAAAAACACGTCAAGCAAACTAAACCCCAAACTTTCCTGTATCAGATGTTGACTTGTGAAAAGTGTAAAAGCTCCCTCACAAAGAGAGGCACCGCTGGATAAATCACTGTAAGAGCAGCAGGCCTGGATTGTAGATTGCTAAACTCAAGCCTCACTATTTTGAAGTGTTCAATCCATCCTGTTTTAAGAAGTTTTAATCATTTTCTTGTTTAGTTTTACTGACAAGGATGGATGTGAGGACACTCCCATGTATGGATAGCCCACAGAGCTCAGCCTCCACCTTTTTCTCTGAAATACTGAACTTGTTTAAATTAATGGGTTGTCACCAGTGGTCACCTTTCTGGTCCCAAAAGAATGAAGAGACAGAAAAAAATAGAAAATCCATTTGGCCATCCATCCATGAAGGGAGAGGTTAATACTGGTCTGTTCAAGGTAAATAAGTTATGGATATCTAACCATAGATTAATAAAAATTTGAGGTGATTTCCTCAGAACAATTACTGTTTTTCATTACCCTCCATTTATCACCTTTAACTATATTTAGTAGTGAAACCAGGACCACTGTCTGCAATTCTTGCAAAGCCGGAGATGTGTTGGTTCCATGCAGGAAAATTTCAGCTTAGCAGCCACAATAAAAACTTTCTAAATATATTTTTAAAAATAAGATTAATAATTGGATACTTGGATTTTATTTTCATTTTCTTAGTATTCACCTTGTCTAGGATAGCAAAAACATTTTCATCTCAGAAATGGACACAGATGAAACTTCACAAAGACTTTCTCTCCGTGCCTGAGGAAAAATAATACTGACAGATATTGGTACTATGAGTACAACTGCTGCCCTGCCGTTTTAATCTGATTGCAACAGGACTGCTGCACAGAATCCATGGAAAAGAGCTGCTTCACTTTGCTGACTGTCAGATGCCTTTTGTTCTAGCTGGTTTTGCTGCTGGTTTTCTGATCCTCTCTGTCAAAGCTGGAGTGTCAGTGAGAGCCAAGCCAGCACACACACAAAGGACACAAACCACAGATGATTCGTCCCTGTTTCTGCCTGGACAGCGAGTAGGAGATATCCTGACTACAGAACCAGGCTACACTGAAACAAACCCCTCCAGAAGTTAGAGAAATTCTCCTCAAGAGTGTCACCCTCCATCTGCTGCTGTGCCTATACAAGTCAATGACTGCAGAAAGAAGATGGGTGTAACTCACTCTCATTAAATTCTCTTAAACTGACATTAAATCCTCTTCATAGATCACGGAGCTCTTTGCAATCCTGACTCACTCGGGTCACAGTAAGGACATTGAGCTGGTGTTGGAGATACTGTGATCCTTAATTGTTCTATTGATGTCCTGATTTCAAATCTGAGATGTGAATACTTTAGAGCAAGAACAAATCTGGCTATTTCTCACCTCAAGCCAGATATTTGAACAACACGTCAAACGACATCCAAACATCCACCCCAGACTCATCTTGGTGTCAGGTAATATCACTCTCAATATTAAAGATACCTTGACTCCTCGACCACAGACCGTAGCTGTAATTTTCTGGCAGTTAAGCATGAAACACCTTCGAAAGCACTAACAGATATTTCAATATGGTGTGCAAGCCTGGCTCCACTCACCAAATAACATGAAAGGTACTTCAAAAAAACCCCGAGACAGCATAATCAAAGGTAAGGAAGGCTTTGTGTAGCAGGGACAGTGAGCAAACAGCTCTTGTGTCAGAAGAGTCGACTTTGGGTGTATGACAGGACACCTTTACGCTGAGTGGCACAGAGAAGGCAAAGATTGACTGTTCATTGTGTTTTCCTTGTGCTGGATTAAGAGTAGAAGAACTTATGGGAGGCATTAAGCAAAACTACCAAGAAAGAAGTAAAAGTAAAAGAAAAAAATCAAACCAAGTTACTTTTTCAGACACCCTGTAGCTAAACTGGGGAATCTATTGGTGCAGAATGCTATGAAGGCTGAGGGTTCACAAGAAGCTGGACTAATTTGTTTAAGTAAGATATATTAACTGTATCTATAAGAATCGAAGGAACAACAAAGACACAGACTATCATAAGATGAGAAGAATATCTTCTACCTGTCCCACTTATTTTGTCTCCTCTAGAAATAAAATGCTGGTCTAGAAAACAACATGAGAAAAGTCAAACAAGTCCAGGCTAGAAGCTCTTAACTTCTAGTTTGCAGTGCCTGGAATACATCAGCTACAGCTGATCTACAGTTTCCTTTCCCACTATTAATCAGTCTAGTTTTCAGACCCAAACAGTTGGTGACAAATATGTGCTGGGGGTGTGTGGGGTGGGGGGTGAGAAATACCGAGTTATTCAAAGATCCGTGACTTTTTTCATGGCATAACTAATGGTGGCAAACAAAATCACTTCAATGAATAGGCAGCTCATTATCAAGGTTCTGTTTGTCTGCCCTAATTGTGCATCATGCTACAGTAGATTTTTTTAATATATTAATATATAGTAAAATAAGAATTTTCTTCTCTTTATCCACTGCCTATCATTCTACAGAGGCGTTGGGAGCTCTTTGTCCTCTGCCTACAACAATTCCTCATTTAGCTACACTCTAGAGAAAACAAAGTGTCATTACATGTTTTCTATCTACAAGGAAGTTTATAGGGGCTAAATTTACATTATCATATAGTCCAAAATGCTGTTTTGGGAGTGAGGACAACATTTTATTCTTCACTCAAGGTTGTTTCCCTGATTTAAAGCACTGAGTCAATTATGCATTCTCTTGTTCAGACACAGGTAAAACAACCATGCCCCAGGCGATCCGTTCTGGAAAACAAATGGTTGAAGGAGGCAGTTCCTTTCATGAAAGAGCATCTTCTGCTGTCAAACATTATTCCAGGGACAATCACATATTGAAAATATCTACTATTCCAAAAGCTTGGCATGACGAGTCTCGGCACACAGTTAAAAGAACCAAGCGATTCCGTGTGAGACCAGCGGCACACGGAGCTGCCACGGACAAGGAGCTTGGGCTGGGTAAAAGCAGACAAGAGGCACGGATTGTAACACACAATAAAAATGCACTTGGGGGTTGTCTTCACCACTTACCAATCTTCCCCTGCAGCTTTCAATATAGATGTGTCAGTCCTCCCAAGCTAAAACTGCACTAAAGTCGAAATCCAAGAGAAGTTTAGAGCAGATCTACCAAAATCTTGTGTGCATTCTTCAGTGTGGCATTTGCTCATGTGGTGGATAACTCATGGCAAAAAAAAAAACAACCATTTTTTGGGGTTTTTTTAACTTTTCTTTTGTTCTATCCCCCCCTTAGTAAAACAAACAAACCGTTGGAAGTGAATGAATGAAGAACCAAATGGCAAAGCAGATTGGATTGTTATTGCCAAATGGTGCTCCAAACACAAACTAATTAGGAGATAAAACGGAACAACATACAAAGTAAGCAATTAAGGACTGTGGATCACAGAGTGGGAGAGACAACAGTTCTTCAGGGCTGTTGTGAGAGACATTTGGCATTTAGCTGTCTAGAAACCTGTTCATCTCCAGTGAGGAGCACAACAAACAGAGTAGGGGATGGCATCTTCGTTTGGATTCCAATTTTATAATGAGTCAAAAGCCCTCCAATGTATTGATACCAGCTCTTGGGAAAGAGTTAACCTCTGTCCTACAGATTATCGTGCTGATCTTTGACACTCAGCACTTACCCATTTACCACAAAATTTGGGTTTGAGCCTTGAATATCTCCTACATAACTCAAAATCTAGTATATTAGAAAAAAAATAAATAACAAATGATTTGTAGAAGGGATTTAACTTCAGGTGTTGAGACAAAGCAATCTAATACGCAAATTTTAGCAGGAAGGACCCAAACCATGAATTTAGCAGCCATTTACTGTTTTTCCATCTTCCTCAAAATTCAGAACAAGTCACACCTCAGACAGAATTATTCCCACACGGGAACCCACTCACATGCAGGCTCACAAAAGAAAGGCACAGAAAGGTACGAGAGACCACAAGATACCAATGCTCTTTCATCTCCAGAGTTCTCTCAGGATATTTTCTGGATATCACTTACTCCCATAATGGTGCCTACTGGATTTTAAAAGGATCATACCTAAACCAAATAATCAATTAATTTTGCACTTAATAATCTTTAACACCAATAACCCAGTCCTAGCTGTTGAAATAAATCTCCTCCAGAGCGGCACTCTCAGAAAAAGCGAATCTCGCAGTGGCACGATCACACGCATTCATAATTCAGGTTATGTTAAAAGTGACAGCGATCAATCAGGGAAACTGAAAACCCCCAACACTCCTGAAAAATTTTATTCCCCTCGAGTGTCCGTCCTCATCCTGCATTCTCAGGGGCAAATTACCACCCCTGTATTGCCATCACTCTATCCATGATGCAGACACTGGAGCACAGCTTGCCAGCCCACAGATCACACCAGCTCTCTGCAGGCATTTGGAATGGGACAAACTGGTTTTACTGGGCTTCTGTGTTTATATCTTGATTAATACATATCCTGATGTTAACTCTTACATAATAATACACAATGCCAAACATGAGCGTTTGCAGACATGTGAGCTTTCCACAACCCAGCAAATAACACACTGCTTCAATTTGTGCTGTTTGGCTTGTCAGAATAGCCAGTGCTGGGGGTAGCCCAGCCTGACTCACTGGGATTCAGGCAGACTGCATGTGTGCCCACATGCTATTCTTTCAAAGATATTTTTAAATCTCTTTTCAGAGCCCATGTGAATATTCCATGTGAATCTCTCAATAAATATTATTGAAAAGCTCTGCTAACTTTGCAAAGCACTTAATTGCTGTTAAACCCTGCTAAATGCTTAGCCCCAGCGAACAAGACTGATAATTATTTAAGTGATTTAAGTGATGAACATGGTAAAGTTAACTTTGAAGACATTTCCTAACAAAGCTAAGTACCCTCATGACAGCTTTTTCAGCATTCCCTATTTCATTTAAATGACTTCTATTTAATATACTTCACCAGGATTCTACATAAAATGTCATTTAAGAAAGACACAGAATTTCTTACATTACAGAGATCCCTGTAACTTCTGATACATGAAATAAATATTAAGATTTTTTTTTTTTTTGTAATTGACAATTCTGTCCTTTTATTCAACACCCATAAACCATGAGAAGTCACTATGTCATGCCTGGATGTACTGGAAGTCCCTGATTCCTATCGATTGCTGTAGTAGGTTCATTGAACAATTATAAAAAATCTTCAATATTCCCATTGCTGCTTCAGTGGAAAAATGCAAACTATGTAGAGACTCTCAGCAAGGAAACACCTTTGAACAGTACAAGAACAGTGCCTACCCCAGAGCAGGGCTCTGATGGAACTCTTGCAGAGAAGACTCCTTCGTCTCTGATAAATTGTGAGTGGCACCTGGTTCTCATTTTACTGACAGGGTCAGAGGTCCCTTCCCTGGGAATAAGCAGAGCTCACACTCCCTCAGCTGTCACAGGTGACAAAGTTCCTTCCACTGATCCAGGGGATGGGGCATACACTGAAAAGTTGAAAGACTGATCTAAAATAATGACAGATTCTGTGGGGATTCTTTTTCCTCAAGGCTGGTCTCTAGGATCACTGTTCAGTATTTAACATAACATTCATTTATTCTCTGACTCCCTCTGACATCCTTTAATGACCTTTCCTGTGTTTCTATGTAACACAAATAAGAAAAAAAATCCCCAAATATTTAAAAATAAACTTAGGAAGAAAAAAAAAAAAACAAACAAAAACACAGACACAGCAGTAGATGACTGAACACTGAAAGAGCACAAGTGTTTGTATCTAACTGAAAAGATCACACATATAATATTTTTTATTGAAGAAGTCAGCTGATAATGTACTGCACCAGGAGTATCTGAAACAGGAGGTTCAGCAGCAGCTGAAAGGGACACTTTAGGATTTTGTACACCAACACTTCAATCTGTTGCAAAGTTTCACGTGTCTGCCTGCTCTAAGTGTACGCACAACTCTTCCGAGCATGCTGCCCCAAGGAAAACCTACCTCAGTAATAATCATCACAGCAAAGGAATCTTACAAACTGGTAACGTTGTGGAGCTTTTTAAGATTTCCAGATGCAGGCCATAAACTCGTTAAACTTTCAGTTTAAACCTGATGCAAACTCACTCTTCCCTCCCCTGTAACAAAATAAGATTTCTCTGCAAGCGTGTGCTTACTTTCAGGTTTCATTCAAAAAGGATGTCAGATGAGCAAAGATATCTTCCCATAGTTCAGAAATGAAATGAACTCGTCAAGGTTAAAGTAAAAGCTTTCTTAGCAAGTAATAATCCAAGTGAGCTATTCATGGAAGTTGTATAAATGTTCTACATAAAAAGGAAAACAAGACTTACAGGAAAGTGCAATGAAAGAAACCATTTATCAAAGTTCTTGAGTTTTGTGATCCAAGGAAATTTAATTTTCTTTTGATTAAGTAGTGGGATTTTCATGCAAGGTAAAAAATTAAGTAAGAAAGGCTAAGAATAAGCTAGCATAGCTATTCTGAGAATTTGTAAGAGAAGTAGTCAAATTATAAAAAGAATTAAAAATAATAATTATTAAAAAAAAAAAAAAGTCAGCATTCACCACAGCCACCAATATCCACTAATAAAAAAGTGACTTAAAAGAAATGGTAAAGCAGCTTCCTGTCAGATTGTCTCGCAGAAAAAAATTATTCATTTAACTTAGAGCTCAGTTCTTTTGATTCTTTGTCTAGCGAAGGCTTTGCACGTATTATTTTCATCATGTACACGTTATTGCATGGCCCAATAGCAGATTTCACATGGAATTTCTCCTGTTATCATCCCCTACCAATCCTATCTTTGTTTTTCATTTACAAGGGGAAAAAATTGTACAGATTTTTGTACATCAAAATGGTACCTCAAGCCTGAAGTACCCATGGTTATATCCAGGAATCCAAGCAGTGACCCTCAGTTTTAAAGGACAGATAAAAGCCTTTCACTTCCCAGTTTGCAGACCAAATAGAAATGTAATTGTTGAGGGCTGGGTTCCTGTTAGAGCTGCCCTTCGTTGCGAAAACGATGTTGAAAATCAAACAGCCCAGTCAGGGCAGAGCTTCCACACTGGTGAACCCCCAGTTTTTGCAGTATCTTCAGTCTCCTGCTGTGATGAATTTTGGACTTGTGAAAGATCAAAAGAACAGGAGAAAGAACTTGAGAACTACCAACAGTTTGACAGAATTATCATTCCTGACAGAAATGAACGAGTTTTTCACAACTCTGAACCAATGCTGGCTTTCAGCTGCATCCTCAAGACCTAAAACCAGACTGAAAGTCTGAAAATTATACTCTAATTTCCACTGAGTCATAAAGCTCTTCCTTCATATTACCTTATGGGACTTTAAAAGATTTACTCCTCAAGGATTATAAAATAGAATTGAAATTAATCACAGTTTGGAAAATAAAACTTCATATATGAGTTTCCTTTGCCATCTGCCTAGGGTTTTTCCCTCAGCCAACCTGCCAAGGATTAGTTCTCTTTGGGAGAGTGTAACTTGAAACTGATGATTCCAGCAGGAGAGCAGGAATACACACAGTGCACACTGCAGCCATCAGCCAGAGCAGTGACAGAGTGCACATGCACTGGGAAGAGCAGAAGTGGTTTTCATTTCATTCTTTCATTCAAATAATCTCAATACCTGTAACGGCAAGGGTGATACAAAGGCTTGGCAAAAGACAAGTGTAGGTTTTGGTACATTAAAAAGCTGACAGTTTTGCCACTGTTACAATTTCTAAATCCTTATCCTCAAACCAGTGCTCTGAATGTATTTCCACAGATATTTCTTTCCCATGGATGCCCCCCTACAGAAAAACACAGTCAGAGATGTAAGTTAAGGTCCTTTGTGGACTTGTTTCTGGACAGAGGATAGGGATGGGTTTAAAAGCAAATGAACAATACACTTGCAGTGAAAAAATACAAAGTCCCCACGTGTGAATGTGCCAAGGAAAGTGCCCCAGTGCTTTAGGCACGTGCTGTGCAGGCAGCACAGAGCTGAGCAATCACAGTCCCTGCAGGAACCACGCACCCAAAGCATCAGTGTCAGTTCCAACTGCACTGACAAAATGCATCAGCAATCAAGGTAATTGCACAGTGATACACAAACTCCTCCAGAATGCTGTGAATTATGCAGGAACTAATCTGAACTGTCTACTTCTAGCACGAGGAAAAACAAAAAAACAAAGGAACATCCACACAGAAAACATCAACCAGAGCTTTGTGCCCTCACACATTAAATCAGATTAGTAGGACATCAATACTAAATTAAGATAAACGATGAAACAGCAACAGATTATTAGAGGTACTTTTTAAACCTTTCTGAAATGTATATCAACATGAACAGCTATTCACTAAAGTGACCCAAGCATAGAAAACAGTGCCCAGCACAAGCAGACCTCCCTCACCCCACTGCTGCTCATCAGGGAAATTGCGAAATTGCCATCCTGCAAAGCAGGAAACTGCCCCAGTGCCAGCCAGGGATGGCAAAGTCTGTATCCTGCTGACTTAGAGCTCCCTCCTGGTGCACAACAACTTCAAGGAGAGAAGTGGAAATTTGTTTCCACAGCTACGTCTGTAATTGTGCAAAACTGAGAGGGTTCCAGGAGAAACCCGAGTTTCTGAGATCAAATGTATTCAGCAACAGCAATGAACCCAGGCCAGAACACCGCCCTCGACTTCCAAATCCTCCACAATCTATTAAAGAATCCAATATTTAAACTCTGCAATTCTTACTTTTTAAAAATTACAAAGTCTATTCCTAGTTCTCAATCCAGCCACGAATAGACTTCTATTAAGTTGTTTTGAGGGACTTGAACTTCTTTGATTTATCTGGCTTTGGGGGGGAAAAAAAAAAAAAAAAAAAAAAGGGGGGGAAAAAACAAAAAGCTTTTATTTTTTTTTTA